>JAYKKM010000249.1:0-430000 GCA_035772405.1 Chrysogorgia sp. JL179-B06
ATGCCTAAATTGCTCTGTGGAGATTCCTATGAATTACGATCAGAAACCATGTGTCTGAATGTGGAATGCAGGATCAGGATGAAGTATTTGAGGAGGTCATGTATTCAACCATTAAATTAATCTCAAACTATTTCTCTTTAAAACTGACTAATAAGTATATGTTTTCATTGACATTATTCAACTTACTGATTTTATGTCCAGTATATACTTGTAATTTTATACTACCTAGTGTTGACATTGAAAAAGCTTTAAACCGATTGTGGGGGCAACATTGAAGCAGCAACTTCCAACATTGTTTTTGATAATAGTAAGTACTTACAGTAATTATCAAGTTTTAATTAATCATCTGACGTTGGAGTTATAAATAAGTTTTTTCTGAGATATCGGTGTGGGAAGGGTGGCCTCAGAGGGTGGCCGTTCCTATTTACAAAATGAAAATCATATGATTATTCACCTCGTTCTCGACACAAATGACTATGTTTAATTAAACCTGTTCCACAAATGACCAATATATCTGAACTGATTAACTTTAATTATTTAGCCCATGGAACATTATCTGAAGATGAGATGCCTACCTAATGTTGCTGATTAGTAGCTCTGATTCTGAAGATTTGGGATCTTCCTCACAGCAACAATGAATCCATTTGTAACCAAATTCAGAAGGTATTAAGAAATAAATGTGTTGGCTTTTTGCCAGGGATGGATCCACGCTGATCTGGCAAGGGGGGTGCTAAGCGTGAGAGCCTGGTCCATCCCAAGTGGCAAAACACCTAGGGCCAGGGGGCGATACATATTTATTTTGGATCTGGGGGGTTGTCCCTGAAAAAGCGACTGATTAATTTAACTTTCAAAGTATTGATCAAAGTATTACCCCTATTAATTGTCATCTGTCACGTCATAAGCCGATCCATGGTTTGGGAGTTTTTAAGGATTTGACACGTATCATTACCCCTCACCTGACCCCCCTCCCTACCTCGCTGGATTATAACATTTCGTGAGAATGGTAAGAAAGACCATAGGGGGGGTGGTGATCCCCTGGCTAAGCCACTGCTGGTCATGAATTAGGGGGGGGGGTGGGGGAGTAACAATAGGTAATTATTGATCATCATCGCTGAGGACGACCTGGCAGGGGCTATCGTGAGAAAAATAAAATTTCCTGGATGGTAAAAGAGCCCCCCCTCCTCCCCCACCCCCCCCCACCCCCCACCCCACCACCCACCCCCCCCAATATTGCATATTTGTGTGAAAAATACCCTGGCCAAATCCATTATTTAAATTTGTTTATGGAAATTGGCACCCCTCCTGCACCCCCTCTGACCAAGGCTAGGGGTGCGTATCCCCCCCCCCCCCCCATAAAATCCATCCCAGCTTCTTTGCTGTATTTGTGTTGGCACAATAATCCTTTGAATTGATTTCTCTTTTAGAAGTAAATAAGAGTTATTGAACAGTATCGAGATGCTACAATTGTCAGGTGAAAGTGCAGTTTTTACAGTCTATATGTCAATTCGGATACAAGTGAACTTTGCAAATGCATAGTTTAGGGGAATTTACAAGAATCGAATAAGTAAGTTTTGTTCACGGTTTGGTGTGAAAGTTTTGAAAATGAAACTTCTGTTGGCAGTGGTCCCCCCTGTGCGAGATTTTTTCAGCTTGGTTATGGAGATGCATGTCTATGGCTTTCCACAGGATGGGTGGGATAAGCCCCCAACTCTCGTTTTTGAAGGCGAAAATGATCACAAAATTCCTGTTGCGAATTCACATTCTCCAGAAGTACAGGCTGTCTAACAAGTGCATTCTAAGGATGATTGCACATATCTTTTCCCCGCGTCCATGGCGGGATCACCATTATTTGGCCATTTCTAAAGTAGTCGTTGATTAATTTGGTATCTGACACCGAATGAAGATTTCCTGTTAATAGAAGTCGCTGACATACCTGATCTCGACTTAAGAATTGCCTTGACTGAGGTGATTTTAAAAATTTTCATTTAGGCCTGGACATGTAATTGCCATTCAAATGTTTACTAAGTACTTCAAATCTTCAATTTTTATATTATGCTTTTATAGTTGAAGCAGTCTTTTGCAAAGATGAAGCTCCATGAATTGCATTGAAGGATTTTCTAACTCAGTATAAGAGATGATAGCTTCAATATTGGATTAACATCGCACTTCCTGTGCTAATCGACGACGTCATTGCCCAACAGATCATGTTACATAGTGTCAAAACCCCGTCGAAAATCTGAATTACAAGATCTGGCTGATGGAATGAATGAGGTTCGTCTTGTATGATTTTCCTGAAGAAACAAAACAAAGATCCTGTTCACCGAACCCACTTCCCTTTTCCAAGATCATCAGCTTCTATAATCAATAAAGTTGATTTGAAAATGATCATCTGGAACTTAAAGAGGAAGATCCTACTGGTGATCAAATGATGTTGTTTTTGAAGCAATATATTGATCTCATTGATGGTGCAACTAATGGTAAGTATTTTCAGTGATGGATTTGCTGGGGGTGTGCACCCCTCTAGCCTTGGCCAGAGGGGGTGCAGGAGGGGTTCTAATTTCCCTAACTAGTCCTACATAATGGATTTGGCAAGGTATTTTTCAAACAAAAAACATATATTGGGCCATTGGGGGCCTCTTTGACCATCTAGGCAATTCTATTTTTTTTCAAAATATTGTCTGACAATCCCTGCAGGTGGTCCGTCAGGGGGGGGGGGGGGAGTGGGTCACGTATTCTGGATCAATCAACAATTACCTCCTGTTTTATGACTAGTTCCCACTTAGCATCCCCCATGCCTGATTCAGGGCTGGACTACTCCTTCCATGAGTATTGTTACTTTCCAAAAATATCTATTCTCATTGAATGAGGATTTCTGAATATCTACCAGTTATGCATGTTTTGTAATTCAATTTGTATTTTTCCCTTTAAGTGCTCATCATGTGTTAAAACGCATGTTTTCATAGATAGGAGGAAGTATTTGAATTTAATCAGGGCTTTCAAAAGAAGCGGCCGCCGGAGCTCAGGCGTGTGCTACGAGGCTTACCGCTGGTTACTATTGTTTAATGTAATTAATATAAATCTCCTGATTACTCTTGTCTCCACTTTTAAGGAACTAGTTTAATCTTATCCTGGTTTTTTCCATCTTGAATCTCAATGTTTTGATTTTGAATTACTGAACTGGTCAGTGAATACAACTCACACTACTTACACTACAATCGTATTACTCGGAGTAACCGTGAAGAAATTCTGTACGGCCTTCGAAGCATCATGCGAATAAGCAAATGGTCATGTATTTACAATTTTAAAAAAGATCTAAACTCTCGACTTGGACCCTCCGCGCCCCCCCCGCCCGCCCGTCTCCCTGAGCCTCAGCACCCCAACTAGCCACCTAATTTTTCAACACACCGCCACCTACTCAAAATAAACCACAGGAAACCGTATTAAATACTTAACTGTTATAACATACCTGTTAATTGACTAGGGCCAAATCTAAAAGATCTGCTTTCTTTCTGGACTGGATGTGATTTGCTACCTGCTGCTGGTGCGATCTTGCATCTCAATGTCGATAAAATAAGGATCATAATTTACTACCAAAAAAGTAGAACTTGCTTCTACTTGTAGGATCCAGCCATGTTATGAAGAACATTGATTGAATTAAAAGGCTAAACTGGATTAAACTTTGCTATTTGGGCTCAAGAGGATTTACTAATGTTTGATGGAACGATATATTTCACCATTCAACATAGGGAGAAAAACAGCTTCAATGTTTGAACAGTTTTTATGCCTATACTAATTAAAGACAATATATAAATATTAGACATATTCTTATTTTATTTTGTGGGTATACAGTTTATTAAAGTTAAATTGCAAATGTTTCAAGTTTCTTGTTATATACTGCATTATGGTGCTGTAAATCAGCAATGAATGGGGTGTTCCACATTGTGTTGAAATTGTTTAAATAATTAAATATATGATACTAAACATGCCAGTGTTTTCCCTTGCCATACTCCTTGATTACGTTTATTTATTGTCTATCTAGCTGACCCAATGCGAATGCAAGTTAGCATTCCTTGTATTGGAAGTTAAACTGTGCTTGATATAATATAATATATTATTAATATATCACTCATTAATAATAAATCCAAAATCATATTTTTCAACGAGGTCACTAGTTGTTTTCCTGATTCAGCCTGGTATGTACTAATTGGAGTACTTTCTAAATAAATGTCGGCACCATTATGATTTTGATGGCCTCAAAGGATTAATAGTAATTTTTCCATTTCGATAAGTTCTATTTCATTTAACCTATTAATTGGTTTCTGGAACTATCACTCTGCTGTTGTTCTGTTTCCATGACTTTCGTCAGTTTGCAGCAAAGTGGGTGGCAAAATCCTGGTTTACCTAGTGAAAGAACATTATTAATTAATATTGAATTTAACATATATAATTATACATTGTATCATTTAATGTTTGGTACAGTATATTCCATGAATAAAAAAATACCATGTTGAGTTTGCTCATTAACACCATGAGCTAAAACTAAGACCCCCTTGTATCCATAATTGCTCAGGTGATAAATTATCTCTCAGTTCATATTGAGAGATCTATTGTAACCTTTCATTGAAAATTTCTATATTTCTGTTGATAAATTGGACCAAACCACATAATGCAACTGAGAAAAGAAGCTCTTCATTTGATGGATCCCATCTTCCATTACTTTCCATATGATAGAATAGATGATAAAACAAACTTGTGCAACCAACAAAAAGATCCCGCCAAAAACGCTCAATTCGTTGGTTGTGCACACTCCTTCCGGTAAATGTGACTACCGCGACCAGGCGCCCTCGTAAATGATTGTTTAGCATAAATTTGAGGCGATACCAACATTTTCCGGCCACCTTTATCTGTTCTTACTCTGGAAGGCTAATCCATATCGAACACAACAAACCATCCCGCAAGAAACCCCAGATAGAAACAGAATTTAAGACAGTTTCAGCTCGGTTGTTAGTGCTACAGCGATAAATAAATACTATCAAACGCGAATAACCATCTAACCCTTGCAGTGGATCACAAATCTCCCCACCTAAAATAAATATAAAGGTTATATTCCAAGATCTAGGCTATCAAGAGCAAACTCCAGTTATGATCAATCTGTATGAAATCGAAGGAGAATTGTTTAGTAACCTACCTAAACAATTTGTTGGTTTCCATCAACATGCCCAAGTGATTGGGCACAAGAAACATGAAATCTTCGTCTGTGCACAGCTCTATGATACGAAAGCACGAAACAATGTACCCTGAGGAACAACTCTCTGCATCATTTTCACGAATCCTGTCTTGCTGAAATCGTAAACCTCTGGCCTAACAATAATCCAGACATGCGTATTTGTAGCCAATATTGGGAAACTCAGTAGGTAAAGTTTCTCACTGATCGACTCAAGATCCGAATTGTTAATGTCAGAATAACAATTAGAAATCTGTAAACCAAACTCGTTCCATACCCCCTTTCGACTGTTCGTTTACTGACTCCTAGAAGAATGGCAGTATCTTTCACAGTAAATCGCTTATCAAATAAAAAAAACGCAGAATCTCTTCTCTTATTTCGTACTTCCGCCGCCCAGGTACGCCAATGAAAAGTTGAGGGCACCTGCAATGACGAAGATACACTTAACAAAATCGTGATCAACCAGGTCTTTGGCGTTTGAGATCAACTGGATTATACCCGATTCATCAAGCTCCAATACTTCATGCAAATCGCAACGTGGTGTGGTAAAGAGAATCAATGCGAAAATCGCAGCAGCAAATTCTCGGCTCTGGACTTCCACGAGGTCCAACCAATAACACCCCAATATAGATCTGCGAAGGAGTCTGTCACTATTTTAATTCCGCCATGTTATTTTTTTAAACAAATCTTTACTTGAATAATTAGTTGAATAATTACAAATTTTTTGCAGGAAATAAATTATTTATAAATTATAAATGTAATGAGTCAAATATCGTGTTCTGAGAGTCACGAATAATGTTACGGTCATCACAATGGAATGCTCTAACAACAAAATGTAGCTCATAAAGAATCAAAATCTGGTTTTGGAATAGCAACACGGAAAATCGCCAACAGAAAAATGCAGATAAACGAAACACAAAATGCCGCTATAATAATTTGTGGCGGAACAAAATCTGGTTTTGGAATAGCTAACGGAAAATCGTCAACCGAAAATGCAGATTACGAAACACAAAATGCGCTATATTAATTTTGGCGGAGATCACCCTCCATACTTTCGGTGATTTATAAGATTTCCGCTTCCCGGTTATGTGCGTTTGACTCTAAGGTTTAGCGAAACCGAACCGGATACCCTCCGTTCCAAACGTCACGGGGTTTTAAATTAAACGCGATACCGAGCTCGGAAGTTCGTTGGCATTCGACAATTTATATGCATAGTTCCAAATCAAAAACTTGATCCCAATGGGGGCACATGGCCGAGAAAAGAATGACATAAATGCGGAACTGCTAATCGTACTGAAAGTTAACTGAAACCGACAGATCGTGAATTTGGAGACCATTGGTGGTGGCATTTGCCACACACATACTACTCCAAACCATATTCCAAACGCCGATCACAGTCTTTAAAAAACGAAAATCTTTCAATGTCAGGTCTCTTAGGGTCTTGATCGTTACAGAGCTAACAAAAGCCACCAAACCATGGCATAGTTGTAGCTTAATGGTAGAACTAATCAATGTTAGAGGGGGAGCCCACCGTAAATATTCCTTTAATGGGAATCTACGGAGGAATTACTTTCTTTTTTCAAATTTCACGAATTGGGCCCTCCCTGTGGTACTTATTTTAAATATATTTATTATATATGTAAAACCGTTTTAAATAAATTTTGAAAAAGCTATCTATCCATTTTAAAATGCATTACCTGTCATGACTGTCGAATACAACTAAACCCCGACTCTTAACAAAAATGCTACTTTATCCCGGCATCTCTTTGAAAAACTGATGACAGTCCCACTCGGGCCATTGGCTAAATCCAATAAGGCTGCTCTCAGCAGGCTCACAAAACCTGTAAGTATTTCGCTATTAAAAGGGGCATAATCTTGCTAATTTTATATTGCACATATATATAAAAGTTTGGTTTAACAGTATTTCTTTTCAATAGTAAAAGGTGTTTTATTCTAAGTAATTAGCTAAAATTAATCGAAAATATAACCGTATTTCAAATTTCAGAATCGGAAATGGAAATATCTTGGAGTCGTTGCATCATATGCCAAACAACCACATCAGAAGATTTAAGATGGTCCCACTTAGAGCATTTGTCCCGTGTTTATGACCCCCCGTATCAGTCCTATGCCCGCTTTTCCTTCAGAATGTTCCCGAGTTTTAGCTCACTAGGTGCCCTGGCCAGTCAATGTTCCCTTCGCTCTTGATATAGACACTGATGTTTTAATTAAAAACGAGGCGTCTTGGCACAAGTCTTTGCTATTTGAAATTCAATTTGTCGAAGCTACAAAAAGCCAAAGAAAGAGTATCTAGGAAAAGTGGAAAGGAAAGAAGGCCACCCCAGAAGAGGAGGAGAAAGCCCTGGTATTCAAGAGTCGACGACAATCACTAACACAATATGGTGGACTTTTTTTGACTGACCAGAATATCCGTCGCATGATTACTGAAATTAACGATGCAAACGCTAATGCCAAAGATCTCAGGAGTTGATCTCATAGCTACTGCGGCCAAATATCACCTTAAATGTATTGACCTGATCTAAGAAATCGGTATAGGAGTCAACTCACTAAAAAACGACAAGAATCTATTGAAGAAGAGGATGAGAGGATTATGGAAACTCAAGCATTCATTGAGTTGGTTGTAGTAATTTTTGTTTTTTTGGAGAATCTCTGTTGAGGACAACAAGCTCTTCTTTTTATGCTATCTGCATTGCATTCCCTTTATATAAGTCGCCTTGAAAAACTTTGGGCGTTTATAAGACTGTAAATAAGAACTCGAAAAATGGTTTCCAAATGGTTATAAATGCAATCAAGAAAAAGGGAACTTCTCTGAGACACGCCACGAAACAGGCCAAGGCTTCCGCAGATTGTAAGAATGGGACATACTTAAGAATAAAGGCTTCACCTTTTCTTTTCTGGAAGTTTTTACTACAGATTGTCAAGAAACGTCCACCCCAGCAAGTCTGAAGTCGCACAGTTTCTATGATCCTGAGTGGTTTGGACATTGAGAACCACTGAAGCTCACAAGATTCCCAGCCCATGTTTAAAACTGTGTGCCAGACGATAATTATCAATGCAAAAGAACGAAGGGGAAGGTCAAAAAACTGGCCAGACACAACATACCAAGTCACCACTGGCATCAGCCTCCTTTCAGCTCACAACAGCTGGAAATCATGGGGAACCCAGAGATCTGATCCGTTTTTAACCATCACAAGGATCAGGACACTCCACTAACCAGAAGAGAACGCCGATGTCCACCCTCGTCGAGCTAAGCACTCAACAGTTCTGTAATACCACAGCAATAATTCACGAAAGAAAACAGGGAGGTCCTTTTGAACATTGAGAAAGGGGGAAGAAAAACGATGGATGGAGGAGACCCTTGTTAAATATTGGACAAAGAACACGTGTTGGTTGGTGACAAGTTTCACGTGGACAACCTTTCACCTCGGCCAAGCAAGTCGAAAAAGACCCCGCCATGCATTAACTGCACTGTTACCCCTTTTTTTAACAGAGAAGGCAGCAAACCCGGCCATGATAAAGCAATGGGAATGGATGTAGTACGACAGGCGACAAACCTTCTGAACGCCTGGGCCAGGTCCCAATCATCACTGTAGACCAGCCTCTAATTTGCCTTGGTGAAGATGGTGCAGTGGGAAGTGGGGCCGACGTCACAAACGGAGAGGCAGGCATTCGTTGCCGATGATAGGTGGTCTCCACGGTGAGATGGCACTATGGGAGTGTAGTTGGCGATTTGCAAGATGGATCAGGATGTACCACCCGCCTTGACAGAAGCTGACGTGGCCCCTCCGACTGGTGTGGCAGACAGATTCATCTCCTAAAGGCATCACATCTAACAAGAACAAGGTAATATTGGATTGCTGTGTGGTATAACTTGTTGTTTTTCCTTAGCCAGTGAGAGTTGCTTTTATTTGTAATGAAACCGTAACTGTATACTTTTAAATTTCAGGCATGCTCACACAGGTTACATCTCTTGCCATGCATATGCTAAGGAAAGAGGCATTTTCGACGTGCGCTGATGACACTGACAATGTCTTACATGGGAGGACCAGAGAAAAACAAAAGTGCACAAACGAAGTTCAAGCAGCAGGTGAATAATCTAGTAGATGTCATTAGAAAGATGGGAAACCCTTTCCTGGACCGACTTCCCTGAGTTGGTTACACTGGATAGCCGTGATTGTGCAGATGATGGCGTAAGCTAAGGCCGTGATGAAACCTCGACCAACAACCCTATAGTCCAGATCCCAGTATAGGGAATATGTCAAGGCAGTTATAGAGGACCGGACGACCTCCATTCACAACACCGTTAAGTATAAGAGGAACAAGAGCCCCTTTACAAGATACAACCGCCTGCGAGACAAATCTAAACATGGACGAAGAGACTAGCAGCACTCCAAAATAATGTTTGCCCCTATTTGCACAGCTGTACATCGCCATGCAGAGCCGTAATGCAGACCTCGAGGAGTTCTTCAGCCATGAAGTTCAACCATTCCCTCCCTCAATCAAGAATTCGGCAATCTTCGTCTACCCAAAGCGCTAAAGCGGACCTCCTCAAGTGCATTATTCCATCGACTCAGCCAGAGCCACCACGCAATTTGACTGCAGCGTTCTAGACGGAAAGCTGTCCGGATTGGTCCACTACCTTCCCGTAACTGGATCTAGCACCTTTGATGATTTACCGCCCATAACGTCAGTTTGCTGGACATAACTCTGCCAGAGAGGAAGACAATCCACTTACCTCAGGTAAACATGCAACACATATGTCAGATATGATACTCAAACAAAGTATGTTGTAGGCGTCATACAACCAAAGGTAATTAACTAACAAATCTTTCGGCCAAGCGACCCTCCTCAGCTGTTCAACTAAGACATAATGACAAGTGGTAACAATCATGCTAATGTGGTATAACCTATGTTGGAAACCTACAACATAAAAAACATTAACTACCGAAATAATTTTTCTTCCTCTCCAGGTACTTCTGTGATTTCCATTGGCTCTGCGACAGCTATGACAGATTGTACTCACCGAGGAGGCGGATTACGAGGGTTGGTGGTCCATATCCTTCACGCCAATCCAAGTTGAAGAGGCGAAAAACTGTCCTCGTACCAAACCGCGGATACCGATGTCCTAGTCATCTTGGTGGGAAAGCTTCATGATTTAATTTACCAGCTACAGCAAGACCCCTCGTATGAGTATTATTTGCCAGGGATGGTCAGGGAAAAAGAATAAGCTTCAACATAAGTTACAAACAACTAATAACAAGTTTAAACTATTGAGAGGTGAGTAAGATTCGAAACATTTTTTTTCGGAAATTGGGACGAGTGTAGTACAGTTCATAAAGATCTCAGACGGGAGAGAGTTCCACTGGGTAAGAGTTTCTAGGGTTTTTAGTTTTTTTTTTTTTTTTAATTTCAGTAATTTAATTTGTTTGGTAAGTTTCTTATTTATATTTCTTTTTTCTATTGTTGTTTTATTGTTAATCATATCTTTTTATGTTTTGTTAATTTTTAGGTAAGTCGTTTTAATATGTAATTATGTATTTTTTTTTTTTTTAATATTTAAATGTTTTATTAATTTTATTTTTTATTAATTTATTGTTTATTTTAGTTTTTTTATTAGTATCGTTTTAAAGATTTTATTGCTGTTAGTTATTGTATTTGTAAAAGGACAGTCTGCGTGATGTAGTGGTCCGTGGGGTGTAGGGGATAAACGAATGTTACGTGGACGTGTCTGCTTCAGCGTAGTGGGGCGAGCCGCCAGGTTTCCAACTGGATTTACTGCAACAAGATTGTGTTGACTATCTTGTATAGCAAAGTCAGGCAGGCCATCTACTCGTCGTTGTTCCAATGACCTCCAATTGAGAATTTTTAACATCTCTGAAACGCTGGCGGTTTGTTCATATCTCCCGAGTGCCCATCTGGGCTGCCCCGACGTTGGGATCATCTCTTCTGTTGTTGGAACCGTTTGTTTTCAACGCCTTTCCGTGGGTCCCACACGGGTACAACAATACTCCTAAGCTGAGCCCGCAGTATTGTTATGTACGCCCTTGGTTTTAAGGGATGGTGAATTTATTCTTAGGTTGCCGCTTAAGGAAACCAAGAGTTCCTGTTTGACTTTGCAGTAGTTTTGCCCCTGTGGGGTGTTCCACTTCAGTGTCCTTTGTGAAACGTTAGGCACGCCAAGGGTACTTGGTGCTTTGTAACGGTCTTGATTGGTACCCACCGTGGGAGTGTATAGTCATAGCAAGAGTGGGTTTTTCTTTTCGGTCTCACATGAAGAATTTGCCACTTATCGGGATTGAAGCTCGAATAGCCAGTCTTGTTCCCATACCTCGAGTGCTGTTCAGATCAGCCTGCAGCTTGGGGTTTACAACTATCTTGGCGTGTCGAATTGTCAGATACATGACAGTGTCCATCAGCAAAATAGGTGGAACATCCTTTGATTGTACATACTCTGGGGGAGGTCATTTATTATGTATATGAGGAACAGTGCTGGTCCAATAGATGAGCCTTGAGGGACCCCCCTGCCCATGGACCAATAACAGGCAGGTAGGAAGATTATTTCCCACCGTCGACAACAACACACTGTTGTCTGTTACTGAGGAAGCTGGTTATCCAACTTCAGTGTGTTTTCTCTGATCCCGTAGCTTCTCAAGTTTCGATATAAGATTCTTATGACACACTTTATCAATAGGCTTTAGAACAGTCCATGACAACTAGGTCTGGTCTGTTTTTCTAGAAGCCAGGTTATGAGAAAAGTTTGGTAGTTAACTCCAGAAACTGCGTTTTCGCAAGATCGGCCTTGGACGAAAGCCATGCTGTAGATGGTATACGATTTTTTTAATACTGTTCAAGACTGATGATATACATACCGACTGGTGATGATGTGTTCCCATTAATTTAGCTACCAAATGCAAGTGAGCGAGATCGGGCGGTAGTTAGCAGCACTGTCCTTGTCCCCCTTTTTTGAAGATGGGTAGTGATTCATCGCCCATTTTCCAGTCGTGTCAGGTTACTTGTGTAGGTTAGAGAAGCGATCTAGTAAAGATAGACCTGAAGGACAGGCGCCAATCATAGGGTGCAGAGTTCTTTTAACACCCTTTGGCCGAATTTCGTCTGGTACCCGCCCAGCTTTATTGGGCTATGAGATTTTGGCAGCCAGTTTCAAGGATCCTCTCTGATGTGATGCAGATTATTCTGCATGGATGAGGATAGGGGCTTCGCAGGTAGCCACAGTGGGCGGTCAGAGTTCGCGGACTGGCTGCACTGGAGACAGGCAAGAAAAATAGAAGGTTTCGTTGAAACAGAGTAGCTATTGGCTATCGGGTCCGACACAGTTTGACCATTGATTTTTCAGAGATGGAATGCCGCATGGAATCAGCTCTTGACGTGCCTTTAAACAGAGACCAAAAACGTTTGCTTTGCTTGGGTGTAGTGTCAGATAGAATCAGTTGGGGTGATTACATTCTTCAACATACTTCCAGTACGCGCTGCTCTAAGTTTCCGTTGAACGTATGGTGTTTGATATCACCGATACCGGCGGGTCCTTCTTGGTCAATGTAAATTTGTCTCTCTTCTTCATAGAGACGTTTGATTTCTCTGTCTACATATGGGAGACCATTTCGCTTCTTGATAATCTTTCCTGGGGAATAAACTTGGTGATAGCTTGCGTTTGAGCTCTGTATTTAAACGATTCCCATAAAGTGATTTACAGTAGGGTTTTTTTAAATCCGCTGCTACTTGACTCCAATCAAAGGAATCGCAAAAAGTTTTGACATATGGGTCCCTGGAGATTCCTCCCAGTCTGCTCTCTTGTACAACATATATTTTCCGAGGCTTCTTGTTTATAGGTTATCGGGCATTATGTTCAGCCGTCTACATACACAATTCCCCGGTCGTGATCGCTTATGCCCGGAATGATCTTTAACTTTCTGTATTACGGGGAAATCATTGTTGGTAATAAACAAATCGCAGAGTATTTTCACCTCGTGTCGGCTCAGAGACCAAAGTTGGGTAAGGCTGTTATCATTAAGCACAGTCAACAAACCTTTTGTTGTTATGTCCGAATGATTGACAATTTGGGTTTAAGGCAGGTTTGATTTCCAGTCAAGATCCTGGGAAAACCAGTTCATGTCGCCGGCAATCCATATGTTGTGCATTAGTCTTACAAGCCATGTTAAACAGATGACCCTCAAAATTTTTCATTGCTTGAACTCCGTCTCCCTCGTGAGGATGGTAGAAAGCACAAACATACAAACTTTTGCAGCCGGAAATACAAATTTTAACCCATAAGAATTTCACCAAATCAGTTTCGAGATCGATTGTTCTACCTATGCAAACCGTAGTCCACCTGCGAAACAGCAATTAAACACGCCCTGCCACCTTTTGAATGTTCTCTGTCATGACGGAATACATTATATTGGTTTGGCACACGATCCAACGGGAATACTTCGCCGTTTGCAATGTCGCTGTTTAGTCCCAAGTTTTCCGTTACAAACAATTATATGCGGCACCAGTGGTTCTCTACAAGATTACAAAACTCTGGCTTTCTTGTATTCTTATTGATTGGGCGTTTAGGTGTAGGAGACGGACTGGTCGGGACTTACTGCCGTCTACAGAGTCAAGGACTTGAATGCGATGTGAAGTTGGAAGTTTTTGCTCGCGTTTGGTAGAGATGAGTTGGGCGAGGCAGGTCACCAGGAAATAAAGTTGTGTATTACATTCCACATTTGGCGGAGGACGAGGCAATCGGGATGCCAGGACTTGAGACAATTACTTGCTTGAGTTGGAACCATGGATAGTAAATAGACTGGATAGGAACCTAAGAACCCGTTGCGACGTTTCCAGCATGCTGATTGGTTTAGGCACCAGTTGGTCGCAGTGAAAACCTAGTTGCAAATCGGTGATTGTCACAAAAATCACCATAAAATCAGCAACCCCCCGTTTTTTAGGCAATAATACAGCTATAAAAAATGATAGTTCAAACTACCCAAAAAACATATCACAATGCCACTTTACGATGTGACTATCCCGATCCGACTACCACTTTACTCATTTTAGGCGAAAAGATCTCAACTTTAGAGCGGTGAAAAACGCCTCCGCAAAATTTCAACTAAAACAACGGTAGAGTTTTTGCGACGCCAGTTTCCTTTCACCACATTCAAACGGAAATAGCTTTTGAAACAAATAAAAAACCCCCCCAACGACGAAACAACCATTTACCATCGAACCAATTTGTCGTGGCTTAGGCAGGTTTGTAAGACGATTGAAACACTTTTGGAATCTCAATATAGCTACTTGAATACGAAAATTATGGAGAAGTCGAAGAGAAACTCAGCAAAAATCTGTGTACTCGAGACATCTTCGTGACATCACTAATTTCAACTAGGTTTTCACGCTGACGCCATCCAGTTTCGCTATCCAGTCTATTTACTCATCCCTAGGTTGGACAGATGGGTCAACACATGTTTGACAAGTTCGAGGGGCTGTGGTACGAGAGTCTATTGTAGAGTAGTTGGGACAATCACAGGCAGAACAGCACCACACAAGGCCCGCTTGAGATCAAACGATCAAGGCAAAAGTGTGGAACCACCGATTATACTCGTCGCAAAACATAAACCGTCGATCGTTCCCAGGAAGACATTCAAACGACAAAGCCCACAAGCGAATGTACCAGTTGGAGAAGTTTCCGCTGTTATTACATGGTTCCAGGGTTCTCCATTACCATCCCCACACAACTCAGCAACATACTGCACCCACAGAGATTTCGTGCAAGTGATCTTGACGCCCATGTGATGATGTTTCCCTAAACTGGGCGGCAGAGTGATGAGAGAAGCTTCGTCATTTACGCGAATAAGAGAACTTTCATACGATAATTTTCAATCCTTGGGTGACACTTAATTTAATATCAGGAGCAATAATACTAATAAAATCGGCCTTGTGGCGAATAAATAAAGAGCACAAAACAAACTACAAAAACACGGTGTGTGCAACAAAAATTTGTGAACGCCATTGCTGGCGACCCCCCTGACCAGAGAGAAGTCCACCGCCGGAACTTTGATTCTGTGGCCATTGCCTTTGGTATGGGTCGAAACTTTCCGCTTCATCCAGCGTTCCAACTCTATTTGTGCTTGTTGTTCTTGGTAAACCACGATCTACTTCCCTGCCTGTATTCCTATGCATTAACTGGCTGTGATACCCACCATTCACTGCTTCTTCAGGAAAGGACAGGACGTCAGACCCTGGCAGGCAATGGGAGATCTTTTCCCAGAGGTCACGCCCACATTCGAAATGCCTTGCCAAGGGACGGCCAATTTATGCAGCTTACGACAGACTCACGCCCCTCTTACAAACAGCATCGAGCGATACACGGTAATCCTGTACGGACAAGCTCAGACCCCTTATCTGACATAAAACTGACCCGGATGGCAGCTATTCTTATTCTGCAAGAACAGGTTAGAGCAATGGACAAGCTTCACCGCTCTACAACAGGTAAAATATTACTTCCTTTCTTTATCGCAATTTTTCTACGTTTCACCTAGCAGGGGCGACCTGGCCCCTTTAAACCTGGCAAATACTCACCCCAATGACAAGTTTAAACTAACCCGCTGCAAAACCCTTCTTTCTATGAAACTATGATCAACCTCTTCCTAATTTAATCCTTAATAGACATCAGACCACTGTTGCTTATTTTGCCAGGATGCCCTTTTGCAGCATGTCCCGTCGCCACACGTTTCTCCAGGCCGGGATTTCTGGACAGGTCCAGTGAGCCAGCCACAGCCACCTGTGCCATCACCAGGGCATTTTCCTCGTGGTTTTGAAGACGATGGCAAAATGGGGTCCGAAAAAAAAAAAATGGATTCACCATACCCGAACGTATCCAACGCTTGTAGTAGAGCTGATAAAGTGCTCTTGCAAAGCGCGCGTGTACAAGATGCAAGTGTGCCCAATGCTTCCTTGGATGTACCCCCCTTTGCAGATGCAAATGCCTTTCCTAAAAGTAACTGCATCAAGCCTTAACAATGATACATCTGGAAGAGTTTCAGGCGATTCGAGCATTGTTTCCGTTATGTAGCCCTAACTGGAATTCTAATAATATAGCTAATCTCTTGGCGTTTCTATTTAGCGCTAATTTTGTAAACAGGTACATTTGTTTATCGCGAACATATATATCAAAACAGGCAGTAATTTAGGTTCAAAACCGCGAGTTTGAGAAAACGGGAACGTGTAATACGATAATGTTGAAATTTGAATCATTCTTACCGAGAAGGGAACAGGAACTAGTATAAATCTAAAAGCCTTATGTCCTTATATAAATGATGGCTTATAATGAAATTAATGCGAAGAAATGAGTAAGCATAATAGTTTTCAGTCAATAACATGGTCACTAACTACTTCTACTGCATTTCTTGTTAGCTGTTTTACTTGAAAACTGCAAAACCCACCACAGTAGCCCAATTCGTAATTAAGGTACCATTTTAAAAGCCCCGTTAATCCTTATATGGTGACGATTGCGTTGGGCTTCCCCTCTAATATTAATCATAACCTAGAGGAAACATCTCTGCAAAATTTGGCGCTTTTGTCCACTTCTTGTAACGATCCGACCCATATTTTGCCATAAGAGACCCTGACTATCAAGGAGATTGTAGCCCCCACGCCAAAAAACTATTCACTTCATTCATTCCATTCGATTATTAGCACAAACTCACTGGTCTGGTTTTCACAAATCAAAAGTCCGTCCTTGTTTACACAGCACACTACTACTTTTTACACCGAGAGTAAATATTTTATTTGCGGGATGGGACGGCATACTGGTCATACTGTTTATTGACACAACCAAAAACGCGCGTTACTGAATAGTCGGACAAGGTCGGAACCCGACGTGTTGTAGTAGTCGACGGTGAGTTTTTTCTCCATGCGGTTGGTTTTGTCGACCCGCAACCTCACCGCTAAATGACCGCAACCACAGTGTTAGGTTATTTCTTTCTACGGCCAGTCACTGTCATAGCATAATTCTAAAATTTAATTTCACCATTTGAAAGATGTATTACGTGTTAACGAAATCAGTAACATATAACATAACTACTGTATCCTTATAATTTTGTAGAGACAAACCGAACAATGGCCAAGACAATGGCGCCTGTAAAGCGGGGTGAATTTAATCTTCGTAAAAGAACTAACTGAAGGTAAACCCACTTTTCATTTTATTTTCTCGTAAATGGTATCGGGCCCTAAACGCTTAATTAACTAAATTATTAAAATAAAAATTTCAGATGGACAGTAGCCGCTCAACTGTATACGAAGTAGCGACCACACCCATAATTGAAGACTCTTCACCTCAAACAAAAGTCCCAAGATGTTTATCGGTTTAGAGAGGCAGAGGCGCCTTTAACCGCCCGATAAATATCAAAGAAGCCAAAGAAAGAACAAGGTGTAATAAATGAAAAGTTGCAACGATGTTACAAGGAAGTGTAAAGAAGGCAACGCTCCCGAAAGGAATTATACCGCACTGAACACCTGGATTTCATTTTATTAAGGACACTAGTAACTTATCCACGTAGACGAGAGGAGAAAAAATCAAACTGCATATTTCTGTATGGAAAGAAGATTATATTCAAACCTTTAGTAGCACTTGGCAAGAGCTGGCTGACTGGGAGGTGAAAAGCAGGTAAGAATTGTTTAAAACGGCATGCATCCCCTTGAGAAAATTAACTATGTTATGATCACTATACATCTACATAAAAAAATATAAAGGTTTTCATTAGGGAAAGGTAGACTGGATGCCTGCCAGTCCCTACTGCCTTGCGATATTTGGTCGAACGAATCGCCTTTTTTTTCGATTTCAAAATAGCCGTGGATTGTTTCTGCATGTATTTTAATTTATCGCTAAGTAATGTGAGAGATGTGTCGATAGATGAACGCGCGCAAAAATAGTATGTCGATTAGTCTGCACCACCATGGCACGACTAAAACCCGGGTTAAATATAGTCGATTGTGATGCGTGCGGACCACATTGATGTGTCTTGACAGTTACCAGATTACATGAGGGGGCGGCTGCCACCTCCATAGGCTCTTCTATTTTCTGTAAGCCAATAGAGCGCCAGCAACTGGTATGATGGGAAGGAGAACCAGTGAAGGGCGGGAAGAATAACTCTCTTTATGGCTTTATTATGCAAAAAATTAAGCTGTTTTAAAACTTTCCGCGTAATTTATCCAATCGGCCGAAAACAGTGAGGGGAAAGGAATTTTAGTTAAAAAGGATTTATGAATTTTGTATACTCTTCTATCCTCTCCGTGATGCGGGCCCGAGGTAAACTAGATACCCTAGGCCTCCTGTCCTTTTTGGTAGGTTATTACGTACATTAATGCTTTATCTTGCAATCCTCTTTCTTTGGTCCAAACAATGCAGGATGGTTCTAAGCAACAGAGGGATCTACGAAACTAATTAGCCTGTTCCAGAATATCGCATGTGCAATATCCCGAGAAGTGTGTTAATTTTAATTTTTTTCACCCATGATTTGTTATTAAAGGGTATGGGCAACGTAAAACGGAACTTGTAACAATCAAAATTAAGAGATGTAAAGACGATCGATGATACTGAATCTTGACCCCACCATCTTGGACGAATTTGATATATGCGTTACGTCACAAGCTGGACAAGGCGAGTATTGTTTTCCAAAATGGCCGCTCATAGTCTTGTCAGCTTATATAGGCTGCAGGGAACATTAAGCGTTGTCATTTGTGGACATTTTTACTATCTCTATAGTATTTTAGTATATCATGGAGAGTAAAATAGTCCGGCCAGGCGACTTTAGAGTCGCCTGCCACCGAGAAAAAGTTAAATGCACTGAGCCTGAGATGTCTGAAATCTGATTTTTCTTCTTTTTCACTTAATTGGACTTCAACATTTTACAAGTATTAAGCGGATACTGAATTACGTTTACTCAGCTTGTGACGTCACCAATCCCCTATTTGTAACAATTTGGATGAAGGCAGGATTAGTCCTTTGTCTGAATTAGCTTTTGTAAACCTGTTGTTAATTATTTGTTAGACATAACGGTAGTTTAGTCAAACATTTTGGAAGATAGAAAAGTTGGAACAATGTGGGAACATATTTAAATTTGAAATTGTATAGATGCGTATCCCTTGTGACGTTTTCAAGAACCGTTTTTATCTATTCTAAGTAGTTTGCTTTAGTTTTTCCATGGGGATTATCTGCAACTACTTTAGTTACAACTCGTTTCGAATATATTCGACATTCCTGTATTGAATTAAAATCGCATTTTCCAAAAAGTTTTGGTTGTCATTACACAACTGCCATGCGTTGCGATAATAATGTATTGCGATAATAATGTATTGAACTAATCATGATTTTTGTGTCGGTGCATGCGCAGATATATCGCAGTCGCGCAGATGAGTGTGTAAGTAACAATAGCATAGTTATAAAGCGTAGATACATGTACGCCTTGCGTACCTATGTAGAGCATATATCAAATGTGCGGCTGCTAGCTTACAGTACAGCGGACAACTTTGGTAGGTGCCTTCGAAATAGATACTACCACCGTTCTTTAAAAAATCCGCTTTTTATTCAGAAAGTTAAGTCGAACACCCGTTCCTCACGTTGTAAGCCACAAACTACTGGAATTGTTAAAGTGCATATACGAGAATTTTCAATTTTTTTCTAAAAATCAGCCGTATCGTACGGTGGCCCCTATCGGCAATGCACGATACAAAATTAGCTGTGCACAACACAAAATTAGCTGTGCACAATACAAAATTAGCTGTGCACAACACAAAATTAGCTGTGCACAACACAAAATTAGCTGTGCACAATACAAAATTAGCTGTGCACAACACAAAATTAGCTGTGCACAATACAGAAGTATTAGTTGTGCACAACACAAACTTACACAAACTTTAGCTGTGCAAAATACAGAAGTATTAGCTGTGCACAACACAAAATTAGCTGGCACAATACAGAAGTATTAGTTGTGCACAACACAAAATTAGCTGTGCACAACGCCGAAGTCAGAACAAAAAATGGCTAAACAGGAACCATATAATTAAACACCCCAGTGTCCATGGCCACGAATATCTCGTTTAACTGCATGTTGAAGGTTTTTAAGTCAAGGCAAAAGATGAATTGTCCGATATGTATTACAAATATAGACAACTGTATAAACGTCTGTGCTTCTGTGGTTATCCCTTGGAAACAACTGAGGGCTTGATACGCTATTATTTTGGAAAAGGATTTCAGTATGATAACATTTTGCAGTTTTTAGAAAAGCATCATGGAATCAAAATGTGTACGAGAACATTACACAACAGACTTCAAGGGTATGGCTTAAAACGAAAACGTTTTGCCGAAGATGAGGAGAGAATTCGCGAGGCAATTGCAACCGAAACGGATGGCCCAGGGTGTTTACGAGGATATCGTGGCATGTGGCATGTCTTCGTATAAAATAACCAGATAAATGTACGGCGAAGTACAGTTCAAAAGATTACTTCGTGAAATCGATCCAGTTGGCTCAGACATGCGACGGAAATCATCGATTCAAACGTAGACGATACGTAAACCCTGGACCAAACTGGTGTTGGCACGTAGATGGTCTCGACAAAATAAAACCGTTCGGATTCCCAGTGCACGGTTGTATTGACGGTTTTAGCTGCAGGATTATGTGGCTGATAGTGAGCAGAACAAACAATGACCCATATGTTATTGGAAAGTTTTTTTTAGAATGCATTCGAGAACAAGGCTGCTGCCCTGCAATTGTCCAAACTGACTGTGGAACTGAGAATGGCGTAATGTCAGCGATGCAGTGTTATTTTCGCCGCAACTATAACGACCAATTCTCTGGTTTGCGTGCTCATCGATATGGTACATCACCATCGAACCAACGAATTGATAGCTGGTGGTCATTTTTTAGTCGAAACCGAGGCCAGTGGTGGGTTGACTTTTTCAAGGACTTGACTGAACGAGGTATTGTTCAAACAACCCTGATGCACAAGGAATGCCTATGGTTTTGTTTCTCCAATCTACTTCAAAGTGACCTTGACCATGTGAAAGATCATTGGAATACCATGTGATCCGACCATCAAGGCATGATTCAGTGGCTGGTAGACCAGATGAATTGTATTTCTTGACTGAAAATAATTGCGGATTTCACGTTTCTGAACAGGAAATGCAAGACATGCAGGGGATATTGCACAACTCCAGAGGGGATGACAACATCTATACAGAGTATTTTGCATATGTAATAACATCATGTACCCTAGGCATGCCACATACATGGAGAGAGGCAATAGAATTGTACCACATCCTGTTGGAAAATGCTCAACCAGAATAATGTTTATTATTAATTATTCCATAAAATAACTTATCAGCCATTAAATTTATTAAGCAAAAAAATCCACTTTGAATAAACAAATCAAATCTTTTGTTGCTCCGTTATTCCCCTTGGGAATAAGAATAAGACTAGTTTTACTTTCAAGAGTTACAGTTGCATTTCATAATAGAAATAAAAATGATATTACTGTATTTGCTTTAACTGCTTCTCCCAGTGGGCAGGCCAACCCAGGGATGTCACTATTACTCACCCCCCCAAAAAAAAACCCAATATATTACATCACCAAAGGCACCACTGGATACTGTACACATAGAAATTTTAATAGCTACCTCTTCAAACTTTAAGTCTGCCTTTTACATGTAAACCCTGTATATGTAAAAAGCTACAAAATGTTAATTGAAAATGGAATAAGATGCCAAAAACTGGCCAAATAGACCTCTGTCATAATGGTGAACAATTTTATATATTACTTTATGTGCATCTAAATTAGCCTTTAAGGCCTCGTTTGGATTTCAGCAATTAAAAATAATCTTTGCTCCCCAACAAGGTTATAAATACTAATTTATATGCACATAAAAGAATGTTTAAAATGACAGCCATTATGAAAGTGGTCTATTTTCAAAACATTTACTGTATAATATAAACTATCAAAATCTTTTCCTGCAGTTTACAACTATAATTGAGTATAATGAAGTATAATGCAGGATAACAAAAACAATGTAAAATAACAAGTGCAGAATATGTATATATTGTACAGTGTGTATTATAATCACCTATGGCTGTAGTCGGTATCTTATGTAATCTTTATATCAACAAATACTGTACTTTAGACAGTTTATGCCTTTCCAAATCCTGGTGAACAAATAATGTCTTCTGAAAAGTTCTTGACAAAATCTTTGGAAGATCCTGTATACCTTGAATTACAAGGAAACTTTAGGGTTAATGAGCATGTACTAACATCTACCGCCGTCCATTAGCTGCTTCATGATCAAATTCCAGACTTGCATTTGACAGAGATTGACAGAAATACCTTGCCCCTGTCAAAAAACTGCAAAACATCATGAAGAGAAATACTTGAATTGACAAGTTGACCTGACTCAATGTCATGAACTTGTATACCATTCACTTTACCCTGGGCAACTTCATCAAGGAAAAAGGAAAAGTTGTAGACAATATCTTCTTCTGTTACTCTCTTGTTAGAACCTTCAGGAGAATATTCCACACACCAGAAATCCATAAATAGCTGATGCTAAAAGGTCAGTTGATGGAATCAACTCCTTGATAGCATCATCTTTGAATCTTTCCAACAATGAAAGCACTCCAACTTTGTTTAAACCTTCAACAAGTTGTTGAATCTCTTCTAGACAAACACTAATGACAAAGTGTCGGATGATCTTTGTGACAAATATATGCTTCTCTGTCAAAGAAACGTGGCCTTTTGCATATCCAGCATCAAATCGTTCTGGAAAGTCCAACAAAAGTTCATTTAATTGTTCTTCTGACTCACATTTGGATAAGCAACAAAGCTTTTTTCGAACCTCGTGGTCAGGTACTTCGTCTGTTGATGATTCTTCCATATCCATTTTCAAAATATATCTAGCAAGAGTTGGAGTCCATTTTCGAGGACCAGGACAACCATGTAAAAGTGCTAGACCAACCAACACACCATAAAAAAAATATTCCTTGGACTCGAGTGCCAGACAATTGTGTTGCAAGGTAAAGTATTCTTTTTCAGGGTTGCCTTGCATCACATGTGTAAGGCCAGCTTCAAAGACAGATGAGGAAAAGTCTCTTGTAAGGCCACCTTGATCAATACCTTCTTCACCAATAAATTTCACATCGAGAGAACATTTCAAAGGGTGGAATGTAACATCAGCTTCGTCTGGCAATGCACTTCCATTTGGACAGAAGAATAAAGCAAGCTTTTCCATTGTGTCTGACCAAATTCGTCTTCTTCGTACAACTAATTTGAGGCGATCAGAAGCCTTTACCGATAAAATTGTCTGCAACTTGGATTTTAGTACGTCTCTAAGACTAGCATCATCAATTACTGTGGGAGAACTAATACCACCATTATTGTCAACAACCTGCATCACATTTGACATAGAATGAGTACTGGTCAAGGATTCAATTGCTTGCAAAGATGAATGATTGGTCGAGGATACATTGGTACAGGAGATCACATCAATATTACTACAGGAAAATTCATCCAATACTTCACCTGGAAGAATTTCTTCAAGCATATCAATAGGTATTGGTTCATAGTCATCATAGAAAAAATCATCACAAGTTAAGTCAGGTTTGTCACTTTCTTCACCAGTAGATAACAAAGAACAAAGGAAAAAAGTTAGTCTAGAGTATGGCTTTCCAATATCTTCTTTATATTTCCTCAGTGTAAAATGTTCGTTGCATCCTGGTAATGTTCTTGCAAGTTTTCCATCTGGATAAACTAACAACCACAACAACGTTCTGTCAAATGACCGATCATAAGCTACACGTTTAACCAAAGCTGCTTCAAGAAATTCGTCGTATTCGATGTCTTTGTTTACCTTTAGTGGTAATGTCTTTCCCCTCATCGGCTTAGCTTCACCTTTGTCGTTCTTCATAATACCAACGTTTATAAAAGTATCTCTTGGTTCGTCAGAGCGCTTTTTTACCTGATGTTTTCTTGATTTTAAAATGCGACAACCTATCATTGCTTTTCTTAGCGTAAAAGCTCTCAAAGGAAAGACATCTTTTGCCAGACGCTGACGCAAAACCAGCTGATCCAGAGCCTCGTCCGGAGCTTGTTGTTGGCGCTGAAGGCGGATTTTTAATCTCATCGTTGTTATCGCTGTTGACTTTTCCCTTCCCGCACTTCGTGCAATAGACAGTGCTTTCTGTCAGATTGTGTCCACAAAATGCACAGTACATGACCACATAATTTGCGAACCTATGCACGCTGCTTGTTGATAACTGACTGCAGTCTCCAAATGTCAGCGGTTATAATTCTGTATTGTGCACGGCGCCTAATTTTGTGTTGTGCACAGCTAAGTTTGCATTGTGCACAGCTAATTTTGTGTTGTGCACAACTAATACTTCTGTATTGTGCACAGCTAAGTTTGTGTTGTGCACAGCTAATTTTGTGTTGTGCCACAGCTAATTTTGTATTTGTGCACAGCTAATTTTGTGTTGTGCACAGCTAATTTTGTGTTGTGCACAGCTAATTTTGTATTGTGCACAGCTAATTTTGTGTTGTGCACAGCTAATTTTGTATCGTGCATTGCCGATAGGGGCCACCGTAGTATCGAGACGATTCTAACGATATATAACATATCTTAAACGGATAAAAACTTCGAGATATCTTGTTCCAAACACGAGTTTTTCAAAACATGGCCGGGAGAAAAGAGTCTGAGTCCGCATAGCGCTGATGACGTCAAATCGGGAACGAGCTGTAAGACGACTACGGTTGTTTACTTGGTTTTACCGATCCAACGGCGGACAAAATCCCTTAGCGATGCGTTGTATACGGGTCTTCCAACAAGCCAGACCTTGAGAATTGTATAATACAGCATAAGATAGCTTATGCTGGTAATTTGAGACCGGAGGCAATAGAAAGACGGCAACGTTGGATAGATTGCAAAAAAGCAATAATGGGAGCCTTCCTTCCAGGTCAAGCTGCGTATGCTCAGTAAACACTTCAATCCACACGATTATGTGAGAAAACTTGGTTTGCCAGGACCAACGAAGGCCTACATTCTGTGGCTAAAGAGAGATGAAATTGGAATAACAAAGATGATCGCGAAGAACTTTCATGGCGAGCGGCAAGAGCGATAACGACGCAAGGTGAGAACATATTTCAAATAATTTTTATCACAAACAATAAGCCACTATAGATAACTATTTACTATAACTATAAATAACAGACCAAGGAAATAATTGTCATTGAACATCTTGTCAGCTGCAAGTCTTCTCCAGTTACAGGCACTGACTTGGTAATTAAATACATCTGCTATTAAAGACAGTTAAAATACACGAATACCTTGTATGTTGAAACTGATGATAACTCATGTGCTTACTATATTTATCTATTTTTTTGTAATTTCCAAATTATGTTTGTTTGAAGGATGATGAGCCAATGCAATTGGAAACGAATTAATTACATAATAACATGAACAAATTGTCTTTATGGCACAATGATTTTGAGGATTACTAAAGTATTTTAACAAATTTTTTTATTTTGTTTTATTTTGTAGTATCTCAAGTTGAGTAAACAACACAAAGCCAAAGAGCCAAGTGGCCAAACCACACTACCATAATAACCATCATCTGTGTATCAGTCAATTTGAACAAAATTTTAAAACAAGTGGGGATGAATTTACAGGCTTTGAGGAAGATGACTCAGACTTGTATAACACAATTTATAACAACTTTATATTGATTGCCTTGTGCAATCTAAAACATTCTTATGACCCTTCATGCTATGGAAGGGTCATAAGAATGTTTTAGATTGCCCAAGGCAATCAATATAAAGTTGTTATAAATTGTGTTATACCAGTCTGAGTCATCTTCCTCAAAGCCTGTATCCCCACTTGTTTTAAATTTTGTTCAAATTGACTGATACACAGATGATGGACCATCGACAAGCTGAGAGAATAAATTCTCTATATGATATTGATTGTACAAACCCCAAAAAGTTTAAATGTTGTGTCACTAGATTGAAATAAATAAATAAAAAGCTAAGCGCCTATGCAATTATGAAAAGTTGGTGGAGAAATTATTGACTACTGAGGAGGGACAATATATTATATTATTTTAGTTTAGGAGGAATTAGCCCAAATAAGATAAATGACCCTGCAAGTGATATTTATTGTACTAATAGTTGATGTGTACCATCATGTGTTACACATCATTCTGGATTTCGCATGAATAAATAGGCTTTAAGATTATCAGCTTCGAAGTATATAACTAAAGTCGTTATAAATATTGTTGAAGGTATCGCCAAAGGTTTGGAAGATGCGTACACTGTATATTAAAGTAGAATTTTGCTGTTATGATGGTGGCGTTTCGACATCTTGTAGGACGTCGTCAGAACTCAATGCTTTCACGCACCTCGCAATCTCTAGACAGCACTGAGTTTCGTACTCGTTCTGGAGTTTCATTTGCACCTAGACAATATTCAAACGATAATAGTAATGTCACGACGCAATGAGATAAAAAGTAATTAGGAACTCCACCGTCTAATCGATCTTGAACAGCCTCAACGCGAATCTTCTCTCTCTCTTTATCTTCTTCATATGTCCGAACCCATTCTTCATCAGCAATTGTTTCATCGTTATATGGTAGGACAACCGCACCGTCTCTCTGGCCGTCTTTGTCTTCCTGACAAGGGGAAGCTCGAGTTCATAGTTGTCAGATAAGTCCAAATGCATGTCCACTGTTGAACTTTCGTCTGAGTAAAATCCAGATGTAGACTGTCACAAAATACAGAGTAATCGATAAATCGCTGCAGCCTGTCTCTCCAAATTATAGTAAACAACTGTAGTCGTCTTGCAGCTTGTTACCGATTTGACGTCATCAGCGTTATTCGGACTCAGACTCTTTTCTATCGGCCATGTTTTGGAAAAACAATTTTTTTGCTATGTTTGATGCAAGATATCTCGAGAAGTTTTTATCCGTTTAAAGGTATATTATATATCGTTAGAATCGTCTCGATACGACCGATTTTTAGAAAAAAATTGAAAATTCTCGTATATGCACTTTAAAGCATTGTAAGCAGTAAATTAGGGGATTAGGGTTAGGATCTTTGTTGTTTTGGGTTGATTACAATCCAATAATTTACTGCTTACAATGCTTTAACAATTCCAGTAGTTTGTGGCTTACAACGTGAGGAACGGGTGCTCGAAGAAAGATAGATATGTTATGTTCCTACTTCTATTCCGGTAATTTCATTGTTTAAAATTATAATTAATCACATTTTAAAAATTCAGTACATTTTCAGCAAATGCTATTTTTTGTTATTGGGGCACGTTCAGGAAGTTCTCAGCTTGAATGAATTTTGTTCCAACAGCTTGTAATGTGTAAACAACTTCTCTTAGTCTCTTTTTCTACTTTTTCCGAATAATCTACTTACGCAACGGAAAAAACACACCCATCCAAATTGAATAGAAGTAATACTTAGTCTTAGAGTCTTAGGAGAGCTAAATGCAGAGCAGATTATACATATTTCATTTTTCTTCTTCGGTGTCGCCTTCAACACCAGGGCTGTCACGCGAGCGTAGAGAGCCTTTAACAAACTATATCGTCCATTTGTCAATTTAACATGCTTAGAAATACCATAGCAAAAAACGATACATGAAAAATTATGCCAAAAAATGGCGAAATATTGCGAAAAGTCTTGTAAAATATATTCAAGTGCTTGTTTTGATAATAGTGGTGTCAAATTGACAATGTCTGGCCACGTATTAACAAACCATTTTGTTCAAGTTATTCATTGTGCAAAATATAGAAGTAACATACGGCAATTAACAACTGGATGTTATGCTAACAGACTTCAAGACGAGTGAAAAAAGACAACTATCGAATTGCTTTTCTATACGGCCTCAAAGATTGGTTTTTGTGACGACCACTACTTGCGAAGGCGCGTTGAGTGCAACGCGAAGCCGTTTGACAACAAACACTTGGTGATCTATTGCACGTTAACCAGAGAAATCTACAACCGATAGGGCCTCATAGATTCCATTATATAATATTCCTATTATTAAAGAAGAATGAAAAAAAATATTATAGCAATACACATGGCCATTACGAAAATATAACGATTTTGCTATAAAAAGCCAAATCTGTCTCCAGTTTCAATCTACGCGAAGACGTTTGACAACAAACACTTGGCGATCTTTTGCACGTTAACCAGAGAAATCTACAACCGATAGGGCCTC
Source organism: Chrysogorgia sp. JL179-B06 (assembly GCA_035772405.1). Taxonomy (NCBI): domain Eukaryota; kingdom Metazoa; phylum Cnidaria; class Anthozoa; order Scleralcyonacea; family Chrysogorgiidae; genus Chrysogorgia; species Chrysogorgia sp. JL179-B06. The sequence continues at coordinate 28,503 of JAYKKM010000249.1, forward strand.
ATAGATTTCATTATATAATATTCCTATTATTAAAGAATGAAAAAAATATTATAGCAATACATATAGCCATTGCGAAAATATAACGATTTTACTATAAAAAGCCAAATCTGTCTCCAGTTTCAATCTACGCGAAGCCGTTTGATAACAAACACTTGGCAATCTTTTGCACGTTAACCAGAGAAATCTACAACCGATAGGGCCTCATAGATTCCATTATATAATATTCCTATTATTAAAGAAGAATGAAAAAAAATATTAAAGCAAAGCATTCAGCCATTACGAAGATACAACGATTTTATCTAAAAAATCCCAGTCTGGTCCCTTCATCACCACTGCTACTGTCAGGGCGAGACTAGCCTTTTTCGTTGGGGGTGTTCGGTAAAATTGCCCTGCTAAAATCTTTGGTGCCCTGCAGCTCCGTAGGTAAAATTTACAGAAATGTATAAATGAAAGCCTTTCCTCAATCTACATGCATTTGAACTAAATTCCTATTGTCAGTCTGGTATCTGATGGAAAACTGGCAATACATAGAGTTAAAAATATATATTAATTTATGAATCTCAAACACAACTACAGCCTTTCCGGTTTCCTAATAGCACAAGTACACATGAACAGCAGCACAAGTACACATGAACAGCTGCACAACCGCTGCATTCATGGACTAAGGTCAATTTAGTTAATTTGTTTAATTGTATAACATACAGAATTGATCATTGATCGTGCATAAAACTGTTAAAAGTATAATCGACGTGCATTATTTTTCTGGAAGCAGAGGCATAGGAACGCCTTTAAAGTTGGGGGAGTCGACAAGCAGGTAATCAGTGACCGTATTTTTTAGTTGGTTGGGGTCCTCCCCCAGAAAATTTTGAAATCTACAATCAGTGACAAAAAAACCTGGGACACATCAAATGAATCGATTTTTTTAACAAAATGTTTTAACTTTACCCCTTGAACCCCCCTCCCCCCTTTTCAATGTTGTACTAATCGGTTGAGAAACAAACAGCAATGGTACGATGAAATATAAATGTGTTTTTCTTTATCCAACATTGAATAGGGGGCAAGGGGAAGTAATGAATATTTTCATTGAAGTGTCCCAACAATAATGTCACTGATTGTAGGTCGGAATCTAGGTTGAGCAAACTTTTCACCTAATTCTACAGCGAGCATATCTCAAATGAATCCAAGCTTACTTGCAGATGCCTCTTACCAAGTGCTGCCATTTTTTGCACCTAGCACTGACAGAAGGGTCTGGGAACCAATATAACACTCGTTGCCAGAGACTGCACAGGTTCTGGTAACGAGATTGTAACTATGTAAATCTTTATTTAAAAAGAGATACACGCTAGCCCCAACAACAATTGGAGGCATATCAATAAAAATACAGATTAATTATTAAGACAATAAAATAGAAATGAATTATTTACAAATATTCACTAAAATACATTACAAAGATTAAGCTAAAAATAATAAAATTTATAAAAAGGAGGTTACTATAGGACCGCCTTGTATCAAGCGTGTCCCACAAAATAGGTTCAAGTATTGATATACTTGAACCTATTTTGTGGGACACGCTTGATACAAGGTGGTCCTATAGTAATAGTCCTATAGTATAGCTGATGCCAACCTCATTGCATAACTGGCACCTGTTAGAACTCTAGCGGCTCGAGATTGAAATCTTTGTAGCTTATCTTTAAGGGGCTTTTCCACAATTGTCCCAAAGAGGGGAACAGTTGTAACAAAATAAGGTTATTGGACAAGTGAGTTTTTTTTATCTATCTCCACTCCTAGACACTTTTGTGCATTGGTTCGAGAGACAGATGTGTCATTTATCATAACTGGTTACTCGCATACTTTATTTTTGAGATTATACGTGGAACCAATATACATGATCAGTTTTGATTAAGATGGATGAGCTTGAAGCTTATTTGCTACGAGCCAGCCGCGGACATTGGCGAGATCAGAATTTAAATTTACGACAAGCTCGGAATCATGCGAAGATCCAAAAATCTGGGTATCATCGGCATACAGGCATGGCATAGTTGACTTCAGGTAATCTGGCAAGTCAATGTACAGTAAGAACAGCAGAGGGTCAAGCATTGAGCCCTATGGAACTCTGCAAGGGTTTAGGGGTTGGCTAACACTTCAGGCTACACCCGTTTGTAAAATCTCATGTAGATGAAGCTCATAGGTAGATTACCTTAAGTAGCTTCTCTCCTAGCCTCCGACTGCCCTGCCCTGCAAGATCTCTGATTGCCCATTTGCCCTGCCAATTGGGTTTTTTAGTATTTTTTTTAGGTGTCACACTTGGCTACTCTCGACCAAACGACTCGCAAACGCACAAGCACTACGTCAGTAACATCAACAGCCAATCGTCGCCGCAGACGATAACAGTACACCAGACACCCCAACGAGTTTATCACTGCTTCGGGCAACCTAAAGTATTCGGAGGTCGCAAAAGGAAACATCCCAAACCCTGTTCATCATTCGGAATAGGACGAACATGTTCCCTCTAATGAAGAACTATTTGCAGATCCTGAGGACAATGATTCGCCCTACGCACTAATCCATAAATAACTTTCAGTGACATAAAATTTTTAACCTTGAATGTTCAAGGTCTCAGAACTCTTAACCATGGTGATGTTTTAATACAATGGCTCAACTGCTTTAAACCCGATATTGTCTGCATCCACATCCTGTTCCGAATTAAAATCCTGGTTTGCTAATATTTCGTATAAATGTTTCTTCCCCCGGCACCATTCGGAGCTGTGGGGTTGCCATCCTAATCACACCAAGATTCGAAATCCTTCAATCTGGCCGTTACGTTGTAGCGGAACTAACCCGGCAAAATTTTACTTTTCGAGTGCACTGTATCTACAGTCCAAACAGTAATGCAGAACGTGATAACTTTTTGGTTCTATCTGTCCGACGGTTGAACGAATCCTGCCTAATTTTTTTCTTGGAGACTTTAATAGTATTACTAATCCTACCATTGACCGCTTCGGCAGCAACCTCGACTCTCCGTTGGGCCCCTTTCGCGCTCAGCTTTGAAAATCTCATGTCGGCCACGGAATCTATAGACATTTGGCAGTCTCGACACCCTACCACAAAATATTTTACCGGGTTTGTCCCAATGGTCAACAAGCGTCTCGTCTAGATATGATCTGGATTCCCGAGCGCTTCAGCGGCATGGTTAGCAATTGTGACATCTTACCTGCCTTCGTTCCGATCACCGTTAATTTACCTTACCATCTCCCTGCCTTCCAACACTCCGTACCAGCAAAGCTATTGGAAATGCAACACATCTCGCCAACAAATCCTACCCTGAGATCAAATAGAAGATTTTTGGCACGACTAGCAGGCAAATAAATCGACATTCTCAACCTGAGTGTTTGGTGGGATGGAGGTAAACTTTTCCTCTGGCAACTTATTCAGAAGTTCTCTCATGCAGAGGCCTTCAAACGCAATTACCAGTTTCGCACCCTAAACTCCCGCTTCAACGACCTCACTCATAGACAGACCGCAGGTGATACCACCGTCGCTACAGACATCGAAGCTGCGCGGCAGACGCTGGACGAATTCCTTACCTCGAGAGCCAAGGGGGCCCGTGTTGGCGCCCGCCTCCAGTGGGGCTTAGAGGGCGAAAAGTCATCTCGCTTTTTCATGTCCATGGAAAAGAAGCAAGCCCAGCAGAAACTGATATCTGGTGTCTATCGTCCCGATGGAAGCGTAGCCACTGACATTGGAGACTATAAAAACCTATTCAACAACCAATCTCTTAATGAAACCCAAATTGACTTCTTCATATCCAAACTTGAATGCAAACTTAACGATGTGGAAGTGCAGAGCTGTGAAGGAGATAGATAGATAGATAGATAGTTTAATTTCCAAATACTTTGCAGCTCGAAAGCTGAATTATGTATTTACAGTAATGCCAGTAATAAAGTATATTATAAACTAAGTACTATAATTATAAAAAGGTATAAAATATGGTAAAAATATTAATCTACATATAATTATTATCAATACAAGATCTAATTACGAAACTGTTCCTAGCGCATTCAGACACTACTGTCACTCCAAGAAAAGAGCTGCCTGTAAGATCTTGTCTCCTGACAGTCCTTCCTTCTCTGGTTCGACTGACTCCGCCAGTGTGACACCATAGCCCTCAAAGCCAAACTGTCTGAACTTATAACACCTGCTCCTGGTGAAGAATTCCTCTACTGCGCTCCTTCTACGGATGAAATCTGTCCTTCGTTCTGGAGAGAACACTTCACCTGGTCCTGACCATGTCGAATATCGTCACTTGAAGAGTGTTGATCCTTCCTGTTCCATCCTTTCCCTTCTTTCTCGACATTGTTTCAGGAAGTTGGACGTGCCTCCAGCTTGGAAATCAGCTACCACCGTCTTGATTTACAAGAAAAGCTCCACAGATGATCCATCCAACTTTAGACCCATTGCCTTGATGTCATGTTTATACAAGCTGGCTATGGGCATCATCGCGAAACGTCTAACTTCCTGGGCCATCGATCATGATCTCCTCTCCAAAGAACAGAAAAGCGCCTGTCCATCTGAAGGCTGCTACGAACATTCTTTTCTTCAGTCCATTGTCGGTGATGCTCGAAGAAACCAGAAAAATGTGTTCATTGCCTGGCTTAATATTAGGAATGCCGTTGGTAGTATACCCCACTCTGCTATCACCACAACCTTGTCCCACATGGGTGTCCCTCAACCTCTCATTGACATGATAACCAATTCCTACATCGGTGTTTCCACCCAAGTCCGTACCCTTTCTGGTCTAACCTCTAACATCCCTGTCGTCTCTAGCATCAAACAAGGATGTCCTCTAAGTCCTATCATCTTCAACCTGACCAATGATATCATCCTCTGTGCCATCAAGTCCACAGCGTCCGTCCTTGGCCCTGCCAAACATCATGGCACTCCACTCTCGCTTATGCGGATTACCTCATCTCCAGGCATAAAGATCGACTTCAGAAACTCCTAGATGTTGCTTCTTCCATTGCTTCGATCCTTGGCCTTTCTTTCCTCCCTGACAAGAGTGCGTTGATTACCCTGACATGTTCAAACAGAAAGGATCTGTAACTGGAGAACTTTCAAATGAACAAGTTCATGGTTCAGAGTAAACAAATCCCTCCTTTAGATCGTGAAAATCCATATAAATATCTTGGAGTTCCGATCTGGTCCTGACCATCTCACATGACTTGGCAGAAACTAGATATGATCCGAACTTTCCTCCAAACTTCTCTTACCTTTGTGCTGGTTTTCCCAATTATTATTATTATAACTGATCTTTAATTAGGAAACCTGAATCACCAACAGGTGTTTTTCATCAGGGTCCTCGTGTACAAATACAATATAGTAAAATACAAATGCGATAAATCTAAATAGTATAGAATAGTATAAAATAATAAAATCCAAAGTTAAAAGTTGTAGTGTTATATTACACTATATAAATTTCAATAATAATAATAAACTTTACATGATATTACTCAACTTTCTCTTAAAAACATTAAAATCATCAGTGCAGCGAATAGCCATGTCAATCTCATTCCAGTCTTCCGAAGCACGTGATACCACTGTCCAATGACCTCATCGTCGCTTTGCTTTGGGTTTACGTATATCGAGTTTATTTCTAGTGTTATGATTATGAATATTCATATTAAGAGTAATGTCAAAATCGTAATCAATTGCCTTGTTCAAACATTTGTGTATAAAAATACATCTATGAAATTTTCTCCTAACATCGAGTGGTTTCCATGATAATTGTTGAAGGGCGTCCGTAGCTGATGAGAAGTATGTTCTGTCCAATAATTCTTTGGCGATTCTATTTTGGAGCACTTGGAGGGAATCCATTTGTGATATGTTACCTCTATCACCCCAGATAATGTCGCAATAGTCAAAGTGAGGCAATATATAGGAAAAATAAAACAGTTTCCTTGCATGCAATGGAAGGTATGCTTTCACTCTTCGGAAAAGACTGAGTTTCTTTAAAACATTGGAACAGATCTTATCAATATGATCGTTCCAGGTAAGGTGACTGTTAATTGTTACTCCAAGATATTTGAAGGAAGTGGATTGTTTCAAAGTTTCATTTTCTGAGGACTACCAATCATCATGAATTTCGATTTGTTCGCATTTAATATCAAATGATTTCTTTCTAGCCAGTTACATATATTTGATAGATCCCTATTAAGAATATCCTGTATGATTAAAGTGTCTTTATCCGAATAGCAGAGGGCAATATCATCAGCATACAAGGTGATGTTAGCATGATCCACTGAGTTTGGAAGGTCATTCAAATAAATCAAAAACAGAAGGGGACCCAATATTGATCCCTGAGGGACACCAAACTGAACATCGGCTAGATCGGATTGGTAATTGTTATAACAGGTACATTGACGACGATTAGTTAAATATGATCTAAACAAATCTAGTTCTGAATTTCTTACTCCCAAGCTAGATAGCTTATACAACAACATTGAGTGATCGACTGAGTCAAAAGCCTTCGATAGATCCAAGAAGATCAAACCAGTAAGATGGCCCTTGTCCAAATTTTTCAACATTTCATCAGTGAAACTACTCACAGCAACACATGTAGATGATTTTGGCTTGAAGCCAAATTGGGCTGTTGATAATAGTTTATGTTGATTCAGGTATTGATACAGTTGATTATGGATTACTTTTTCGAAGATTTTGCTTAGTATGGGGAGTATTGAAATTGGTCTATAATTCGAAGTATCTGTTTTCACGCCAGCTTTAAAAAGAGCAGTTATTTTACCAGTTTTCCAAATTGATGGGAAAATTGATTCTTTAATCAACATATTCAGTAAAGAAGTTAGCGATGGAGTAATCGTATCAGCTGCATCTTTAATCATTCTTGCATTTATTTTATCAATGCCCGCTGGTTTGTTTGTTTTTAATTGATTAAGCTGACTTTTCACAAAATCTTGTGAGACTTCCATAAAACAGAAAGAAGACTCCACTTGTGGCAAATGTGCAAAAACCGATCGAGGGGATAGAAACTTTTGTGAAAGAAGTTTGCCAATGTTTGTAAAAAAGTCATTAAAAACTTTCACAATTTCCCGAGGAGTGGTATACACAATATTGTTATTTTGTATAGAGGTAATGGGATCAGTTGACTTGGTAGGAAGAACTTCTTTGATACTATTCCATAATTTCGAGCAATTCCCTTTATTTTCTTCGATTAATTTCATATAGTAATCGGATTTAGCCTTCTTAATTGAAAGATGAACCTTCCGATTAATTTTACGGAAAGCGACCCAAAATCTTTCAGAGTTAGTGTTGCGAGCTTTCCTATGCTGATAGTCACGGTCATTCATTAATTTCGACAATTCCGTAGTCATCCAAGGAGCAGATAAGCCTCTTACACGTCGAGTTTTTATAGGAGCGTGTTGATTAGCTACGTCTATAAAAAGTTTAGACCATAAATCGACCGCATCATTTGCATCCTGAGTAGCGTAAATAACAGACCATGGTACTTGTGAAAGATCTTTTGTAAAATTCTTTTTATCGTAGGTTTTAAATGATCTATATTCAATCACCCTTGGCGACGCTTTAGGCATGCCAGATTTCATCACACAATAGACAAGCGAATGATCGCTTAGTCCCAGATGGATTACCCCTGAGGTGGTAATTCTATGCTTGTTGTTGACAAAAATCAGATCTATTGTAGAACGAGAGTGATTAGATATTCGTGTCGGTTCAAGAATTAGTTGGTCAAAACCAAATGAACTGAAAAATCTTTCAAACTTTTTCTTCGATTGGCGATTTCTTGATGTCGGTTTGTCGCCAAAGTCGATGTTGAAGTCTCCCAGAAGGGCTTTCTCGTAGTTTGGAAAATCGATCTTCGATAGAGATTCTTCCATCCCAGCAAGAAAATCATTTTCCGATTGATCTGGTGGTCGATAAACACAGCCAATTATGAGCGGTTTGCACTTGCTTCGATTTATTTCTATCCACAGAATCTCGCTGTCCGTAATATCTAAATCTTGCCGACATTCAAAGTTTAAATCCTCTTTAATGTATGTTATAAGACCGCCTCCTCTTCTCAAGCGTCTATCTCTTCGCACACATGAATACCCCGGTATATCTACTTCACCGTCCAAAATATCTGTATTGAGCCAAGATTCCGATATGGATAAAATATCGAAAGGTTTATTTATCATATATAGTCTCAGTTGATCGATCTTACCAAGGATACTTCTGATGTTTAGGTGAGCAAGTTTTAGGCCCTTGGCTTTAAGTGAGATAGGTGTGCAGTTCGACTCAAATATGGCAGAAGCCAAATCAACATTCTCAGTAGCGGGCGGACCAGGGTTTAATTCAACATCATTAGCGAGTAGCAAGGTTTTTAGGAATAGAAATCCAATAACTGATATTGTCTTACTTGAACTATGTCGGATACTCCTGCGTTGCGATCGAGGGAGAGAGGCTTGCCACATATCGCGTTGAAGCGATCGAGCGATAATTTCTTGGCCAAATCCAAGCTTCTGGTCTCGAAAATTCATTGACATCACTGGATAATCATTCAAATCGCCAGTCTTGATATCCTCAAGCGATGAAGGTGGGGCCATACTTCTCAATAAAAAAATGAAGTGCAGAGCTAACAAAATACCTCTGACCGCCATGGTGTGAACATAGCAATAATGAGCATCTCCGTGAATACCGTACGATCCTTGTTGCCACTGTCTGAAAAATTTGCTCCCATCTCGTGCATCTGTCTCCTATATCTTCTCTCACAAACGTGGTGGTTTAGGCCTTCTCGACCCTGCCATTGAGGCTGTAAAGATCCTTTCGTGTTCAGACCCTGTTTTAACCCACATCGCCAATGCCGAACTCAAACTGTGACGCATGCTTCTCAATCTACTCCTACCCAAGCCTTGAAGTCCAATTTCCTGTCCTCTCTGCCTGACGATCGGCTCAAGAACATTGTTATCGCGTTCGCTCCATCTGGACTAGAACCCGCCAATCTACTCACAAGATTGCTGTTCAGATTTGCTTTAATGACAACAACCTTCCAATCCTGTCCGCAACTGAATCTGACCCTGTTGCAGTCAAGAACACAAGCAGATTCCTTTACTTCCATACACAAGAACATATACGCCTCCACTCTTATCTCTTCCTGATCAAGGTAAAGTAGCCTGTGCACTCACCCTTGACACCTTCGCAAATGGCTCTACATGGCAATACAACAGCCTTAACCTACGGTTCAGGGATTGGCATTTTATCCACCGTGCCCGCCTTAACTACATTCCGCTGAACAGTGTGAAGAGCCGCTGGTCAAATACTAACCAAAAATGTGTTCATCTACCGAGACCCTTCCTCATGTTCTGTGTCATTCCAAGCTGAATATGGTAAACATCACGCATCGCCACAATAAGATCGTAGACCGCATTTCAAATGCTATTCGATCTGGCACTGTTTCGATTAACCAGACGGTTGAGGGATCCAACTGGCTTCTTCGCCATGACATTGTTATTGTGGATAACAATATTATTATTGATGTATGTTGTCCCTTTGACAATGACGTTGACGTCCTTCGTATGCATATCCTTTGTATACATATCATTTCGTCCTGGCTCAACTGAGTCCAGGATAAAGCTGTCAAAGCGATTGAAGATTGCATCTCGGATGGCTCACCACCAGCTCATGTTGCTCGGTGCGTGATTTGGGAGCTTGGTTTGATGAATATACACATAGTAAAAATATGCAGAAAATCTTTTTACGGGTTTTACCAAATCAAACAGATTAGGAAATTTCTTTCAGGAGTCTACCAAAACGCTCATTCATGCATTTGTGACCACACACTTGGACTACTGTAACTCGTTGTTATATGGGGTTTCACAATACCAAATGGATCGTTTACAGAGAGTGTTGAATGCTGCTGCTTGTGTTGTCTGTCTTGTTCCAAGGTACGTGCACATTACACCAGTGCTGAGAAACCTTCACTGGCTTCCCGTTGCTTTTAGAGTGGAATTCAAGATCGCGCTCCTGGTCTTCACGGTACGAAGTGGTATGGCTCCCTTCTACCTGAGTGACCTACTGCAAGTAAAGACACTGGGTCGCTATGAGTTGCATAGTAACAACGTCTACTAAAGATTCGCCACACTAAGTGCAAGACCTTTGGTGACCGAGCATTTACTGCTGCAGTACCAAAGATTTGGAACAATTTACCACTGTTCATTAGAAACAGTGACTCGATTGGCATTTTCAAAACCAAATTAAAGACTTTTTTATTTCAAAAGGCTTTTGAACATTTTTAACACTGAGTTTGTATTTACTGTTATTGTTATTTTAGCACAATTTTGTAAAGCGCTCTTGAATATTTTATACATATAGCGCTATATAAAATTATTATAATTATTATTTATTATGTATGGCAGAACGAAAAACCACCAAGTATGCTGGTTTAAAGAAGTTCTTCACTGACCAAGGCAAGAAGTGCGAAGTTTTTGGTTTTGTCATTGGCGCCCTTGGAACGTCTTACCCCTCCAATGAAATTATCCTGCATCACATCGGAATGGCAAAATCCTATCGTTCTTTGTTAGGAAATTATGTTGTTCTGATGTGGTCACAGTAGATGTCGGTGGATCCCTGAATCACCTTGGTGTAGATGATGATGACAATGATGTTGCTCCTGCTCTTGACCATCTCACAGATGCCTGCCCTGTTGTTGCTGATCTTGGAAATGTCGCCCCTGTTGATCATGTTTTTGGTGGCGCCATTCCAGTTGATGTTTCTCCGTGCATCTCTCCCACTGGTGATTATTTTTCAGTTTCCAGCCCTGATGACAACTATTTATTAAATTACCTTATTTTATTCTACAAAAGGATATATATGTATATTTTATCCTTAACTACTTATTTGCATGAGCTTATAAGGCACTATTTGTAATTATATACGTTTATACGCTAGTCCCATCACCTGTAGATTCTTAAACTTGTAATAAAAATAAATTCTGTTCTTATCAGCTTAATATAAATTTTAAGTATGCACTTGATCTGACACCAATTCTCAAGGTTCGAGGAGCGTTCACCGTGTGTTGGTTGTGGTGGATCCATGCTCCGATTGCTAACCGGTAACACTGCTTGAACACACTCTTGTCTGCCGAGACAAGCACATCTCTGGTTGTTTGATTTGCTGTTTGTTGAAGCTGCGAAAGCCGTGGTCTCGTGCTCTACGTGCCAAGCACCAGCGTTTGCTAACCTGTTTGTGCTTCTGTTGGCTTGATGGACATATCTCTGGTTCTTTCAGAACCCTTGCTAAGTTAGTCAGTATTTTCTTTCAGTTAGTCAGTATTTTCTTTCAGTTAGGCCTTATCTTCCTTTTAGCAACTCATACAATTATACCGTGCGAGTTGTCCGTTTTATTTTGAAATTATATTATTTTCGACTGCCGAAGACTTTAGCTGCTTGACAGGCCAAGTGCCGAACCAGTCGACCACTTTCTTTTAGTTTAAGCTTCCATTTTCATACTTAGTCTCTAGCCCATGTTTGGCTAGTAGACTCTGGTCATGTTGTTATATATATAGTTTAATATTGTTTCCTTTATAGTCTTCAGCCTGGGTCTGTTTGACTTTCATATTTTGATTGTTTATATTGTAAATCCCGTGCCGTACATATCCGCGCGCGCGTTTTATTTTGGTATTTCTGGCATATTTTTGTTTATGTCCTAAGAAAGACCATCTTTCCTCGATAGTTAAGCCTTATCTTCGTTTTCGCAGCGAGCACGATTATACTGTGGTCTCCGTTCGTTATTATTTGCAATTTACATTTTTTAATTTTCGCTTTGGGGCTACCAATTCAAGCAACTCTGTCAGTTTAGTTCTTTATATTTTATGTTGGATACCGTCGAACGCGCGTTGTTTCGACGGTATAATACTGTAATTTATCTCTCGTTTAGTATTGTGCTTTTTATATTGTCATCGTCGTATATATCTACTGTCCAAACTGTGACGCCTCCAACCTCACTGTTAATCCCACAAGTGCTCTGGTCAAGTCAACGCGATATGTACGAAGCATCGAATGATCACGAGAACCACCAATCGGCAGAGTCTTCGAATGATCAATGCGAAAGTACGTACAATACCCTACGTGGTTGTGAATTACAATTTAACCGAAACCCGGAGCATCCACCAGCAATACCTGAGTCCACTACCATACGAGTTTTCGTGAACCGACCGGTACAAGACTTCCCATGTCCGTTATGTCATGTATCGCAACAAGCCCAGATGGCGACCTGTACATATAACATTGTTTATGAATATTATTGTGAGATATGCTCTGTCTGCATAAGTAAAAAATAAAAACGAAGCCATGTCCAGCAACCCACAACGAGTTCGGATACCTACCACCTTACCCTCAATAAAGCCACTGAAACCACCACAGGACGAAAAGCGCACCTTTAATATGCTATTACAGTAGGATTAATTGCGTATTAATGCGATTTATTAGAGACACTAAAGGTGCCTTTTAACACCTTTAGTCTGTTGTATTAAGTTACGACAGCTTTATTTAATTTAGGAGATTAAAGACTCATTAAAGCGGTTTAAGGAAGTATTTAATCGCCTTTAATGTCAGTAGAATTGTTGATTAAAGACGAATTTAATCATATTTAAAGGTTTTATTGTACTTTTGAAGATGTCGATTTTGTGTAATATTTTCTGACCATATTAATATATTCACAAATACAAAAACTCCACCTTGCTTGACTCAAGGTTCATGCAGCATGGATAACATGGAACAAAACGATAATTTATAATGATGAAATGCAACATTTAACTCAAATATACAACATGCATTCATTTTTAAAATACATTTATTATAACATATACCATTGTGCGTAATCAATTGGTTATCGTGCATTTTACCATAACAATAAAGATGCATAAGGTCTTTAGCTTTCAGGAAATACGAACCTAAAATGATCACGTTTTGCAATTGGCTTTCTAAGACAAAAGTGACTAGTGTTTGTGACTCGTTCTTTAGAAAATTTATTCTATAGTTCTATTGTGTTTCATTGTTATAATCAAAGAATCGCAAAACCTGTTCATATAGGTTCGTGGCGACCCTTAGCTTTCGAATGATACCTTTTAAAATTGTGCTGTCAGAAGTATTCCTCTACTTGGCTGAATGATATTTAATTTAGAGCGGAAATTTTTAGTAGAAGAGTATATATTTGGTCTTTTCTGAATATAAAATAGGCACTATAGAAAACTGAAAGCTTGTTACCTTGGTGTGTGGTTCGACTCGAATTTATCTATGTCTGATCACATAACAAAACTCTGTTCATCTGCCTATTATCAATTATACAACATACGTAGGATCAGAAAATACCTCTCCCACTCGACTGCTGAAACACTTGTACATGCCCTTGTTTCATCACGCATTGATCATTGTAACAGTCTTATCTATAGTCTTCCAGCCTACCAACTCCAGAAGATCCAACGAGTGCAAAATACAGCTGCCCGTGTTGTCCTTGGCCGTTCAAAATTCTGTCATATCACGCCAGTTCTATATGAACTCCATTGGCTCCCTGTCTCTTTTCGAATCAAGTTTAAAATTCTTATTATTACTTTTAAAATACTGCATGATCAATGTCCAATTTACCTTAGAGATCTTATTACTCTTTGTAATAACAGTAGATATAGTCTTCGCTCTTCAGAAAGAACCCTACTCAAACAGCCTAAATTCAAATCACTTAAAACACTTGGTGATCGATCCTTCTCGGCTGCAGCACCCAGGCTATGGAATGAACTACTGATAGGAATTCGGGAAAGTATTAATGTCAACATTTTTAAGAGATCACTTAAGACATACCTTTTTAAAGTAGCATTCAATAATTGATTATGTAATTTTTAACAGTTACTACAGTAGCTAGGTTTTTGTGATTGTAATGCGCATTTGAACAATTTTGTTGCTAATTTGCGCAATATAAATGCTTATAATTAATAATTAATTAATTTTAATGCATTTAGCTGCAAATAACACATGCAGAAACTTAAAACATTGCTTAAAAATGAATTGTGTGTATAAAGAAGCAAATTAGTAATCAAGTTTTCTAGAATAAACAGTTCAGAATTATAGTTCACCGAGAGACGTTTAGATCCACAGCTGCATCATCATCTGGCGTTCCCACTGGTGGATTTGTGGACACATTTACGACTTGTGCTCGTGGATTTTCAACAACACATGCCCAATCTGGACAGTTGGCTGGTTTTGGCTTACTCGATGGTTCCCCCTTTGCTCCCTTGGTACCATAACTCTTGTCGATAGTCCAGGCAGCGAATCTTGATGACTCTTATCGAGCTTTTTCTTTGCCCGCCTTAGTTCTCTGCTTTCCCAGGAAAGCTTTCGCACGTTATAATGCTTAACCCTACAGGTTTCTTCGTCCATCTCGCTTTCGTTGGATGACATGTACTCCATCCTGAGGACATCTGCCAGCATTGCCACTTTCTCCTGGCTCCAGTTAACTTTGTTGAGGTGTTTCAATCTTCTTGCCAGTTTCTAAAAATAAATACCGACAATATTAGCATCATTCTAGTTTTTACCCATCATTTGCCAACGAACTTTGAAACTTATTGCTACAATATTACACGGTATACAATATATATCAAATGCAAGATTTTCTAACTTTAAGGTAATAGGACAATTCAATGTTCTTAATTAATTGCTCTCACAAACGAATATACTACTCAAAATAACGGCAGATGATTATGTAGCTTCAGTGAAATCTATTTCAGATGAAATATAATAAAGTAAGAGATGTTGCAATTTTAAAATTAGAAAATCTTGTTGTGCAAAACCGGCATCTTTTTAAGCCAATGCATGCAATTCGATTGTAATTTCTAGCCCTGGTGAATGATGTTCTTCTTAATGAAACAGAGTATTGTCAAATTAAGTGATAGTGGAAAATGATACTGTAAATTATTATGGCATGACGGTATTAAGCGTTATAAACTAAATAACACACCTCCTTTCCACTTCTCCTCCTGCAAGTACGAACATGCTTCTCTTCTTGTCCACTGGCAACTCTCTTGTCCCTCGCCTTACGACTTATGGTATCTCTTGAATGCTTCTAAAAATAAAACATAAAACGTAACTATCACTTTCCGAGTTTACTTTTCTGCTTTGCATAAAATGCCGGATACAGTATAGTTAATGGCTGTTTAAAAAAATGGGAAAATTATATAGCTGTGTCCTGTCATATAGAATTACCGAGTACCGTTAATCTAATAGCGTGTGTATAGGCAGGGCTATATGCTTTGTTAAACTTGTAAAATATGACTCCGCTCGACCCGAATGTGACTGATGTAAAATCTTTTATTCTAACAAATATAAATACATGAACAAATCAGTTACAGACATATTCGCATCATTACAAATTACAAGACATTAACATAATTTACGTCTGGCTATAACAACAAAACAAATGAAATATTCCAAACGATTCCAACTTGCAGAACAATTCAACTTGTTTGTTGAGAGTGATGTCGTCTGTCACAGCACATATGTTGTGAACGGCCGAGCGCTGTGAGTCTGAGCCATCCCCAATGCGGCCAAGGATCGAAAACCGAAGACAGGATCGTATTGCTACTGGAGCTCGAGGGCCACCGTGACGAACATCAAGTGGGATAAAGGCTTCAAGTACGTTAGTCCCGATTATAATGGAAATCTTCTTTCGTTCAACGTCAGGAAATGGCACTTTCTGGAGATGCGACCATCGTGATTTATCGTTGAGCACAAGGTGATGACGTAATGGAATCTTTAAGTCTCTCCCACACCAAGCATCTGTCAGCAGTAGTATAGAAAGTGGGGCTACCAGCGCATTTTTCCATTTTTTCATGCTTCGCAATCAAAATTGAAAAATTCGCTGTTAACCCCACTTTATAGACTACTAAAACGAGACGAAGTGAGTTTGACTCGAAAATCATCACACACGTTTCCTAAAATATTTTTTCAAGTATTAGTGCGTAGAAGCCGCAACTCTCTTTTACGACTGGTCATCCTTTTCCCGAGTACAGTACGTTTAAACCTCTCGTCTAGTTTCTTCCGCTCTAGACTACTATTAGCGAATAGTTGTCGTTTCATCTCTCTTACCTGGTAGATAAATTGGAGGTCTTCGTTTAGTCTCACTGTCTTTTCCTCCACTGACTCCCGACGTTCTACACTACTCTTCATGTCTACAGTACTCATTAAGTTAGTATATACTCATGTGTTTAGGTTGTTTTGTAAATTATTGTAATTAGATAGTACTGTCTCCTTCGTTCTGGGGTTCTCCCTCAAGGGTTTCCCCTCTAGCCATGTGACTTAGTACGTGTTTACTAGTTGTTAGTCCACCTGATAACAACCCTAAGTAAGGGAGGTAGGGGGATATATATGATATAATCTTCTCTACATCTCTTTTAAGTAGTTGATCAGTGATCAACTCTTTTTCGAGCTTTTCAGGTGATTCAATAGCGTTGAACCCTCCTAACGCGTGGGCGAACTTACTTATTAAAAGATCACATAGGAACGCGTTCGCTTTATCCATTCTTTTTACCTCCCATTCTTCATAGATCTTGTTGATAACTTTAGATGAGGCCTTTTTGATGTAGGTGACGGATTGGTCTATCTCACCGTCTTCTGAGAGTCTTTTTAGTTCGTTTCGTTTATTGTCTACGTCAGTTTGCGGAGTGTCATCAACTTGTGGTGTATCGATTTGTGGTTCGTCGATCACTTCCTGTTCTGCTTCTTGTATGTCTTCGATGAGTTCGTCAATTGTCTCAGGATTTTTTGTCTCACGTCTTGGCATGTCCTATATTATACGACGTGTTTTGTTTTTGCGGAATGACTATTTCGTATGAGTATGGATGTCTTAGAAGTATCTCCAATCTTGCGTACTCGTTGTCTTTCAACTGTTTTATTATTTTCTGAATTTCCGCTTTATCGACTCCGTTGAGATAATCGTCTACAATAATTTTCATATCGTTTCTGTTAGGGTTGTAGAATGTTACTAACTTCGAGATGTTCTCACGATATGGTTTACTAATTGAAGTTAGTTGTTGTGTTATGACTATTGTGGATAGGTTGTAATGTCTAGCACTAAAGGCTAGTTTAATTAGTTCACTTGTTCTGTTTTTAACGTCCTGCCCACCAGCACAATCATCTAATATTATTAGTGAGTTGGTACCTTTATAAGTGTCGGTCACATGTTTAAGGATTACGTTGACCTTATCTTGCTCACACTGGATAGCGATAAAGTCTGGGTCTCTCAAGTATTTCCACTCTATGTACGTCTTATTCCATTCGAACGTTGGACATATAAGAATGACGAAATCGAAGTGATTCGTGTAGTCTTTCTCTATCATATCCAAGAGGTAGTACGTTTTACCGCAGGCTGTCATACCAACAATCAGCATGTTAAAAGGTGTTTTCATATAGAATACTATATGTTTAGTACTGGATTGATTGTAGATCGTTGTTGATGAAGTTTACGAGACCATCGGAGAGCACGAATATTCTACACATAACGTTCGCTGTTGTGGCTTCTTTATTGATTTCCATCAATATTCCTGACTGAGTGTTCACGATCCTTTTTCCAGTTGCAACTTTCACGTTATCTTCGATAGATCTAAGGTCAACAACTAAAGCGAAACCGTCTTTGTAAAACTTTTGAACAGTCATATGCTGGTCGGAGTCTAGTCCTTGTCCGAATAGTCTTTTCGCTTCTCCCCAGAGTCTTGATTTTGGTATTCCTTGGCTGTATACCATGTTTGGTACACCTTCAATAGTGAGTTTCACCGACTCTATGTTTGGGTAGACGAACACCTCGCTGTCAGTTCTTATCTTATTTGTGAAGAGTAGAACGACGGCTTTCATTGATTTTCTTGGTAGGTTAATATTCTCATTTACGAGTGTGATTCCCTTATCCCACTCCACAGTCTTCATTAGTGTGATGTGTTCGTATGATAGAGACCTTCCAGACGCGTATAGAGATGATCAGCAATCTCTTGATTCTCAATAGTTTCGTACTCCAACTCGAGGTTCTCTAGCGTATAGCCAGCCACAGCTGATCCAGATTGAGCCACCATAATATCAGACGCTTTTGGGAGTGTGATTATATACCTGAAATTGTTGTTCATGTTGTATGGTGCGTATAGACCATGGTCTTCTAGAATCTTGTCGATTTGAACCTTTTGTTTAGTGTTATGGATGGAGTACATCAGACCATCACTAACTTTTTGTACGTCTCCACTGGCTGCACCACTGTCATCCTTTGAGATTAACTTTCGAAGGTTCTCGTTTGCTATACCATATTCAACCATCTGGTCTCGCTCACTGTTAGGTTTCCAGAGGTCTTTGTACGTACCGATGACGCTCTCACCACTATTGTCGTACACGGACTCACCAGCTAGTTTTACTACCAGTCTCTCAAATAGTAGTTTCGAAAGGTTGTTAAGAAACCATGATTTCGCGTTCGAACTCTTAAAGTCGAATAGAATATGGAGACTAGAGGGTACCAAACAAGTGTTACCCTTTGTTTTCGGGATGTCGATGTATAACTCTTCCCCTGGATTGGCTTTGTTGGGGTTTAGCGTTACAACGTTACGGGCTCTTATGCCTTTGATAGTAGAAATTTCGCGGCGTCTATATCCAGGAAGCAACTCTTTCTCGTTAGTATTCATACTATATATTATAACACATGTTTTATTTCCTCTGTTTGTACTGATCGTAGACGAACCAAGCTAGTGCTATCGCTAGGATCCACAAATTAGACGCTAGCCAAGATATACCTGCAGCTCCCCACTTTAACGCAGTCGCCACCACGTTTAGCAGTCCAGCCAGTAGAGGGCCAGCCTTTGTGGCTAGATTAGCTATAGCTTTCCCTAGTTTTCCAAGTGATTGACCACCTTTGAAGACTACGCTTCTAGCGGATATTATAATCGTGGTGATGAAAGAGGCTATGGTTATTCCTAAAGCCGAAGCGCCTAACCAATTTTCTCTAAACCACTCCTTTATTTTTTGTAACCGAGTGATGTCCTCTTCTTGTTGTTCTCTAACCTCCTCACGTTCCAATTGTTCTAAGGTTCGGTCCCTAGCTATCTTGAGACCTGTCAATCTCTCATATAATTCTGTCCTCTTTACGGAATTATATTCCTCTCTATTCATATCGTCTGCGGTCTTGTCAATAGCGTCCTGAAAATGGTCGGCTTGAATTGTTAGAAATTGTGGTCTAGTGTCTGGATCGATTGTATCACTTGAGTTTAGGACGCCTCGTAGGTCACGATTCTCTTTTTCTGTTAACCCAAATAAGTTGTTGTAGTTCGCTTCTGTTTCAATTACTGGGAAGTTACTCGAAACTGTGGTGTCTTCGTTTTCTGTAACGTTAGTTGTGGTGTTTCCTGTAACGTTAGTTGAGGTGTCAGGGATTTGTTCAACTAACTTCTTGAACTGCTCAATCGCACTTTTACTTCTACTGTCTTTACTGTAGATCAAACCATTTTTTCCAAGTTTTAGAATTAGTTTAGGTTTCAAATACTCACCGGCTTCGTTTATCGGTTTGAAAAGAATAGAATTTGAGGTAGTCACGTATGACCTATTAACTATATCCCTTGACATATCATCATTACTGAGTCTTTTGTTATACAGTTTACACCATTTCTTACCGACTTTTTGTCGAGTTCGTCTAGTTTTTTCAGTCTTCTTTCGATTTCGATAGCGTCTTCGAAAGCTAAATTAAAACTCTCGTCGTGGACGTCACCATATGTAACCGGTTCGGCAAACACTACTGCTGGGGCATTAGTGGTGGTTCCTTTACTAGTTATTAACACTGTTCCGTCGTCGTTGTCTACGAACGACGTCTCCGCATGTCTGATTCTGTCTTGTGCTCTGCGATCTTTAACTCTAGTATCTATCTCTTGTTTTACCCTGATGATTCTGCTATGTATGCTAATAAGTTCTTGTCCTGTCTCATCTTCTGTGATTATATTATTGAGCATGTCGAACTCTTCTTCTAACTGTTCGTCCGTATAATTACCAAACTCGTTACGATCTTGCATTCCGATTTCATCGAACCCTCCTTCAGCCATTATATACTACTCGATGTTTTGAATATCACTCTCTGGTATCCATGAGTTGTGTTTACTGTCATAGCCAAGCCACTTGACTAAGACCATTTTCTTACCTCCCACCTTCTTTCTCTTCACTATCTTCTCGACTTTATATACGTCGTCTTTTTTATCAACAGCTGATAGCTCTTCCTCATAGAACTTACCAGTGATAGGTTCCCCTTCATGGTCCTCTATCTCATACACGGTAGGGTCACCACGCACGATCTTTGACACTTTGAATAGCTCCTCGGTGAAGTTAGCCTCGTACCCCTTTGCGAATATGCTCTTGTACTTTGATATCCTGACAGTCTCACCTACTTTGAACTTTGGCAGTGGGTAGTCACCGAAATGGTGTCCAAACAATGTCGTCCATACTTCACTCTCGTTTTTCTTACTAACGTCTTTAGGTTTCATTAGAATAGTACTGTGTTTGGTATTGTTGTAATTCTCAACCAGCTGGTCTAAAATGTCTATCCACTTGTACGTTCCTTTACTGTAGAAGTACTTCCACATAGACGTTTTGAGTGTTCTGTTAAACCGTTCCACGACTGCTGCCTTTTTATCAGAGTTCGTGCTGAAGTACTTTACGTCGCGTTTATCCAATAGATCCTTCACACCAACGTTGTAGAATTCCTTACCGTCGTCGAACTGAACCAGCTTTGGATACTCACCAAATCTAACCTTAGCCTTCTCCAGTAACTTTGCGACAGCCTTAGTCATGTTTTCTGTGTCTTTCCTGTAGACAGGTATGGTAAACGCATACCTACTAAGGATCTCAGTGGCTGTTAGTATCCAGTAGTACCCATTGTTCTTGTGCTTGTACTTACCCATATCGACCAAATCCATCTGTATCTGCTCACCCAGATAGTCAACAAATGTTTTTCTAAACTTGTGTTTCTTAACAACTGGTTTGTACCTAGTGTATGTGTCTTGAGATTTTAGCCAATCCTTTATCTTTGCCCTACTAACGTTTAGACCGTCTTCTTGTGCCTTTTGGTACAGCCTCTCAGCAGACTGGTAACCAGTTGATGGGTTGTAGTAAATATCTCTTAGTTCTTGCTCTGTGTCCATATACACTACATGATGTGTAAATCTAACAGCACCTCACCAACGTTAATACTGTTATCGTCCTGATCTGTTATCTTGAACTCTAGTTGGTATCAGACTCCTTTGTTTATTGGGATTTTCGACCCAACACCAAAATGTTGTACAGAGCCTTTTAATGTCTGCGTGCTAGTTATTGGCAGTACTGCGATACAATCACTTTTGCTACCATTAACTATGTTATTAGATCTGTCCACGATACTAGACGTTACTTGTATGTATTTCAGTCCTCTGTTAACGTTAACAACGTTGGGACTGGTTTTTGTGGTAGCTATTGTAGTGTTTTCGTCAAACCCTAAAAGTTGTCCAAATTTAAACAGTTCTATTTGTTGATCAGTTGTTATCGTACACGTCGAGTCATATCTGTTAGCTACTAGCTTGACGTCTCCTAACTCTTTCAAGTCGTCGGCGATCATTTTAAAGGTGTGGTACCCAGGACTAAAAACGTGGTCACTACTATTGTAAGTTATCTTGTTGTTAGCTGTGGTTACGTTAACGTAGTCCCAAAAGATGGTTGCCTCCTTCACTAGTAAGTGAGGGTCTAAGTTAGTTGCTAGAGTTGACTCTGGTAGGTCTACAGTTTTCGTTGAACCATTAATCAATACTACCACTCTCATATAACGTACGGTATGTTATGATGGATGCTTTCAAAAGAAAGTATCCTTATGCTGACAAGAATAGGTTTTTTCTTGACGTTGACGACAATATGCATATACATATATTCTTCGTGACGAAAACTAATATTGGTGACGTTAGTGTAGACTCAAGTAGGTTTAAGAGTAACCCGGAGTACACTAAGTATCTAACGATAAACAAACCAACGCCGTACGTGTGGCTAAGCTGAATCTAGTAAAAAAGTACCCTCACATCACTTTGAGTAAGTTTGAGTTCGATCCAACTGTCTCACAAGATGGTGAGGTTAATGGCGTTGACATATATTTTAGAAACAACGACATCATAAGCACTAACATAACTAGTGATACCTTCAAAAACGACAAGAGTATGTGGGTTTGGTTACACAACAACAAGTCTCCAAAAGGTCACGACGACAAGTTTCCAGAAATATGGCTATCTGGTGGAACTATCCAACCATTATCAAAAGGTCGCAAGAACCACTGGGGACTTTGGGATGGCTATCCAACGGAAAACGTGTTGAACTACCCAGTGAATAACTTTAGAGTCTTCGTTAATCGAAAGAGCTACTTTCTATCAAAGCTACCAATATTACAAATCACAACTTCAAAGACAAAGTCAAAGTGGGACGACAGCGAGAGCTACTATAGAGTCGTGTTTGCAACATATTGTGCAAGTTTCTGTTGTGGAGTGTCGTTACAACACTTATCACCCTCGCAAGAAGTTCACCCTGTTATCACAAGTGTGATGAGGTTCCATCTGTACTTTACTGTTAGAAGACTTCTCAGAAGGATGGAAGGTGGTGAGAGTATGAGATCGATAAGTAGAGAGTTTGATGCTGGAGAATTGTATGGTAAGACAGACAAGATTCCTAAAAAGCATTACTACCAGGGTAAAGTCCTTGCTGATGGTACGACAGGTGAGGAGAGAGTCTTCACGATTAACGACGTTAAGAACGACTACAAACGATACGTTCCTCTGGTGTCGAATGGTTTCACAAACATTGGGAGACAATACCTAAATCAGTCTATAGAAGCCTTTGTTTACTCCACACTTGGTGCACAAGCGAGGACACGTGTGTCAGTCGTTGGTGATTCTGCAGGTAGTCTAGAGACTCAACAAGAGTTCCGCAAGTTGGTGGAGGACAGTGTTATAAACTACGACGTTTCAACGTGGATTCTCAACATGAACAAGTCAATTAAAGACACTAACGTTGTCCAAAACCTTGCACTGTCACCGTCTACGTGGTTAATGCCGAGTAACGTTGTAATCCTCAAAAACAAAATCGCTGGGTACAACAACCTATTGAAGACTGCCACACAGAGTATGAAGTTTGGAGTAAACAGTGGGTTAAACTACACAGAAACGACAGAGGTCAAGAAAGTACACCAAGAAGGTGGAGAGCATCTGGAGACACTTGACAAACCAAAGGTGATGAATCATCTGACACCAAACGTGACACACCAGGAGACACTTGATAAACCAAAGGTGACACACCGTCTGGAGGCATCAAAGGCGTCACCAGGTGACAACACTACAGAGTTGGGGCTAGTTCTAGTGGTTTCGGCTGTGTCTGGCTATTTAGTGAGCAAATATGTGTTATAACATAATGAGTCTAAGTTATGGGTTTGAGGACAGAGACTACGAGAGTGATAAAATATTAAGAAGAGCGAAGAGACATCTATACAGTGACCCTAAATTAAGCGTGAGTGGTGGGAGGATGTCTGGAGATATAGACATGGCGCTAAAGACACTCAAAAACATAGCAGATCCAGTTGACGATTTGGATGCTATCAGTAAAAAAGTATTAGAGTTCGTATATTTACCACAATACTTTAAGACGCAGTCCTATAACGTCCTATTTGATTTTGACACCACGAGATACGCCGCAAGCGTGGTACTCCACAGTAGGACAAACCAAGTGAAAGCCATTGGAGACATGTTAGTACAAAATGATTCAGTACATGGTCCTATTATTGGTACTAACCATAGTCGTAGATTCCTATCCCCTGTACTATCCTCACCTTTTCCATTTGAAGTTGGGATACACTTTAACTGTCCACACATGCAATACTGTGATATATCCATTTTTGTGGTAGTGAGGTTAGTAAAGAGGGTATCTACGTCAGATTGGGAGACTATTGTGTCAAACGATGACGGATCGCATGACAAATACATAGGGTATAAAGGAGGTAAGACTGACAAATTATCGTATGGTGGTGGCGATCCAGTAATGGGGTACACATGCACAATCCCAAATAACATCGACACCACTGAGACACATATGATATCAATACATTGGCAGATGGATAACTCCCATGTTAGGGTCAACAACATAAAGTCAGCAGACTCAGACTTCATAGCTAACTACAGAGAGATAGGATCTCCTTATGGAACTATATTTGGAACACATCGACCAGAATTGCTAATCGCACCCTACAAATACCCATCTTTGATAGAGTTTTACGGTATTAAAATCATCTCTGGTTATATGACAAACCGAGATATAATATTAGTTGGTAGAGATATGATGAAGGAATATGATGTGAGCTAAGATATATGAGGAAGAAGTCAGTTGTTGTTTTCAATCACATATCAAAGGATATGTCAGAGGAAGAGGTGCTAGAGCTCAAACGCTTGTACGCATACTACCACAAACTAGAAGCCTGTTACAAATGGAAATACAAAAGGTTGAAGAAAGTTAAACTATCGTTAAACATGACTAGCATAGGGTTAACAACAGTAGGGATTATAGCTGGATCGATAACCGCTAACCCTCTAATCACTGCTTGTATTAGTGGTCCTGGTGTGATCATCCAAGGTTACTTGGCTAAATCCAATCTGACGAGTAGAGTGGAGCATTGCAAGTTTGCTCACACTAGCTACAAAAAGATACTGACACAACTAAGATCGTATCTTAGAGGTCTTCCTTACAACGAGTCAATGTTCCTCTCAGACGTTAAAGTGTTGGACGATAATGTGACTGACTTATGCCCACCAATCAATGGAATGACGAAAAGGTACAACAAAGTGTATGACGAGACCAACGTTCCAAAATAGGGTAAGATACAAGGGGTGAGTCACCCCACACGGCCACACACGGTCGGTCTACGTATCAGAACCAGGAGTGTGTTCCACATGAAAGACGACAAAAACTCAGGTCCCAAAACGGGACCTGAGTTTTCGAGTGTCAAAACAGACTAGTCTGACCAACACCCCAAAATGGGACCTTAGTCAGATCACGCGTTCGTGCTATTAAGTGGTTACTTTCTTAAGGTGACTGCTACTTAAACACAAAAATAAAACATGTGGTATAGTATAGGTGATGAGTATCACTAAAATATTTAGAAATAACGACATGTCAGTCACGACTATTAAAGATGGAGACAATATTTGGTTCTATGGAAAAGAAGTCGCTAAGGCATTAGGGTATAAAAACACGAAGTGGGCTATCAGTGTACACGTTGACGACACATATAAGGTCAAACGAGAGGTGTTTGAAGGGGGGCGCGAATCACGCCCCCCTTTAAACTTACAACCAAACACGATACTCATATCAGAACCAGGAGTTTACGCTCTAGTCTTCTCGTCGAAACTAGAGTCAGCCAAGAAGTTTCAAGAGTGGGTATTCACAGAAGTACTACCGTCTATTAGAAAGACGGGTCAGTACATACAATGCAACCAGTTATCAATAATGAACGAGACAGATTTACACTACGACATTGTGAAGTACATTAGAGAGTATCATCCAACAATAGTCATCCCAGGGTTGGGTGAGTACCAAGACACATCTACTAAAAGAATAGATGGATGGAAGAAGGGTTATAGTGGTGGACAACCAGATTTGATAGTTCCACAACTACACAAGAGACATAATGGTTTTGCTATAGAGTTCAAAACACCGAAAGGTAATGGGGTTATTAGGGATAACCAGTTGAGGGTACTAAGGAGACTAAGATCACAAGGGTACAACACGTTACTATCCTCAGACCAACACGAGATAATACATTTCATAGAGACATATATGATAGACTCCAGAGTCCTGTGTGAGTACTGCAATAGGAGATTCAAGAGTGAAACCACACTATCTAATCACCAAAAATACTTTCATCGAATACTCTATCTGTGAGATGACTGTGAGATAATCTGTGAGATGACTGTGAGATAACTGTGAGATGACTGTGACTAGATATCACATATAGTATAGATGACTGACAGTGAGTCCGTACCTATTATAACGTCGACAACAAGGACCAAAGACCCTAAGAGAGTAGAGGCAGGCAAACGCTTGGCTGCTATATCTAAAGCAGCCAAAGAGAGGAAGATGAGAGAGAGAGTGATAAGTGAGGACGATAGTTTTAACTATGGATACATCATAGGTACTATAGGAGTGGTAATAGCCGCTAGCTCACTGTACTATACGATGAGGCAAGACAAACAAGTAGTGACCGAAGAGCCTAAGACCGTTGTTATAAAACCATCACGCAAGCTCGACAGTCTCGATTAAAACATATTGTATAATATATGGCATCAATAGACAGAAAAGAACTGATGAACGAGCTATACGACGCAGCCCTTGTGACTGCTGGAGCCGTAGCCGTATCCATGGCATCAAAGAAAGTACTAAAAGAACCGTTGGGTACCCCTGAATCAGTGAAGGGTACCCTCAAGCTAGCGACTGCTGTAGGCGTTTCAACGCTACTCGTTAAGTGGGCGCAGAGCAAGAAATACTTACCTATTGACCCGTTCTCAAAGTAATCTAACGTAATACATAATGGCTAGTGTGATAGCAGGTGGTTTGTTCAACGCCATAGCATTCGCAGGAGCTGGGTTCATATTCAGCAAGCTAAACCATACAGGCTACGAGACAGAGATAAAGAGACACAACAAAGCATTGGAGAGTCTCGCAAAAGCGAAAGAAAAGTTCTACGAGAACGAGATTCGTCAGAGAGACAAAATCCAGGAATTAAGGCAACAGTTGTCAGATGCTAACGCAGATATTAACGACACGAACCACGCTTTGGATCAACTAAGACAAGTACTGACTATACAGTATGACGGGAAGACGTTTAGTAAAGAGCCTGAGTTATCAGACTATTACAAACCTTCAGATGAGATGAAAGAGTATCAAATGGTATTCGTCGGAGTTGTTGGGATACCTTTAGGTTACTTAATATACAGAGTAGTATAATGAGCACTACTCTGAAGGAGATGGCTATTGAATTTGACAAAAAGCGTAACTCGACACTCCAAACTAGTCAGATAGAAAAGTTGGAACAACTACTATCAGACGCTTTAAAACAGGTCGCAACAATAAAACGTGAGTTGGAGACACTCAACCACAAAGTTACTACACTATAGTCTAAAGGTATATATAGTATATTAACTTAAATGGTTGACGAACGTACAATGAGAATGTTCCATGCTGGGTACACGTTAGACGAGATCGCGTCAAAAAAGTGGAGTGGTACTACATTAGGGTATACATTGGACGAGATCAAGAATGGAATTAAGAATGCAAGACCAAAAAAGTGGTACGACACCACATATTGTTACAAGTGTAGTAACCATAGAACCCAAATCGAAGATGGTGTATTTAGTTGTAACAAGTGCGGAGAGACTACCTACGGACGCGTAAGGAACTTTGTACCTAACATTTGGATGTACGGGAAATCGACTCACAGTTACAGTAAATGGTTAGGGAGAATGTTGACTGGACTAGTCAACGAGAGTGACATACCAACAGTTGTCAGTGATTTTATAGAGATAGTGTGGTCTCTTAAAAGAAACGAACTTATTGTCAAGAATATATCGAAATATATTTTCTATGTCATAAGAATATGCTCTAGAAGAGGTATAAAGTTGAGAGGTAGTCTTAACGACCTCAAACCTGGTAAGGTCAAGGTGCGATTCGAGTATAACCTGTATAGCATAATATACAAGGATCTAGGTTGGGATGGGAGAGGAGACCCATACTACAACGAGTGGGTAAATAAAATATATAGTAATATATATAATGGCAAGACCAAAAATTTACCAAACCAAAGAAGAAGCTTTAGTAGCAAATAGAGCACAAACCAAAGAGTGGATGAGAACTCATAAGTGGGTGTGTGAGACATGTGATAGACCATACCATGTGACCTCTAAATACAGACATTTAAAGACTAAAAAGCATTTGAGAAATTTAAACATTTAATTTCAAACTATTTTGTAATGTCCATACGCATAGCTAGATACACCATCTGGTAGTATATGTCGCTTGTCGTCAAAGCAACTTAAGGATATCTTGTTTATTTCGTAGCTTCCTAGTTGGTGACTCTTGCTGCGAATAGTTTTAATTATGTGAGACATCTGCTCACCATTTGTCAGGACACTTTTATAGTTGTCATGTCTTATATTATTTCTAATGGTACTCTTCTTGATACCCTTAGCAGTCTTCCCACCTTTTCCATCCTCTTTTATGTAGCTATACATTTTCGACCTTAAACCAACGAACTCAACGATGGGGACTCCTAATGTCTCATCCTTCATTTTACCAATAACCTTCTTGTTGGTTAGATCGAAGTAAGGAGATGACTTGTCATATCCACTAAAGTCGAACACTTCTTTGTTAGCGTACATGTCTTTGTACACATCCTCCGTCTCAATCTCATACATTAGACTATCCGTATCTGTGAATAGTAATTTGGCTTTGTTGTCATATTTCTTTTTGATGTTACTGTAGTGGAAGTCATACATCAATGTCTTTGACAAGTCTAGAATACACATACCTACGTATGCTAGGTTGTTCACTAGGTTGGCTAGACTAGAGCTCATGAATTGGAAACTATCTAGAAACACTAGATGTTTACCTAACATGAATGCCATATACTTCTCCATATTATTTGGTATGACGTTGATTTTCAGACCAACCTTACCTATCTCCTGCATTATGAAGTGACTATCATACCCTCTTAGATTATGAAATATGACAGGTATCTTATCAGTCAGTCTATAATTCCTATTGCATAACTGATGTGCTGAACCTCTATATTTACCAGTGACATGACAATGATCTCTAACTCTCACGTCTCTACGTTTATACTTTACGTCACAAATGTGACATTTAGTCGCTTCCTTGAAGTTAACCTTATCAGCTACGGTCAACACCATGTCCTCATTAAAATGCTCCTTTCTGACTTTCTTGCAGTATTTAACCTCCTCTAGCATCTTTTTCATGAACTTCCTAACCGCGTTCTTACCTCGAAACATCTCTACTGGTTTGCTATATTTATCATCGTAACAGCACACTACTTTGTACCCATACCCACAGTCCGTGTGTCTTTGGTACTCGCTGGTGTACGATCCTGTTAGTGGTTTCACGTTGTCGACCTTCTCTGTGATAGCCTCAAAGTCTGCGTATATCACAAATGGTACCTCTAATTGTTTGTGGTAATTTTTGTACTCAAGAGTGCTATCTTCTTCATCTGGCATCTTGATCGCTTGCTTACCATTTACCACCATACAAACCTCCTTATGTTTCTCTAGAACCTCACTGGTAGTAAAACATTGAAGACAGTACCTACAGAAACTATTGCGACACTTGTGTTTAGACTGACCGCACATAAACCTACAAAAGTCTTTGATATACACGTAGTGTCGTTTAACACCATTAGTTATTAGCAGTAGGTCCATATGATCCTCGAACTTCTCCTCAGAAACGTAGATAGGAAATGTCTGCTTGTTCTCATACCCAAATACGCTTATGCTAGTATCATTCTGCCTCTCTATCTTGTTGTACTGTTTCGTATCCACTGGAAATCTCACTCCGTCATAATTGACAGAACCTACGTTCTTCTTGTGCTTCGACACTCTCTGCGGATCCTTTCCTACAGGACACTTGTGCAACACGTGACACCACATGAAACACTTGTCATCTCCATTCTTTATATTAATCAAACCTTTCGACGCGTTCCTCAACTCTTCCGGTAGCTCAATATAACTCGATCCTTTAAGAGGCTTATACACTACCACATTAATATAGTGATCATTAACACTATCTATAACCCACCCAGACCCTTCTGACAACCACACAGCTATACGATTCACTATCTCCTCACTAGCTTGCTTCGTAGTCCCACTAATATCAACACTATTAGTCACTGTTTTGACCACACTATTGAAGAAGGCTTCCTTAATCACAGACTCACCGTTACCAATCTCTTTCTCTAGAGTTACTTTCAACGTCTCAGAAAACTTTAAACCTTTCAGTCTCTCTAACTCTTTCTGTAAAGTTGAGTCCACTACTCCTCTAGTCTTGACTAGTTGTTTTAGTGGATCATTATTGTCGATCACCTCAACACTATACGACTTAGTGTACCCTTTGAGAGCAACTCTCCTTTGTACTACAGTAGGACGTGTCTTAGCAATAAGGTTAGTGATTCTCTCATACTCTTTGTCTGAGACCTCCTGACTTAATCGTGACCTCTTAACATATCGTCTAAGATCACGTCTAGCCTCTCGAACCTTTCTGACCTCCCTAACTCTGGTGACTCTATTAATGACGTCCTCTCTAGATCCCCTTCTAATAAGGTCCATCCACTTATACCCCAATGCTTTAGCATCAGCTAGATAGCCAGACATCCTCTCTAGAAAACTCATCTTAATATTAGGTATAACTAAGTCACCAGAACCTATATCAGGATCACGTGCACCACCACTCGATAGTATACCACTACGAGCGACATTACCACCCACAATAGAGTTACGTTTACGTCCAGACCTTTTCATAAGAGTCGTTTTATTATTTAATATAGCTAAGTCCTTAGACCCTTTTGAATCATGAGCCCCACTCAACTCATGACTTGAAATAAAACCCGTATCAGGATCACGTGTAATATTACTTGACACAGCCTTGTTACGAGCAACATCCTCACCCACAGCAGCGTCACGTCCAGACACCTCACTCTGTAGCCTACTAGCTGAGACACGTCTCTGACTCCCTAAACCATGTGACACATTGCCTATTAGTAGTCTCGAAAGTGGGGCTAACGGCGAACTTTTTCCATTTGAATGTCTCAACTTCTCTAGGGAACTAGACACTTTTTCCGTTTTTGGATTCCGCATATTTGCTCGAAAGTTATATGCGGAATCCAAAAACGGAAAAAGTGTCTAGTTCCCTAGAGAAAAAAGTTGAGACATGAAAAATGGAAAAATGCGCCGGTAGCCCCACTTTCTATACTACTGTCAGCTCCAAGCGTTGTGGTTCATCATCGGTAAGGGATTCAACAGAAAGAGTGACTCGACAACCATGTTGCACGTCATTATCGTTGCTCACTGTTGACACAACCAATTCATCAGGTTTGCCTTGTAAGTTCAACTTTGACGCCAGTGAAGGGTCCACCAAGGTTATTTCTGATCCTGAGTCCAGCATGGCGTATGTAGTGACGACCATTCCGGCTTTACCAAAAACATGAAGAGGGATAACTTGTAGTAGAACAGTATCAGAACCTTCTATAACTGCCATGTTACTAGAGGAGGTTTGTCCATCATTGCTGTTCTGAGTGGTTCTTGGATCGTTCTCTGTCTTCTGCTGCTTTGGCATGTGTAACAAGGTGTGATGTAATGCACCACATCCTTCCACTCTACACTTGAATTTGCTTGGACAAGACTTGGAAATATGTTTAACTAGAGTACCAGATTGTAGAATTGGGTTATTCTTCAAACAGTTGTAGCAGAGACCTTTCACCTTCACAAATTCGTTCCTCTGAAGAGGTGTTTTTTCCTTGAAAGAGTTGCAGCGGTGCAAAGAGTGTGTCTGGGAACAGCAAGGGCAAGGTGCCTCTTCGGGTTATTTCTTGACTATGTAGTTATGATCATCATTTACTCTTGTAGACATTGTGTACTTCGGTAGTAGTTCCTCCTTCTTCTTTTTACTTTCCTTCAAAGAGTTATCGTCCTGGGTTTTACCT
The DNA here is from genome assembly GCA_035772405.1 of Chrysogorgia sp. JL179-B06. Lineage (NCBI taxonomy): Eukaryota > Metazoa > Cnidaria > Anthozoa > Scleralcyonacea > Chrysogorgiidae > Chrysogorgia > Chrysogorgia sp. JL179-B06. The sequence continues at coordinate 60,318 of JAYKKM010000249.1, forward strand.
TTACTGGTGTTCACAGGGTGGTTTGCAATATTTGCCCATTTGTCGACAAAGGTAGAAAAATCGCTCAGCGTTGGGAAACGTTGACCCTTTTCTTCTAATTCGTGTGCCAATCCTGCAAACCTTTGCTGTAGATATTTTGGTAATCGATTTGCCATCTCCACCAGATTCCCTTGATTGATCTCATGCAAACAGTCCAGAGACTTCAACGTCACGAGAGCTCTTGCAGTTTTGTCTGCAAACTTTCGAAGTGCAGTTTTGTCCCCATTTTGGATAGCAACTCCTTTGACCAGGCCATCCACAATAGAACGCACGATTAAACATGTGCGGCCATACCTCTTCTCAAGTATTTTCAGTGCTTCTTGTATGCCACCATCAACAGCTTCAAGACTTGCAACCGCTTCCTTTGCCTCGCCATCAAGAAATTGTAACAGGCACAGCATCTTTTCTCCATCATCAAAGTCTTGTCTTGACATTATGCATCTCTCAAATCTCTGCTTAAACAGTGGGAAATCTTCTGGAGATCTAGAGAATTTTTCAAGCTTTAGGAAGACTTTGATTGTGGGCTAATTTCTGCTGTACAGATGATACACTTTTCATGGCAGATGCTACCATAGTCAGGATGTCATCATGAGGTGAAGTAGCTGGATCTGTTGACCTCGGTGGTGATTCCAAGGAAGAAAAGGCGAATTTGTTGATAGGTGGAGGTGTTCTGTGCTTGACATCAGAAACCAATGGTTTACCATATATGGAGCATAAGGGTTGGTCATCAATATTGGTGGCTGAGGTCCATGTAGCTGGGGGAGCACAGGTTGCAGCATAATTGAAAGTTGTCATTGATGGACCATCCATGTAAACTTGTGAGTGATGGAATGGTTGGGAATAAACAGGTCTTGAATTGGAAACATTCCTTTCACTAACATTAGGTATTAGGTACTAACATTAGGTACCTTGTGACCAAAACTTGTTGGCTGTTGAATACTTGCTGTATTCATTAGAGGTGATGTTGTCAGTGGATTATTAATGTTCCTCAATATGTTCACATTTGAACTATCTGTACAGGTTGTTGTAACAGGAGTAGAGTGAAGTTGTTTTGTTATGAAGACTTCATGGCTGTTGCTCAAGATGGGATGTGTTTCATCTTCATAAAGGAAGGGCTTTGGAATATCACCAGTAAACTGATTAGTGTCAGTTGTAATGCCCTCTTGACCTTGTGAGACAAGGTCCTTCTAGTCGAGCTTCTAGGTCCATAAGAGCAGCTTGTTGTCAGGCTTCAGCAAGCTCTCTTTCTGTTTGCTGTCTCAAGGTTTCCAATCTTTTCGTCCTTTCAAGCTCTTCCTTTTCCATCGTTTGTTGCCTTAATAAATCTCCATGCCTTTTCTCAAACTCCAAAAGTTTAATTTCTCCTTCGAGTCTTCTCCACTGCTCTTGCTCTGCCAAATGTAAAGCCATATTTGCCTTTATTGCTTGGGCTCTTTTTTCCAACGCCATTGAGATTGATGAATATTTTGTTGTTCTGGAAACATCAGATCGATATGAATTCACACTTTCTGCATATGAAGATACATGTTCTCTTTGCAAGCTTAAGTTTTCCATTATTTCCTCATTATAACCAGTTGCTGCATCATGTAAATACTCAGAAATTTGCTGTACAAAGGCAATCTTTTCCAGGTGTAATTTGTCAAACTGTTCAAGGGTATCATAGAACTCCTGGCTATCAGAGCCAATTATAGACACAAGATAGTTATGTGCCTTTACAAACTTGGACCATGAATCATCATACTGCTGGGCTAGTGTTTTAACAGCCTCTGTATTATTTGGGTTGGTTAAAAGAGTTTCAATTTGGCCACGAACACGAGTAACTGCCCCCAAGTAACCTGCTCTTATTCTCTTTGAGCAATACACTCTTTCGTTGTGTACATCAGCCGGAATTTGGCGAACACGTTCTCTTTGTGGCCACCTGGTGTTTCTACTTCCCCATTCCATGTTTCACATAAGGTACATGTGTATGCAAATATATATATTGTACATTGGAGGAATGTAGAAATGTCAAAATGTACTAAATATCCAAAATGTTGACGTGTTTGGGTTGTAACTGATCAAGGTAACACAGGTAAACAGCTGGGATTTGATAACAGATATACCAATAAACTCACTTGACTAAACCATCCAAGTGCATGGGGTCCTTTGATATTATGTGATTCTTGAATGAACGTCAGGCGAAAACCACTGATTTCTACGTGCTTCGACTAGAACTTGTCAATATGTTTGCTGATCATTCGAATAAAACTATGTATAGGCAGGGCTATAAAATATGACTCCGCTCGACCCGAATGTGACTGATGTAAAATCGTTTTATTCTAACAAATATAAATACATGAACAAATCAGTTACAGACATATACGCATCATTACAAATTACAAGACATTAACATAATTTACGTCTGGCTATAACAACAAAACAAATGAAATATGTCCAGCTTAAACTCACCGAATGTCGATGTTATAGACTACAAATGGATCGATAAACACATAAAATAGAAATAAAATATCCCAGCACAATCCCAAAAACGTTTTGTGTTCGTACGAAGCGCGCCCGCCACCCCGCCTCATCCGCTGACCTGAAGTGTTGACGTTGCCTCAACAGCGTGCAAAAGGTCGGGAACTAGTAACAGAGTTGATATTCAATTCATTATAATCGGTTGTTTCTTACTTTTTCTTTTATGAAACTGGTTGACATTTTGTAATGATGTTTAGACGAAAGCAAATGCCATGGCAAATTTGATAGCAGAACGAAATTTATTTCGTGAGATAATGAGTATAGCTTTAATCTATTTGACAACTAGTCCCCGTCCTGTTCAGTGCTTTCATATCACTGGAAGTATTTTCATATCATTGTTTTCCATGAAAAGCTGAGATTTAGCAAACATACACGATTTGTACTGTACCTGTTCCCACCCTTATACCAAGTGTACAATGATGGACATGTAATATTTGTATAAAGTTTATTTTGGTACCTATATCAAAACTACACGTAAACTAACTTTGCCTAATTAAATGTTTAATCCATTTGTGATCTAGACCGTTCTGGCTGTTATTTTAACTTTATAACGAGGGCAGGGGTTCAGTTGGGAGAATTTACAATTTTATTACTAGCTTTAACCTCGCCTCAATCGGAGTACACTCTCTGCGGACACTCCTGGTTTAATCTGTCGCTATCATGAGTACCAAGTAGGACACTACTCGGCCAGAAAAAAGCGGAACGAAACACCAAAATAACAAAACGGAGCGTATTGCGAATGACGTCTAAATTTGAATAGAACTAGACTCAATGCCAATGGCTGACGGTTTCCTTACTCGTTGTCACGATTATAAAATACCCCTACTTTATTTCCGCCTTTGGTTCTTTGAGTTTCAATAACAATCTCAGGTATGACACTGTGATCAATTCGTTAGTCCCATAAAGTGTAAAGCATGCAAAAAATATTACCATATAAGAGGATTGTCAAAGACTGGATTAAAGTTTCGTTCCTCTGATTTTTTCACTGTTTCGTGGTTTAGTGCATGGTAGACAATTTTCCCTATCAGTATCACAAATGTTTAACGTTCATTAAACAGGCTACTATACCTTTTAAAACAACAGCTGACCATTGACAATTTTCCTGTCCACCAAATTCATGATGCAATTATTGAACTAGTCTACTAAACAGTAGAGCATTTTGCTGAGATTCATGGCAAATGAAATATGCACATGTAGCATATACTGTCGAATTGCATTGCTTGGTTATTCTACGCATGTTAAAGTAACTGTTTTTCAAATTCATGAAAACATGAATTTGTTAAAATTCATATTCATAATCAATTTGTTAAAAGGGCTAATAAGGGGATGCAATACTCTGCCCTTGACAATTAAAATATCTGGTGTAAGACAGTATATAATAAAGAAAGTTTGAGTAATTGCAAGTGTTGAGACCCAGAAGTTCAAGGGATATGGCAATATAAATTAACTTTGTCTCATTTGAAAGAACTCGTGAAATGGTATAACAAGACATTTTTCCCTTATCTTTTTTGGTTTTCGAAATAATTTGACGAAAGACAGCGTGCTGTCCGCCATCTTGGAATTATTGTCGATATGCATGTTACGTCATAAGTAGGGTAAAGTGAAATTTTTATCTTGCCAACCTTACGACATTAGGATCCAGAAACTCGATTATGTTGCACTATTTTCAATTGGCCCACAACATTTTAAAAAGCCTTCTGCGGAAATGCGGTCACCTATGGAGTAGTTTCATCAGGTTTACCCTGCTTGTGACGTCACCAAGTTCCTAGTTAATTAGGTAAAATATTACAACAAGATGGCGGATTGTAGACTGTCTTTTGTCATAATTATCTGAAATATTTCAAAAACCAAGAAAGATATAGAAAAATTGTAAAAGGTCTTGTACCATTTTACGAGTTCTTTCAAATGAGACAAAGTTAATTTATATTGCCATATCCCTTTAACTGACAAGATCTGAAGGTCAATGGTTGAGACCTGTGGCAAGACCTCTGGCAAATTGTTGTGAATAACATTTAACCTGCCAAAAAGATGATAAATATAACAGCACTACATACGTACAATAAAGCGACTTGAAATGTAATATATTTTGTGTATTGTTTGGGTATTGTTGTGAAATTAATTGACCTGAGTGTGGCTTTAACCACTGTACTTATAGTGGTGTAATATTTGTTTCACAGGATTTGAAGCACGAGACCATGGATTCATCACATACCCTATTACGCCGCATATAAGCGCATCTCGGATAAAGGCGCATGCACTTATATCCGAATATAGGTTCATGCGCCTTTAAATGGTCAAAATCTGCAATTTGATAAACATGGACAGAATACCTTAATACACATACTTTTTACGTTAAAATCTCGAACGTTGTCATTATAAATGGTAGTATATCACTACATTTACACTTTAACTCAACTATATCGTACAAAAAACCAATGCTCAATAGTTATGGCTTTTGATTTTTTCTTCTGAGATGTTGTTATATAACTTTTATAGCATGGGTCTGAGTACGAGAGTAGGGTGCGCCTATAAGCGAAATTTTATATAAAACGTCGATTCTTACTCCGAAATTTTTCAAAAATTGCAGAAAATTCGTTTATAGGCACTGTGCTTGTGTGCGGCGTAATAGGGCAATAGCTCGGTTGATTGTTTTGCATGCACCGAGGTGGGACCACTGGTTTACAGTACATACAGATCTACAGTATGATGTTAAAAGCAAAAAGGAACCGTAAAACTGTATGTCATTCAAGTCTCAACCTTGACTTTAAGTCTTCGACACTGAACCTTGCAGCGAGTGTTTTGACCCCCAACAATTAACCATTAAATGATATAAATAAACCAAAATATACACTATTACACGTTTTACTTACACTGCAAGCCTTGGGCACTTTCTCTATATTTTGTCCGGTGTGCCTGACTCGTCTCCCAGTATTTGTCCTGGCCATAATATCCATCTTCTCGTTGATATTCTTCAGCGCATTTTCACTACTAGTGATTGTATTGGCCATTTGTTCTCTGAGGAGCCTGTTTTCCTCTACGACATTTTGCAACAGCAAAACATACTGGTCTGGTAGGGAAACGTCGGTAGTCATGTCGAAATTTCAGCTAGCTAGTGTTAATAGTTAGTACTGTGACTGTGTGACAGCTAAGAGTCGTAAAAGGACTTCGAACCTCAATACGGTAGTTGAAAATATGTAGTTTATAATTGAGTGCCATGCGATCACAAGTCATTCCATTGGTTGTAGAATATTTTCACAGTAGGAATCTTTCCTTGTGTCATATTTCTTCTGTAAACTAGGGAGGCCACACACATAAACCAAATCCCTTTTGTCCAAAAAGCAGTGAGCGAAGTACAAATTGGGCTTGTTAACGTATACTAAGTAATTTGCAAATTGATTCCGTGCATAGTTCTTCTACAACCGTAAACGGCCATTGTTTACATCGATCAGTTGATCAAACAGACACATGGTTACACAGCCTATAGGGGACAGTTACCCGACCGGGACCAGTTTAAAAAAGCGTGCGCGGTGGAAGATCGCATTGTACCTACACATCACTTCGCAACGACAGCTTGATAAGCGCAAAGACACTCAAATTCTGTAAAGGTTTTGGTGGTATACTGTAACTCAGTAGAATAGAATTATGCCCTGATGCACCCCAGCCTGCTATTTTATTTTGTTTGATGGTTTATTAACCATTAAGGCGCAATGCGCTCTGCTGCACCCTTCTTTGTGATTTTACTGAACACCAGACGATTGCCACTAAGACGAAAAAAATCGTATATCCAATTTTTATCTTAGTAAATTATAATAACAAAATGAAGAAGAAAGGCGTTATCGGTTCCTCAATATCTTACCCCGTTCTCGAGATATTTAGGTTTTTACATATGCAAATTAGATAGTGTATGACGTCATTTTCTCACATAGACTAAAATAAAATTCGCAAAATGAGGAATATCTCTGCAAATAATAGGTAGGAAGTTTTCAAACTTTACACATCTGTGATAAGCTGAAATGTGCACCGTACTGCACAAATTATATCGTTGCCACGAAGATCGTTTGGAAATAGGCACCTGTCATTTATAAAACAAAAAGTGTTTATTTCTTCTTTATCAAATTTATTGTAATGTATACACACGAATATTTGTAGACACGTAAATATTGTACTTCGGAGGTTTAAATCACCTTATTCTTTTTAAAAAGTGACAAAAATTACGATTTAATTTTATTAGGCGAAAGACGCTTATTTTCAAACGATCTCCATGGCAACTATATAATATGTACAGTAGAGTGTACATTCCACCTTACCATAAATGTCCAAAGTTTGAAAACTTTCTACCTATTATATGCAGAGATAATCCTCATTTTGTGTATTTTATTTATGTCTATGTGAGAAAATGACGTCATACACTGTCTAATTTGCATATGTCAAAAACCTAAATATCTTGAGAACGGTATAAGATATTGAGAAACCGAGAACGCCTTTCTTCCCCATTTCGTAATTATGATAAAGTAAAATCAAAATTGGTAGACGATTTTTTCGTCTTAGTGACACTTAAGTGCCTATGACACGAAAATTAAGTTTGCCTTATTTGAAAGAACACTTCAAATGGCAGAAGGACATCTTGTACTTTTTCGTTTCTTGCTTCGTTGTCAAGATATTTCAGTTTGCATCATATGGAAATGACAATGGTGTGACGTGCATAATGACTTATCGGAGATGTTATATATCTTTGTTATTATCACACAAAATGACTTGAAATTGTACAAGTTTCACGTTTTTAGAAATACTCACGCACATGCTTCATTCAAATTAAATTTTGTTTTGTAATAGCAAAGATATATAACATTCTCGGATAAGTCATTATGCACGTGTACGTCACACCATTTCATTTGCATATGATGCAAACTGAAATATCTTGACAACAAAGCAAGGAAACGAAAAACCTCAAAAGATGTCCCTCTGTCATTTGAAGTGTTCTTTCAAATAGGGCAAACTTAATTTTCGTGTCATAGGCACTTTAATGGGGTTTATATTTGAGCCAGATATAAGACAAATGCAAAGTTAATTATAATTCCTTCTTATTTTAAGGATATTGTTTTAGTTTTTAATTAGTGTTAATGATTATAACTGTCTTTATATTATGTAGATCTGCTTTCCATGAACTTGAAGGAATTGTCAGAAAGAGGTGGCAACAAAATCGGAGAAGTAACATTTGGCATCTGTGCGAAAAAGTATTACAGAGGGTTTGTGGTTGCTGTGAAGCAGTTTAAAGGCAACACTAGCAGAGCTGATGTCGAGCAAGAAGCCATGATTATCAACTCGTTTGATCACCCAGGTATGAAAATGTTTATAATTTTGATTGTATTGAGTTTTAGTATATTATATCATGATACACTGACAGTGGTAGAGAAATTCTTATTGTATAGTAATAAATTACACAGTTTGACAGCTCATCAGTATTAGTAATTGGACAAGGTACAGTACTTAAATGTGCACAAATTACATGAAAGAGAGCTTAAAGTCTGGTTTCCATTTGGTCGCCACGATCGCAACGGTGTCATAGTGGTCGATGTAATAGTGTCGATCTATCTAATCTTTTGTCTGCTGTATGCAAAGTAGTATTTACATCATGCAGATATATAGATGGACACTCTATTACATCGTCCACTATATGACACCATTGCGATTGTGGCGACCAAATGGAAAGCAGACTTTAAGGCACAAGGGTCTTCCCTTGATGTGTAAAATCATCTGACATTAGACAGAGTAAAATAACAAAGTAGGCTGCACCAGGGCGCGTTGCACCTTAATGGGTACGATAGTCCCCGGATACATGTAGCGTCATTTTGTGTGATAGTTTTCACCGATGTCTGTATGTTTACTCGTAATTACTTTACTGTATACATTCTTTCACAGTAGACAATAAGTCTATGGCGAGAAAACAAAAACATGATATCGCTACCCTTACCCGTTGTAATTACCTATCTTTTACTGCACTTGTAAATCGGAACCGGGATATATCTTATTGGCCATTAAAAATATTAATGTACTGTACAGCATTACCAGCTAAACAATACATACTTGTAATTGACTTTAAAGGCACAGTAGCGCCTTCTGAACGATGTGTTTTAAAAGCTGTTAATGACAATATTGATTTTGTTTATGTTAAAAATCAAATTTATTACAGTACAATTGAGTGTCAATAAAACCACATTAAAACACATCATTCAAAAGGTGATACTGTGCCTTTAAATGAATTTGTGCATTATATAGTGTACAGTATAGTAAATAATAGTAAATAGTGTATTTAGATACGATTACGTGTACATGAATATTGTGGTTAAAATTTTCGTTCCTGATTTTATGTGTTTTCTTTATACAAGGTCTACCTTTTCTATTTGGTGTCCATGTTCAATCCAAACCATATGCATTGGTTACTGAATTCTAACGAAGAAATGAAACACTCAGGGACAGATCTAGGATTAGTTATTAAACACCCACTAGATATTTTTTAGGATTTTTCGGTAAATAAAATTTGCAAAAACGACTGTTTCGCCCAATATCAGGGCTCATCAGCATGCCTAGGAAACACACAATACCACACGGCAAGCTTGTGATTAAGGTGTAGCCTGAAGTGTTAGCCAACCCCAGAGCCTGCGTTCCTTTTGGCCTGCATGTCAAAAGGAACACATGCTCTGGGTACGAGTTAGCCTGTGTACCCCCCCGCTGAGCTACTCAGATCTGAATAGTATATTTTGAGTGGTTTAATACTCATATGATTCACAATTGTTTATTTGATCTCACAAGACTTCCCAGAGAACCAATTGTAACTGGAATACGTCAAGGGTTGTGATTTGAACAATCAAAATCTACTACTCAGATCTGAGTAATGAGTAAAGTTTTTCATCTAATTCTACAGCGAGCATATTTCAAATGAATCCAAGCTTACCTGCTGCCTCTTTCCAAATGCCACCATTTTTTGCACCTAGTACTGAATGCAGAAGGGTCTACTCGTACCTAGCTTGTGTACAGCCTTAATATACACCTGTAATACAGTCTGTGAAAACTCGCACAATAGCTTGTCAACCCGCCGCTGAGCTACTGCAAATTGTCTTTCCGAGCTTCAAGATTTCAAAATTTTCCGGGGGAGGACCCTCACACCCCCCTAAAAATGTGGTCACTGATTAGCTGCAGCCCCCCTCTCACTTTAAATCGATTATACTTTTATCAGTTTTATGCACGATCAATGATCAATTCTGTATGTTATACGAATTAACTAGAGTGACCTTAGTCCGCGCACGCAGCGGTTGTGCTGTTGTTCATGCGTACTGTGCTTTAGGAAACCGGAAACGCACAGGCTGTAGTTGTGTCATCCTCGTTGGAGATGACTGAATGCCTATTTTCGTGGTCTTGCTATAAATTAATATCTATTTTTATCTCTATGTATTGCCAGTTTGCCACCACATACCGGACTGACAATAGACATTTAGTTAACATGCATGTAGATTGAGGCACGCTTCCATTTATACGTTTCGGTAAATTTTACCTACGGAGCTGCCGGGCCCCAAAGATTTTAGCAGGGCAATTTTACCGTACACCCCCCCCCCCAACGAAAAAGGGCTAGTTTCGCCCCTGCCTCCTTGCCAACCGTATCCCACAACACTGGAAAGAAGCCACCAACATCGTGATCCACAAAAAGGTCCCAGTGACGATCCAGCCAATTTTCGACCGATAGCGCTGATGTCGTGTTTGTATAAACTGTTTACCTCACTGCTTTCGTCCCGAATTACCGACTTTTCCATCACCTACCAGCTACTGTCAACGAATCAAATAAGTGCCAGACCATATGAAGGATGTCATGAACATACTTTTACTTTACAATCGTTGCTGATTGTAAGAGATCAAGTAAAAACTGTTTTTTTCGCCTGGTTAGACGTGAAAAATGCGTTTGCCAGTATCTCACACGATGCCATCTATGCCATCTATGCCACCCTTCAACATATGGGATTCCCAGCCTCCGTCATCCGACTGATACATGACATTTATACAGATGCCACCACCTCCACGTACCTCCAAGGAAGACACCTGAATCAATTTCCATCAGAGCTGGAGTTAACAGTGTTTAACCTCACTTCAAAACTTCTTCACTCTGCGTTGCAAACTGCTGCTTCAAACCCAGAATACCCTCTCCACTGCCACGAGCAAAAGATCTCCGTCCTGGCCTATGCTGATGATATTGTTCTTATTAGCAGCCAACTACAAGGTCTCCAAGCCTTCCTGGATGCCACATCAGCTGCAGCCGACATCCTGTCCCTCACTTTCTGACCAGACAAATGTGCTAGCCTATCCTTCACATGTGGTTCTGGTAATGCCCAATCCCGAGTTGGTGATACCGTCTTCCAAGTCCAAGGTGAACCGATTCCTTTCCTACAACGAAATAATTCCTACCGTTATCTTGGTGTCCATATCGGCTTACTATGCCAACCCATCGACATGGCCGCCATCACAGATAAACTCAAAGATCACCTTGACAAACTCCGAGACTCCCTTCTGGCGCCCTGGCAGAAACTGGATGCAATATGAACATTCATTCAGCCTTGCATTACGTATGCTTTCCGTTCCTGTCCCGTCACACGTGCCTCCCTAACATCCTACCGATCCATCTACCAAAACGTGCTTCTTCCCCTGCAAGTCCGCCGGTGGTCTTGGTCTACAAGATGCTTTCGATGAAAGACGTGTACAATCAGTTGTACAAGCAATTAAAATACTAAAATCCTCCGACCCTCTCATCCACTGTTTAACCCGTGGCCAAATCGAATCAATTGTCCGACGCTGCGTTGACCATGATCCAACCTCAGAAGTAATTGATGCCTTCCTCTCCAGCTTAATGGAAGGTGCCTTAGCCAATCAGTCATCAAACAACTCTGCTACACTGTGGTCCCATGCCCGAATAGCTGGTCAAAAGTTACAAGTGACTTTTGTGAACGCCATCACCGAAGAACCAAAAGTAACCGTTGATGAGTCCTCCTCTGCCACCGCCAAATCCGTTGCGTTCACCTCCACCGCCCATTGCCAACAACGCCATGCCTTGGCTTGTGCATTACAACAAGTACAACAAGACCAGTATGGTACTGGATCATCCTGGATGTTCAATGGCAAAGGCATCCGCTTTTGCGATTGGAGATTCATCCACCCTGCCACGACCGAATAGCCACCAGAGTGTCCAATGCAATTTACCGTGGTGAAGTTCCATTGGATGTAACAGTACCCGAAGCTCCTGGCCGAGATCGATCCGACATTGTCGTACATGATGGAACCACAGTAACCATTATAGACATCGCGTGCCCATTCGAGAATGGTGTTGATGCCCTGCAAACAGCCGCAGACAGGAAAGTGGAAAAATATCAATATGTCATCCCACACTTCGCTGCCCAAGGCCTTACTGCAAAAGTCCTCCTGTTCATCGTTGGTTCTCTTGGTAATTGGTATCAAGGAAATGAAAATGTCCTCAACGAACTCCGAATCAGCCACCGTTACCGCACCCTCTTCCGCAAGTTGTTGTGCTGACACTTACATGGAATATCTAAATAATAGTTAAAATTGTATATAATAATAAAAAAAAGTAATAATTTCTCCTGCAGACACCTTATACACATGCAGCCCTTAATAAAATTGCCCCATCCCAACTCTCATTCAAATAAAATGAAATATACCTCCCCTTACCCTGAGATAAAGGGTAAGTACTTACTTATGTACTTAGTTAAATACTAGTATATCAGTTAAGTCACCTATCAGTACAAATTATTGTACGAAATAGAATGGTATGCCACGCAATACCTCTAGTGTAATATACATCACTTGTAAATATATATATAAGATAAGTTAAGTCAACTAGCTAAGTCATCATTGTAAATAGGTTCTATATTGTTGATAACATTTCTGTTCTTATCAGCTTAATATTTGGTATGCTAGGCATTTCCTAGCTCATATATTAAACTTATTTTTGGACCTTGGCCATGGGATTGTGAAGCTTTCTTCGCCCTGGCCACGGGTTGTCTCGGTATTGCACTACCTCTGAGTACGGCCCCCCACATCACAATAAAAAAATAACGAAACGATTCCACTTATTCATATTTCTTATTCCTTCCAACAGGTGCAGCCAGTCCCAACAACAAACTCGAACATGGAAGAACCGATGCAAATGCACAACAAACATATAATCGACAGTTCGGGGTGGATTCTACGACAGACGTTCACAAAGTAGATTTAAAAATAACTATAAACCATATCACAATCTCATGTCGGCCAGCACCACCAAAACATGTGGCGAGTCGGGTAGTATCGTTTCTTGGCCCAGCGAGTGGTGGATCCATGCTTTGGTTGCTAACCATTAACACTGCTCCTGGGCCTCAATTGGTATTTTATGACCTTGCGGTCATTTACCGTTATTCGTGCGTTGGGCGCCCGGACGGTGAAATACCTCGTCGCTTGGTCAACGCCGTCCGGGTCGCTGGTTTTTGGTTTTTGGTTTCCGTTTCCTGGTTCTTTTATTTTGCTCTTGCGAGCCTGTTTGCTCGCCTGGCTTGGTCGTGGTTTCTGGCTCCCCTACGTTGCTTGGTCGTGATGCTGTCTCCACTTCCCTGCCCGGCGAGCCCTTCTTATCCTGTATGTATGTTTCGTGGTTTTTTAGTTTAGTTTTTTGGAATTCCTTTGGCCAACCCACCGACCCATTGCAGAAAAGACTTAAAGAAGAATACTCCTCGTGGGTTGGTTTACTTTTTTAGCCGGCCACGTACTAAAACCACGCACTTGCCTCTAGTTTACCATGGTCGGGCCGGCTCACCCGTTGACAGTACCGCGTTTTTGTACTTTTTAGCTCCTAGGATTTCCAATGAACAGATAAACTTTTAGCCATATACATATTGTTTAGTTCGTTTTTATAGTGTTTTTACCTAGTTTTAAATTATTTAAGGACCTTTGTAGTCCTTTTTATCTAGGTTTATCACTATTGAATTTCTAGTTTTTTTGTTTTAAGTTTAGGGGCCAAAAATAATTGGTCCCTTAGGTATACAATTTCTAAAATTTTTAAACTAGATTTCAAATAATAAAAAAGAGGACCTGGGTAGTCTCAGCACTCTGGGCCTTCGGAGCCCTAGACACCCAGTAATCAATATAAAACTTACCTGAGGCGAGTCGGGTAGTATCGTTTCTTGGCGCAGCGAGCGGTGGATCCATGCTTTGGTTGCTAACCATTAACACCTAGGCCTAAATTGGTATTTTATGACCTTGCGCTCATTTACCGTTGTTCGTGCGTTGGGCGCCCAGATGGTGAAATACCTCGTCGCTTGGTCAACGCCGTGCGGGTCGCTGGTTTTGGTTTACCGTTTCCAGTTTTTTTTGCTTGCTCTTGCTCGCCTGTTTGCTCGCCTGGCTTGGTTGTGGTTTCTGGCTCCCCTACGTTGCTTGGTCGTGACACTGTCTCCACTTGTATATTTCGTGCTTTTTTAGTTTATTTTTTTTGGAATTCCTTTGGCCAACCCACCGACCTGTTGCAGAAAAGACAAGAAGAAGAATACTCCTCTTGGGTTGGTTTACTCCCTTAGCTGGCCACGGACTAAAACCACGCATTTGCCTCTAGTTTACCGTGGTCGGGCCGGCTCATCGTTGACAGTACCGCGTTTTTGAACTTTTTAGCTCCTAGGATTTCCAATGAACACAAACTTTTAGCCATATACATATTTAGTTCGTTTCTAGGTTTACACTATTGAAATTCTAGTTTTTAGTATATCTCCATTGTTTTAGTTTAGGGGCCAAAAATAAGAGGTCCCTTAGGTATACATTTTGTAAATTGTTTAAATTAGATTTTCAAAGATTAAAAAAGAGGACCTGGGTAGTCTTAGCACTCTGGGCCTTCGGAGCCCTAGACACCCAGTAATCAACATAAAACTTACCGGAGGCGAGAGGGACTACGATCACATAGGGAGTCCTCTAAGGATGAGGCCCTCATTGCACTTCGACTGGGTTGACTCCTGCGATTGTCCCAAATGTGCACAACTCAAGCATACAATTTCCGGTAGTGGGCACCTGCGTTCGCGCTCGTCCCCTTCATTCCAAAATCCAATTAACTACACGGCCAATTTCGCAGCAGATGTAACAAGTCTGCTGCAGGCTTGTTACAATCTTGTTCGAATCTGACGCCAGTCAGAAATCAACGCATTCGTTGTTATCAGATGTCGTGACAGGCTTGTCGCAAGCTGTTTGCAGACTTGCAACAAGCTTGTTACAACACATACGCAACAACTATCGCCGACAAGGTTGTATCAAGCTATTTTGGCAACTTTGTTGCAAGCTTGTTGAAACAGAGTCTGTCGAGACAACGCCGTAACAAGTCTGTTGTAAAAGACCCTCAACAACAATCGAAAACTCGTGTTTATCCCTCGAGAAACGTGGGCTTTCTCTATCCACGCAGCTTCCTCGAATTCGAAAATGGACAAATACACAACAACATTGGATTGGAAAAGGTGAGTAATAATTTATTTAATTACAACAAATAGCAGAAATAAGGGTAAGCTCAATATCTATTTAAACTACTGGTGTTTCGGTACATTGCTAGTCTGGTAAAATGCTATAAATCCTAATACAAATCTTATCGAACGACAAACATTAAATATGAGAGAAGACCATTCGTTATATCGTCAGAGAGAAACGTATTAAAAATGAAATGAAAAGAAAGTTCTACCTTTGTCGCACGGTTATACTTATTTTACTACGTTTCAACTTATCTGACTAAGGTAACGAAAAGCCTTCGCTCAATACCCTTGCTCACCATGCACAAGTTTACTAGCCACCTCAGCAGGCAACTGCGTCTTCCCATAGTCATAGACAATCCAGAGGCAAAGCCTCTGGATGGTCTATACCAGCCTATGGTCTCAATACAAATGGCGGCGCTTCAACAATATTTTTCCTTTTGCAACCAAAACAAACAGTTGCCTGTGGAGGAGGCTATTTATGACTTTGCTGACCATATTATAGTCTTGATTGACTACAGTATGTTGCCATAAAACGGCTTATACTTAAAAGGTAGTATGCTATCAAAATACAAATTGAAAGTATTAAATGAAACTGGTGTCTGTAAAATACCAACGGGACATTTTAGGTACAGTACAGTAACCCTAGTCAGTAACTGTGTTTACTGTTCAGTTTATATTCTTAATTACGTGACCCTGGTATGTTTTAATACCTGCATGTATATTACATGCAAAAAATTAAACACGCAAACAATTATTAAAATAGCTCATATCACATAAAAATTAAGTTGGGAAGTCGTGGAGTTGGTATTTTACAGATGCTACAAATTGAACTACATAAAGTTTATTTATCATTGTCCTACAATACATATTTCCATGATTCACCAAGATAAAATATATTTAGTAAAAATATATTGTTTGTTGAATCATGTACATATACCTGACATTGTTTATCCACGTTCTCTGGTGAAGGTTTTCTTGCCTTCCTCATATTTACAATGTCCCTGTACACACTGGTGGGAAATACAAAGCTTTTCCTTTACCATTTTTGAGTCAACAATATCCTTTCGCTCAGTTTTCATTACTAACGGACAATTAAATCGTCCATACTGTGGTTGACCAGTTACAACATCCCTCACCACATCGTAACAATCAACCTGCACCCAGTTGTTAGTGGTTTGCCCATTGTTCACTCTGACTGCTACATCAAATACACCAATGGTTATCTAAGAGAGACAAGAAAGTACAAGCATTGAGTGAAAAAATATTTCTCTGCTAATTATTCTTATTTAGCATAAAGCTGCATGGATGCATGTTCTGACGAATTGCCCAATAAAAACTACAACTTTCACCCCAATTATACCGACATGAAATAGCTGAGAATATTATTTTACAGTCTCAACAAGACAGAAGGTACAGTACAGTACAGTTCTTCAGAGAATAATTCTTGTTTTGCTAGCGACTTAACCATTCCACAAAAATCATTTGCTTTTTTCTACTGTACCTGTCCATTATTATTTGTATAGGCAATTGCATCTCCATGGTGAACCATCTGTTTCGACTTGGAAATAACTCCTCTAAATTGGCTGCAGGCTGTTGTATCTTCTAAATGTGGCATTCTGATCAATCAAATCGTGTGAAATGACATTCCCAACCTGAAATTGTTTCAGTCGACCATTCAAATATGTACCCTAAAAACCAATAATTATGTATAAAAACATGTAAGTAATTGTCAGGTATTAATTTACGGGATATTTGTGGAACTAATACTGATGGAAAGGTAGAGATTGAGTATTATTATTTACACACCAGTCTCAAGCATCCATGTTCATAAATTTCCTTCAGATCCTTTTTTGGAGAGTCCTCCTCATACATAAATCGTGTGAATGCTTGGATTTGAGCGAGATGCTGTATATTGGTGGAAGCACAATTTCTATGAGATTTAAAAAGAATGGAGAATATTATCTAGAATTTCTAAATGGTGTGGATAATGGCATATTTTGGAAAATTTGTATTCCTGAAAATCTGGTATGTAAGTATAGGTTATATACCGTGACCGAGGTGTTTAAGCGATATATCAACCCGAGGGCGAAGCCCGAGGGTTGATATATCGCTTAAACACCGAGGTCTAAGGTATATAACCGCCTTATATCACCATTGGTGAAGTTTAGTATTTATGAGGTTGATAAGTACTTATCAACCTCATGAATAATTGTATGAGGTTGATATCAGATATAATGGCCACTAGAGAACAAAGGAAACTGAACCAACGGTGATATAAGTATATAATCACTTCTGGGTACTCTGAAGTAAAGAGCCTAATTGCTTGGAACATTAGACAAAAATTAAGGTTATACAAGAGGAAAAGTGTGTAGTCAAATTTATTGTCACAATGGTTCAAGCAATTAATTATGTATGTGAGAGTTAATTAACAGACTTATTTTATGATTGACATTAGGTTTTCCAACAAAGTTTTGTCTATTTTTCACCATGGACAAAGATCTTCCTAGTTTTTATTCATTTCTTATCTAATTAGTACCGGTATACTATCCATATAGGGTAATTATATGCTATTATACATCCTGCGGTACATCAAAGAAAACTGACTCAATCATCTAATAATGTACAATACCTGTAACCTGGTCCCCAGAAACCACCAGAAACAACAAATTTCAGTAACCGATGGTTTGCAAATTTTTGCTAGATGCATGTCTGTTGGAAAATACATTCATCTGCCGTATTATGGAATTGAAGGCTTCAAATCTATGGTACAATCATGAGTAAATGTTATTAAATAACAATGGTTAACCCACAGATGTACTTGTAACTCCAACAGAATTGTATTATTTTGATGAATCGGGGAATCATGATACTTAAACCTAGTTATATACTGTACTGTAGTTTTATACCTTTCTGTTGAAAATCCAGCTGCTGGACCAAAATCCCTAATGTCATCTGCCAAGTGGGTTAATATGTGACGTTTTGGTTTATTTAGAAGGTTAGGGTGAACAACTTTTATTTGATCCAGTAATTGGCTGACTAACTGATGCACAGTATTTTCATTATTTTTTACAACATTAGAGCTATAGGCAACTGCAAAAATCAATAATAGACAGAAACAATGAAATAATGTCAATGATTTTATCTTACATGGCTTAAAAGATTCCAGATTTCTAGTTCTTGTTCTGGTATTAAATCTTCCAAAATGAATACTGCCACTTGTGCCCAAGGTTTTATATCACGACCAACGCATGACCCATGTTTTGGCCATGTTTCCTGGAACCTTCTGCTCAAAAGCTGAAAAGTCAAAACTTTCAATTTTTGCTTTTAGTTTCTTTTCCCATCAGCATTCAATGACTTCATTGTTTGACTCAGCAGGTACTTTTCCAAACCGAGAAGGATAGTATGCAGTACTTCAAATGGTGTTTGTCTAAAAAATAGTCTCTATTTGAGAATTTAAGACAGTTTGAATACATGTGTAGGCTTGTTGAGTTTCACTCATGACAGCTAAATCACTTTGATGATAAAATTGTCTAGCTAGCATATAGTAATACATATAAGCAATTAAAGTGAGTATTTTGTACTCACTTTGTATAAAATTATGTCCATAAATATACATATTTATTCTTAAGTACAACCAGTAATTCTTACAGTACTGTACCTCACTGAATAAAATGTGGATAAGATGTCAAATTGTCCTCCTCGCTCAGTTACTCCTGTTCTTCATTGAATTCTCTTTTTCTCATTTTCAGTACTACAAATAAAGCAGTTATTGCATTCAGTAATACTGTATATTAGCTGACTATAATACACCTATTTTGTCTTTTAAAAAAAAATCAAGAATATGTTTAAAACATACCAGTATATAAATATAAATAGGTTATTAGCTAGTATATAATATAGCCTTACGTTGCTGTATTAATTTCTTCAACTGCCAGTTTAGTGTGATGGTCTGTTCTAAGTAATCCCATATGTTCAGCAGATTCTTTTGTAGCCTAAAAAAATATTAACATTTTTTTTAATTAACATCAAGGAGATCAGTAGTTGATACAATTATTTATCAAAAGCCTATAAACTGCTGATACATGTACAGAAGACTGAAATTTCAGTTGTCATATATTTGATGTGATGTGCGCACTACATACTTACATCACATTTTCGACAGAAAAGATTTGCTGAACTACCCAGATGATGTGAAACTTCAGAAGCCCTTGGATTATCACACACAACACAGAGAACTGGACACTGGACAAAGACATTTTCCCTGGTTGAAGCATCATCATACATCACCATACCATGCTCTAAATCTTCAAAGATAAGGCCATATAATATAATTTATATTGGTAAATCAAACTGTCTGGGCATGATATTTTCTGAAGCACATGTTGCTTTTAGTCAAGAAATACAAATTATGTACTTATACTGTATATGTACAGTGCATTGATGAATTAAGGCTTTTGTGTTCTTGATTAAAATCAATTTTACTTTAAATTTGTACTTAATGTACCTTTCAGATCTTCAGCAATAGCTTTCCCTAAATTGGTTGAATTGACCAAATTTGAGGCACAAACGAAATTAATATTACTGAATTTTGTTGTTTCTTTTCTAGGAAGACTAGCCAATTACATGGAATAGGTCTCTAGCTGGTTCCATTTCTTTGTCTTGTTCCCGCTTGTTTCGTTGGTGAAGATAACAAGAGGCAAAGTTAATGTTGGTTTACCCTCAGCAGCAACCTTGGATGGATGTGGGCAATTAATTTCATCAGTTTCCTATTAAATCATACATACAGTATGAATTTCACACAGACTTTGGGGAAGAAAGAAATTATGTATGTTGTTATGGGTTATAATAATATTAACCTCATCTGTCAATATCATCACATTGCTGTATGATTCTTCTTTATTCAGTTCAACTGAAGTACAAATCACCCTATAGTCTAAACTTAACTGAACTTATATAGGATACCTATTTACATAATAATCCGGAAATGGACTTACTGGAAGCTCTTATTACATCTCCTTTTTTTATTCTTTTAAAATTATAAACAATGGTGTGTATAATCCTACATTTACGACTAATAAAGGTTATTACTAATTTGAAAGTTTGTTCAACTAAAGAATTAATAGTATCTATAAATTTAACTTGTTTGATGGTTTTACAACTCTTCCTGATCGAGTTTTCCTTATACCGAATTCAGTTTGTTCAGTAGTTTTATCTTGTGCTGCTTGAACGGATTCTTTTTCCATTCTTTCTCTTGGGTCTTCTATTGGACTTCGTTGGATTTCCTGTTCGACCTCTGGTTGCTCTGATTGCTCCATTTCTACGGACTCAGGTGGCTCTTTCACCTTGAGAATTTGTCTGCGTTTTCTTCTGTACTCCCGATTGCCTGACTCTACAATATAGGATCGTGGATGTTCTGTCTTACGAACAATAACGCCTTTCTTCTTGAACCCATCTTTGTTTTGTAGTCTGACCACATCTCCAGATTTCAGAGGTTCCAGCGGCTTTGCGGTACGATTATAGTACTTCGCTTGCTCCCGATACTGCTGTAGACGTTTTTGGACTACTCCGGTTTCCAATGGTTGAGGTCGTAGTTGTTCTTCAGCGATTGGTAAGATCGTTTTGGTTCGACGAGACATTAGCCGCTGAGCTGGGCTTCCCAATTCTTTATCTCTTGGTGTATTACGATGATTCAGCAGAGATAGATAACAATCTCCTTCATCTTCTCTCGATTTTTTCATCAATGCCTTTGTACTTTGCACCGCGCGCTCAATTCCACCATTGCTTTGTGGATAATATGGCGAACTGGTAACATGTTGGAAACCCCATTTCAGTTCGAACAGTCTAAACTCATTACTGTCAAACTGCGGACGGTTGTCTGTAGTCAGGACGTCTGGAATTCCATAATGGGCCATATGAGCTTTCAACTTCTGGACCACAGTACTAGTATTCTGGGTTAGTAGTAAATCTACTTCAAACCATCCTGAATAATAATCAGCAGTTATCAAGTATTGTTTCTGTTCAAACTCGAATAGATCTGCTCCTATTCTTTGAAACGGTCTGCTTGGCACCGGATGAGGAGGGTGGAGTGGTTCTTTCTGTTGTTGCTTCTTATTGCGGTTGCATATACCACATGATTTCACCATCCGTTCGACGTCACCGTTGATACCAGGCCAGTACAACAACTCACGTGCTCTACGTTTGCTTGCTTCCACTCCCAAGTGTGGTTGATGTACCACAGTCATCATAAACGCACGCAGTGATGTGGGAATCACTACCTTATCTTTCTTGAATATGACATCATCATGTATTGCCAATTCTTCTTTAAAGTCCCAGTAGTGTCGGAGACATGTTGCCAATTGCGTCTTACTCTGGGGCCAGCCTTCTTGGATCTTCATTTTTAGCGCTTGCGACGTCGAATCTTTCAGAGTCTCAGTTCGCAGCTGTTCTAATCTTGCCTTCGTCATTGGCAAAACAACGTGAACTTCTAGCTCTTCGTCTAAGATATCACCAGCTTCTAAGGGCAGGTAGGCTCGGCTTAGGGTATCTGCGGCTTAGGGTATCTGCAATGTGTAGATCTTTTCCTCTTTTGTAACAAACCTCCAGTTTGTACCTCTGAAGCTTGAGCAGCATTCTTTGTAGCCATGCTGGGCAATCATGAAGTGGCTTCTTGAATATGTATATCAAGGGCTTGTGATCTGTCTCCACCATAATCTCTTTCCCATATATGTAATTATGGAACTTTTCAGATGCAAACAGGATAGCCAACATTTCCTTTTCTATTTGTGCATATGCTTGCTGGGTGTTCGTCAATGCCCTTGACGCATATGCAACAGGCTGTCCGTCCTGCATGCAAACTGCTCCCATTCCTGACTGGCTACTGTCAGCGGAAATCGTTACGGACTTTTCAACATCGTAATATTTAAGGACTGGTGGTTCACAGCATGCCTTTTGGAGTTGTCGGAATGCGTGTTGCTGTTCATGGTTCCACTGCCACGGCGTATCTTTCTTCATTCTCAAAAGGACCGGTTTTCCTTGATAGATTCGGTATAAATTTTGCCAAACACTGAATCATTCCCATGAAGCGTTGTAAGCCTTTCTTGTCGGTAGGCTCAGGTATTCCTGTAATGGCGACCACTTTCTCTTCATCTGGTTGCAGACCTTCTTCCGTAAGTTGGTGGCCAATATACAAGAGCTTGTTGGTCTTTATCTTGCATTTCTCTTGATGCAACTTTAGGTTAACTTTTCGTACTTTTTCCAGGACTTGTACCAGTCTTCTGTCATGCTCGTCTTCGTCTTTTCCCCAAACCAAAATATCATCAGCGATGACTTCACACCCTTCGATACCTTCAAATAATGTTTCCATTGTTCGTTGGAAAACTTTGGGGGCTGAGGTAATTCCGAATGGTAATCGATGAAACTGGTATCGACCGAACGGTGTATTAAAACACGTTAGCTTCGCCGATTCTTCGTCTAGTTGAATTTGCCAGAACCCATTGGCCGCATCCAAAGTTGAGAACACTCTAGCACCAGGTAATCTCGAGACAACTTCCTCTATGGTCTTCATGGGATGATGCTCGCGTTTAATTGCTTGATTTAAATTGTATGGGTCGATACAAATCCTCAACTTTCCAGGTTTAACAACTGGAACCATTGACAACACCCATTCTTAACTTGACTGACAACACCCATCTCTTCCATGCGATCAAGTTCCTTTTGAATTCTTGGCCGTAGCGTTGCTGGTACTCTTCTCGGGTTATGGATAACTGGCTTGACGTTCTTATCAACTTCGATGTGATGATATCCAGGTAAACAGCCAATCTCCGTTGATGTAAATACATCGCTGTATTTCTTCAGAAAATCTTTTTCAGTGCTACAATTTTCCAGTTGTTGCACTCGCTTGATTAGGTTGAGTCGTTCACAGTCTTTCAGTCCGAGAATTGCTTGTGTTGGACGGTCTATCACATAGAATGCCACACGGTAACTCTTTGACTTGTAGATGACATTAACAAGAACTTCCCCTAAAACTTCAATAGTATCCCCGCTGTAGGATATTAACTTGGTGTTTGTCTGGTTGAGCTTCTTATTTAGTTGCAGGGAGTTGTAAACTGTCTTCGGTAAGACGTTGCACTTCGCTCCTGTGTCCAACTTTACTTTCACAGCTTTATCTTCGATGGTCAGCGTCGTTTGCCACTCATCGTCACTCGCTGCAACTCCATTCACTTCGGCCAGAGTACCAATGAAAAGCTCGCTGCTTTCTGTATCATGTATTGGTTCACTTTTGCTCATGCACATCTTCGCGAAATGATTATTTTTTCCGCATTGATTGCATGTTTTCCCATATGCAGGACATTTGTTTTTGTCTTGAACATGTTTGAGTCCACAATATTTGCATTGCATTTGCATTTTCTTTCCTTGCGGTCTTGCTTCGTTGTTTTGCTTTGTTCTCGTATCCCTTTGAGAGTTCTTAAAACGTTTCTTGTCTTTGTCGAGCGCATTGATTTGATTGTCCACACGGCTTTTCATGGATGCCATTCTCGAGTCTGACTTCAGCGGCCCGACAGATGTCAAGAGCTTTATGTAACGTTAATTCGGCTTCTTTCAAAAGTCGGCTTCTTACCGAGTCACTTCGAATTCCGACGACTAATCTGTCTCGTATTAGTTCTTCTCTTAGAGTTCCAAACTCACAGTTGTTTGCTTGTAAGCGAAGTTCAATTACAAAAGCATCAATAGTCTCGGTTGACCCTTGACATTTGGTATTGAATACGTGTCGTTCATAGGTAACATTTCTCTTCGGATTACAATGTTCTGCGAACTTGTTTACTGCGACATCGATATCATCTTTACTATCTTCTTCGACGTAGGTAAACGTATTGTATATCTCGATTCCTTGTTCCCCTGCCAGGTTCAACAGAATACACGTTTTCTCCTTCTTGCTCTTGCTTCCATATCCCGACGCCACGAGATAAATTTCAAACTTTTGCTTGAAACGCCGCCAATTCTCGGCAACGTTCCCTTCGAAGCTTGGTTTGGCGAATCCTTCAGCCATATTGATCAACCACCGCTGCCACCATGTATGATTCTTCTTTATTCAGTTCAACTGAAGTACAAATCACCCTTAAGTCTAAACTTAACTGAACTTATATAGGAACCTATTTACATAATAATCCGGAAATGGACTTACCGGAAGCTCTTATTACAATTGCCTTCAATTTTCTTCAACATTATATGTTCAGCTGTAATACCAATAATGTCTTTATTGTAAATTTTCTTTGTTCTGGATGTGATGGCAAGACGTCCATTGCATCTTTCAACAGCTGTGATTTCACACATATACTCTAGTGAATTTTCTATTTTCTGTAATTGAAACATATATTATTACATATATTATATTAATCTACAAATTTAAGCTGTTATTGGCATAGCAATTAGATGTCTTATCCTAAAATATTGTTGTGATCTGGCCAGGTGATTTGATGAAATTTTAACAAATAGACATGGTATATTAGATGGTGAGCTTATTAAAAAGTTGTGTACCTCTGCGAAAAATGTTTTAGCCTTCCATAGAGTATTACTTCATTTTCATTGTATTTCACAACATCATTGACATAGACAGATCCCCCTCTAATCTTCATTGAAGTTTTATGGAATTGCTTTTCAATGTGCCATTTTCTTCCCTATAATAATTGAAGATGATGTTTACATGCACAAAATTGTTTTCACACTTTCTCTATTCCTTGATCATTCAATTTTGCTTATTTCATTTTATCTATGCACATATGTTAATTTATTTGTTGTAATACCATGATTGCCTTGGTTTCTCTTGTTTTCTTCAGGAAATAATCTCTAATCTCCCCAAACTGGGCAATTTTATCCCTCATTAAAATGCATGAGCAAAGATCAAATTCCCACAATAATTCAAAACAATGCTAATAATATTTCTTCCTTACTAATTTTGTACTGATTTATTTTAATATTTCCTCATTACTAATTACCATAACATTAGGGCAATTAGTGATAAATGTCCCCTCGAGCCTCAGGAGGATTTGTAAAAGTCCTGGTATTACTTGTAATAATGATTATAATGATATACCTGATACATTTCTTCAATAAGGGTACCGCACCAATTTCCTGGCCACATGTGGGTTAGCCAACTGCAATTGGACAATATTGGAAGGTGATATCCAGTAAAATGGGTGTCCATCACTATATGCCTGGAAGATACTAGAGGAATTGTGTATATTTATATATATATATATATAATTCAATAGAAACTTTACTGTCTATTCTCAACTTTACAATATGAACTGAGAGTTCTGAAAAGTACAGTGTAGAAAAACATTTGAAGCATTAAATGACCTTACCTGTTGTAATGGTTGGAAATTATCTAATCCCGGGACCTTAAAATTCAATACAAAGTCCATGCTAGGTACTTTGACACCAAGTCTTTTTAGCATTATCCACAAAAATCCAAGGTCTGGTCGGGACTACACAAAATGAATATATAGTTTGTGAATAAACCATTACTGAGCTTTTTGACTTTTGGCCCTGTTGACTTTAGAATAACCTACTGTATTAAATGTATAATAAAATATAATACACTATATTGAATACACATTCACAAACTTATCTATTATATACAATATTTACCATGAAAAGTTGAAAACCATCAAAATAATATATAACAAATCAGATGAATGTGACCTGTATTTAAACTTTTTGCAAACCTTTGGATGCATAACGCTGTGCGAATAGCAGTATAATAAAAAAAAGATTTCACTTGGAAACGGGTAGAAATTGGTATGGTCCGATTCAAATTCATCTTGGGCATCAGAATCACCGCCACCAATGTCCATTTCCTCATGAAGCCTGTCTTCATCCGGAGTTGCGCTGTATGGCGGTCTTGGCGGACTACAGACATATTCTTCGTCTGAATTTTCAGGAGAGTTATTGGTAGCACCTTCTGGATGTACTATATCGTCTACGAAACTCTCATCACATGGCTGGTAACTATTTGATGCTAAAAGTTTGCATCTGTGGCTCTTGCTAACCAAATGAGTCTTATAGTTCGTATTTGACTCGAACAAAATACCGCAAATTTCGCAAGAAGCGATTACATTTCGTCGACGCTTCATCGCCTTCATGTTTTCCGTTCAGCATAAGTTCAGTTTTATTTAAATATCGTTGCATGTTGAGTCGACGTGACGCGACGTCAACTCTGCCAATTTAAAGGTTTTAAACTTTGTTTACGTCCTGCAGCATAGTAACAAAGATTGGCTAATGGGTTTTCCCAGGGTAAAATAGAGGTCTGTGATTGGTCGGTTCGTTTTCTAACTAGACATGTTAAAATTCGCAATAAAAAAGTCACGACGACAGACATTTTCGTTATTCAGTTTACTTTCTTTTACGCTTCTGGTTGTTTGTGGTTTGGTTTATGTCAAAATGTCTAGAAATTATGTAGAGGAGTCTGAATTGGACGATTCTGAGACGCAGGAGGCTTACCGGGAGAGGTAAATATATATTTTCAATGTTAATATTTGTCCGAACTCTTTCAGGCCAGCATTTAACTTTCAAGACTTATTTTCTTTCACGCTAGAAATTTTTACTCTGGTATGGCTAAACTGCAAACTCCATCAATACCATAATATTTTACTTGTTAATGCCAAAAACAGTAATTATCCACCAGCCAGAAAGCGTCGGAATGACCAGGGTAAACTTAGTTTTTTCCGTATGTTTACTGTTTATAGTTCACTGGTAAATTTTCCGCAAGACGAAGAAAGGCCACCTTTGTCTACCGCCGATTTAACCAATGCTGGTAATAAATAACATTCACAAATTAATTCGAAAACGACCGTATATGATTCTACTCTTGAAATTTAATGTTTAATAAAATTAAGACAATTTTTCTTTTTTGCCTCAGAATGGCTAGGATATATTATGAGTCCGCAGCGAACACAGAGACAAACACCAACACACGGTTCTCGTTGTATCTTTAATATTTGTTGTTCGGTTATATCATTTTACAAATTACTCAATATGCAAACAATACTGTTATAATATTACTCCTTACCTTTAGCCAGCACAAGAGATCAATATAACAACACTCCATCGTCTGCGACTCGTTCTCCAAGTAACAAAGGTTAGGTTGTGGTTTTGACTTGTTGACGACACTCCACTCTTCTACCATTTAAAATTATATTAAAATGCTTCCTTGTTCAGTATGTGCCCACAACGTTCCTCTCATTTATTGACATATGTATATATTTTTAATGTAATACAATTTCTAATTGTATTGTTATTTATACAATGATTTCCTTTAGATTTAATGGTTGAACTACAAATCAGAAGTGAGAGGAATGAAGCGGTCAATAGACCAGTTATTAAATGTACAGGGAGAGATGTTTAAGGTCATCAAAAGGTCGATGGAAGGCAAACATTTCGATCTTGGGAAATGTTGCCAATCGGTAAGTAGCATTTGAAATATAGTTCAATATGATATTGATATGACATTGTGTAGTGTTCGACAATATCCAGACCACCCCACCCTATACAGACTACACCACAATAAAGAGGAAAGTCCAGACCACACCACAATAAAGAGGAATTGGAAATTCCGGAAGGTAACGAAAATCTAGGAGGGTTCGAGACAAATTACATTCTATAGGGGTTGGGTGACTACAGATATTATCTGGAGTCTGGACTTTCTTTCATAATTTAACATTATGGGTTAAATTAGTATCAATACTTTATCTCAAATACACATTTTGATAATTTATTTTCTTTCAAAAAAGGAGAATATTAACAAGATACTGGGGGCTTTCTACTGCACAAACGGTAGATACCCAGTCAAAAATGAAGAAAAGCTGGTGAGTAACTTAGTCAGATATAATAACATTTGTACAATATGACTACAGATCCAGATTTGGTTATTTTAATAATTAAAATAATTATAAAAAATGTTTTTCATCAAACTATAACCCATGGATCGTTTTTCATGCAGGTGATTGTTGATCCATTCGGATGATACAATATGATGTTTTTTGTCTTAATAGGGATTACTAAAAGCAGAATTTAGTGATTCACCAACAGGACTCTCTGTAGAAGAACTGATGCTGAGGTGCGAGAAATATGAAAATGCAAAGTCTTCCTACTGGCGTAGTGAAGAGCGCAGACGGGTAATACTATAAATAAATAGGGCGTTTCTAGTACTGTATATAAATTACTTGTACACAATTATAACAAATAAAAAAATATTTCAATTTTGCAGCTTCTGGGTATTGCTGGATATGAAGGTCTATCAACTGCCTCCACTGACACAATGATTGAAAAAGTCCTGCAATTCGTGGGTCAGCGATATGTAACATCGTCAGAAACAAGCCTGAAAAAAGAGATGTTATTAACTGTAAGAATTATATCTAATAATTAAAAAATTGATTGATTCAAAAACATCTGCCAAGTGATCTAAATGAATTTTTCGAAGCTTTAAAAAATGGCAAAATCAGCAAAATCACCACTAGTGATTTCGATAAATAAGAATTTTACATTTTTGCATTGAATCTAAAAAATAAAAATAAAACTACACACTGGCTTGAAGATATGGATTTTATCTTCTCATGGTAAAAACAATATTTTACTCATTCGTACTGTAAAACATTGTTTTTCACCACAGATAAAATCGATATCTTCACAACACCATTTAATATCCTTTCACTCTATAGTATCTCTCATGCATATGTGGCATGTTTACTATGATAAAATTAAAAGCATGTGATAATTTTACCTTTTCTAGCGAAAATTCATACGTGAAATCACTGTTGCAAGGGCAAAGAAGGCAGGTGACTTCTGGGGAAGTTATTACGCCTGGAAGAAAAGATTCTGGTCTGGTCCCATTTCCCAAGAATCATGGACCAAACTGCAGGGACGACATGGTGGCCTACAAATAATTTAATTGAAATAAACAATTTTTATACATGTTCTGAATCCTGAAATAAATTATCAATGCCCAGCAAAATATACGTTAAAATTTTGGATTTCTTTACATGTAAAATTTAGATCATGCACAACACTATATTGTCTTCCCCAAACAAAATATTTTGGGTAAGACAATATAGTGTTGTAAACAAAGGTTTACAATGTAAAGACATCGTAAATTTCATTTTAATCTAAACTAACAATATGGCCATAATTTGCTTCGTATATTTTGCAGCGTATTGATTTTTATCTTTTGATAATATTCTATAATAAAAAATAGAAGAAACAAACAATGTTTTATGAGCATCTCGATTGGGATGGGAAGCCCTGTACAGTATAATGTTTCATCGAACAATATTTGCAGGACAAAAAGCACTTACCTGCTTCGGTTAATATTGTACGGAAGTAAGATCATGTTTTGAAGAAAGTTAAAAGTCTAAGATTATAATCGCATCCATCGTCGCATCCCCCGCCTGAATGAGAACCCACATGAATGACTGTTTATTCCACACTTAATATCAACAAGATATTCCCCAAAACGGCAAGACTTAATCACAAAATATAGTTTCCCACAATCTCATGAGTGCGTTCAAACCAAACTCAAACGTTCGTTCGATTATTAAAATGCATTATGGTACATTTTCAGGCATCTTCAAAATTGCTTCCGCTTTGCGGGTTTCCAATGGGTTAATGGTTAATCCCGATAATGGCCGATATCAAGCTAGGCTTTATAGATGCGCTTTCGCGCAGTTCATCGTATAAAAAGCGACAAGCTGGTAACAAGTTTGTAATAACAGTTTAGCACAGGTTTGTCGAAAATACTTTGTAACACATTTGTTGACTTTACAGTATTGTTACAAATTGTAGACAACAAGCCAGATCTTACATGTTTCAACAACCTTGTCGCAGTTTGTTTCAACAACTTGTTACAAGTCTGCATAACGACATGTCGTAACAAGCTTGTGGTCACAAGCTTGTTACAACATGTGGAATTGACAGCATTGTTACAAGCTTGTTCACAGACTTGTAACAAGCCTGCAAGCCAACAAACTTGTAACAAGCTTGTGAGACATTTGGCCATGTACGTGAAGTTCACAGTGCCGCCGAATCAACATTCGATCGACAGTCAGTCGAACCGAACAACAAATCCCTACATCAAACAGAATCCATCACATCCTTTGTCCAATTTTCACAAGAATCCGATAAATACCAACGCCGACGAAAAAGCTACAACAACGAACACAGACATCAATCATCAGCAACACATCGATCTATCAAATCCCGTCATTCAACTCATCGGCAGCGATCGCCACTTCTGCCATCCATCCATCCATCCAACTCGCACCTATCCTTTATGCGGCACGTTCGCAAAACAACATTCGCTCACTCGGTCACATATCTTCACTGACGAATTTAATAGTCTCACGTCCGATTGATTTACATATACGATATATACATATATATTTACAACACTTCGCAATTTGACGTAGAAAATGTCTACGACCACACCACCAGGAAAACACCAGTTCTCGTCCGATCACCACAGTTCCTGCAATGAGGGTTCTCTGGAGGAGATGGCGCCTAAAGGAACAAAGCGCCTGCTGCAGGACACAAACACTAGTGACGACAAAGATATTAAAAGACCTCTTTTGGATGAGCCGTCGGACCACAAATCTATTACGGATATGGTTTTCGTCCCCATTGATCCTGATGGATCTCCTGTCCCAAATTCAGTCAGCGTTCCCCCTTCCACCGAGAACGATTCATCTCAAATAAACACCGCGGCAACAAATTAGAGTGCTAATTCACCAAGCACTAAATTGTCGCCATCTCTGTTTTCTCCACAAGTAAGTGGTGAACAGTGCCGTACTAGAAACATCTGCGCAACAGGATCCATCTGGCTCTGAGGTGGTTCCCCCAACTCCACTTCTCACCAGCGCTCGCTCTATTGGAAGTATTCCGCCAGTAGATCCTCCTCTCAAACAGAGCCGTCTTTCAACTTGGTGTTGTCGGCCTCTAAAGAGCAAACTTCCGCAACTCCAACGGAAACGGTGACTGGGGTTGTTGTGCCTGTCGCTCATTTTTGGGAGAATTACGGCTATAGTAGTCCCAATGGCTCGTTATTAAACGTCGATGCCACAGACAACACATCTCATTCTCCTTCGCTTGATACTCAGTTGGACAACATTTCTGGGCAGAGCAATGATTCAGATATTGCCCACCATGCAGATATTGAGGCTTCTCTTGATAACTTGGTGACTCATAATGCTTCATTGTTGCTTGACGTGGAAGCTCCCCACCAAAATTTCCACGTTCAAGTTATTGACAATTTAAAATAATCACCTTCATACATTGGCTTCCGTGTGTGAAGGCAGACATTGTGTGCATTCAAGAGACACACGCAATTTCCCATGGCACCTTGCAGGCATGGTTTTACTCCTCCGGCTATGCGATCGCCTCCTCGTCCGTCTCGAATAAACGGGTTGGCACCGCTATTCTTGTGCATTCACGCCATCAACTTGATAAAGTGCGGCGCGATGATGCCGGGCGCGATGATGCCGGCCGCTTTGTCCAGGCTGAGGTAATCATTGATGAAGAGAAGGTGCGTTTCGTAACTTCGTTTCACGTTACGCTCCTAGCCGGAACTCAGAAAACACAAGAAAGTGATTTCCATAACCCTTTCGACTGGTGGGATATGGGCAAGCTTTACTTGCGTGAAATCACCAGAAGCCATTGCAAAGCTAAAGCTTTATCTGCTTCTAAACTGAAGCAAACTTTAAATCGTCGTTTACAGGCTTTACAGCGCCTATTGGAAGCTGGTGACTGCACTGTTTTTACAGAAATGTGTTCAATCCAGGAGGTGCTTCGCTCCTATGAACTCCGCGAGGCAGCACAGGTTCGTGCTCGATGCCAATAGGCTGAAGAAGGTGAAACGTCTTTCTCCTATTTTCCCCTGGAAATAAAGCATCAATGGAAAAAATCTATATCTGCTATAAAGGACCCCAATACCACTGTCGTATGGCAATCATACTATCAAACTCTTTTTACTGCAGAAGAGTGCGATTTAACCATACAGGACCTCCTATCCAAGCTAGTCAAGAAGCTTTCCTCTGCTGAACAAACTGGTTGTAAAGGCCTGCTTATGCCCGATGAGTGCGAAAGCGCTACTGAAGGTATGGCTTCTGGAAAAACACCAGGAATGGACGGGTTCCCCATCGAGTTCTTTACAACTTTCTGGAGTACCATCGGTTTCGACTTGGTTAAGGTCTTAAACTTCGCCTATTCTCACGACTGCCTATCCACCTCACAACGCCGCGGCCTCATCATTATACTGTATAAAAAAGGCGACCGGTTGGAAACTAAGAACTGGCGCCCCCAACGCGCGCGATTGCTGGCCGCTGCTTCCTCAGAGTGATATCTTCAGTGGTGTCATCTGATCAAACTTGTGGCATTCCCAGTAGAACAATCTCGGAAAATCTGAGTGTTCTCTGGGATGTTATAGATTGCACTGAGACCCACCAACTGCTGCCCCCTCTCGTTAGATCAGGAGAAGGCATTCGACCGCGTCGATTGGGAATTCCTGTTGCGCAATTTAACCAGAATTACACTCTGACACTGATGTTGAATCTGCTGTCATAATTAACGGTTGGATGTCACCTTTTGCCGTCCTTCCCATGGGGAGGTACTAGCGTGCAACCTACGCACTGCGCCTGGCATTTCCAGTCTTTGCTTACCGAACTCAATGCAAGAGCTGTGTTGCTCTTGCTACGCAGACGACACCACTATCGTCGTCACCTCCGATACGTCACTGCCGGCGGTTTTCAATGTATCTCCCAGTATGAGATCGGCACCGGCGCCAAGTTAAACCATGACAAGTTAAACCATGACAAGTCGAAGGGGTTGTGTATCAGGACCTGGAAGAACCGGACCTAATTAACCATAATAAACCCATTCCGCATTTAAGGCCACACCATTCACCGCTCAGGAGCTCCTCTTCGGATTTACTGGCGCTTCGAAGAAATCCATGCTGAAGATTATAATGTGGATGTTGCAGATGGTAAAACACCGCATCTGGGACATTCCACCCAATGAGCAAATGCCTTAAAGTGGTCATTGCACGCATTAAATTTCTGCTGAGTCTGGATGCTAAAAAACACTCTTCGCCAAGCAGACGTTCCATTTTTGAAAAAGAATGGCAAAGCGATATTCTCGTCTGACAGTTTGAGAGTACTTGTGAGTTATTCTACTAAATGACTTGGGCGAATCCATGCTCGGTGTGTGCTGTAGCCCCGTAACGCCCATACACTTCGTCGAGCTTTACAATGCCTTGTGGTTTGCTGTTTTATTGTGCGATCGGTCTCTCCACGAAAGCGTATCTCGTGCGCCCGGCCGTTTTTCGCTTGGCTTTGTGGAATCCCACTGCGTGGTTTCGGCCACCTTCGCTAGGCACCCAAAGTTGGCCCAGTGAATGTGTCACTGGCCATAAGTGTGTGTGTGCGTGAACGTCTTGCCTTTTTTCGGGTACCGTCATGCACATTATTATTATTATGGCTATACCGTATGCCAATCGGGTTATGCTCGGCACAATCCGATGATTGGCCATCACCTCGCCTCCCGCCCCTGGCATCACTGTGCGGGAGTTGAACGAGGCGATTAATGAATTGTTCCCGGACCAGCAAAAACAATTTGTGTCAGTCCAACTATACCAGCGGCGCAATTTCCGGCTCACCCTGGAGTCCTCCAACCAACTGGAGGATGTAGTCAGTCACGGTCTGACCTTTAGGGGCCACCCCTTGGTGCTGGCCCCTGTTGCTTTCAATCTCTGGGTCACCATGACTGAGCTCCCTTACAGGTTTCCCCCAGAGACCATCTCGGACGCCTTGCGACCCAACGGGGAAATTCGCAATCATCCAACTTGAGAAATCCAGACTACTCTATAAGAGTGCGCCTAAACAACATTTTTATCAACGCCCTACTCGACAAAACTACCTCCACTATTACCTATTGTCCACATTCATAGTTCAGACCACAGTACAGTCAGTGCTAAAATCCACATCGACGAAGAAGACCAAACCAAACTGATAAACAGTCTAGATCTAAGCACTTGACAAACAAGAAAAACAACTATGCGAAGGGCTAATAACCATGAAGGAACTTACTACAGCAATACACAAATGGAACTCAATAAATCTCCCGGACTTGACGGATTACCTGCAGAATTTTACAAAAAATTCTGGCCACTTTTGAAAGAACTACTGACAACTCTCTTTAATAACAACTATGAAAAAGGACAAATTACTGAAAGCCAACGATTGGCTATTCTACGACTTCTATATATCTTCTATATATCAGACCCTTTCAAGCTACACAGGGGAGTTCAACAGGGATGCCCTATCTCTCCACTATTATATATCTTGGCTGCTGAGACTCTTGGACAAATCATACGGAATGATGTAAACATCAAGGGAATTCAAATTCCAGGAGGAAATGGATAAAGTAAAAAGATATCTCAGTATGCTGATGATGCAACCCTAACTCTAGGTGATGACCCTTCAGTGCTCACCACTTTCGATACGGACCTATGAATCAGGCTCTGGTAGCAAACTAAACGACGAAAAGACGGAAGGAATCTATATTAGCAGACACGTAGGCTGCACACACGGCGGCGCACACACAGCCCAGTACCTATAACCAGGACAACAGACCAATTATCCATCCTTGGAGCCAAGATCGGAAACAACATCGAACAGGATTGGGAGACACCCTCCAAGAAACTTGAACGACTCCAAAATGGCGATCCTGGTACCTGTCCATCAAAGGTAGAGCGCTACTCATCAACACCGCATTGGCACAACTGACATATCTAGCGACAATTTCACCGTACCAAGCACACTCCCTTTGACGATCACATAGGGAGTCATCTCAGGATGAAGCCCTCTCATTGAATTCGATTTGGTTGACTCCTGCGATTGCCCCAAATGTGGACAACTCGAGCATATAATTTCTGGTAGTGGGGACCTGCGTTAGCGCTCGTCCTTTCCCAAAACAAATCACTCAGATCAAATCCAACGAACTACGTGAAGTTCAGTGCCGCTGAATCAACATTCGATCGACAGGCAGTCGAACCGAACAACAAATCCCTGCGTCAAACAGAATCATCACAGACATCAATCATCAGCAACACCTCGATCTATCGAATATCACATCCCGTCGTTCAACTCATTGGCAGCGATCGTAACAAAACTATCGCCAACTTCGAGCTGTCACTCTGCCATCCATCCAACTCTTGCACCTATCATTTACGTGCATGTTCGCGAAACAACATTCGCTCACTCGGTCACACATCTTCACTGACGAATTTAATACTCCCACGTCCAATTGACTTACATATACGGACTCGGCGCCACTGCGAATTCAACTCCCACAACACTTCGCAATTCGACGTAGAAAATGTCTACGACCACACCACCAGGAAAACACCGTTTTTCGTCCAACTCTGCCCGACCAGACTTGACTGTGGTGATTATTACCAACAGTCGTTTGAATTTTAACGTGCTTAAATAGCCCACGCTCGGCAGGTGACGGCCAGCAGAACCGCTTGTTTTTGCACACCGTTTTTAGGCTTTCAAAATAAGGGTCTGTATCGCTTCTTGGCATTCTGGCAGAAGTGATACTCGAGCTGTTATAAGTTCTGTCAGGGAGTCTACAGTGACCTACAAAGTTACTGTGGGTGGTTCCATGCTCCAAGTTCGCAGAACCTGGCAACACCTGCACAACTCTCCAAGCTTTTCAACGCCTTTGTGGTTGTTTCATGCAGTGGGATTGGATAGCGCTTTCGTATTTTCCGTGGGAGCGCCATTCTGCGCATCTGGAGTGGCAAGCCTCATCGTCTCTTGGGTTGATGGTGTTTACCCTTGAATCCCCCTTAGGACTCAAGGGCTTGGGGTCGTAAGGTTTTTTTCCTTTTTTCTATTTTTGTGTGTGTTTCCGGTTTGGTCATGGCTACCCCCTTTTCAAACGGAAAGCCATTGGTGTGTTCATGTCGCTCGCCTTGGCAGATAAGCCTCGAGTGACGTTTCGTGAGTTAGCTGAGGACTTAGAGCGGGAGTTCCCCGTCAATTACCTCAATCTTTGATTGTACAGATCTGTTCGCCGCAAATCAGTTTTGTCTAACCTTTTCCTCGGGCAAGCAGCTCTGATTTCTTGCATTCAGGTGTTGTTCCGGGGCCGCACTGTTTGCCTCACACCCATTTGATCCAATAAATGGGTGACTGTTGCCTGTCTCCCCTATGGCATATCTCACGATCTGCTTCGGAATATGTTTACTCCATACGGGAATTTTTAAAAATCCAATATGAGACCCACGTGGGGCTTGGCTCCAATGTACGTCAAGTAAGTATGCACGTCCGGGGCGATCCCTTCCCGTTCCCCCTGTTGTAACTGTTGAGACCAAAAATTCGTTTGAAAATATGGAGGCGCACCCCTCCCCCCCTCCCCAAAGTCACCGAGGTGCCTAGTACTTCGGTTGTCCAGGCTGAGCGCCCCATCTCAGCCCCAGGAGTTTGTGACCGTGTCCCCAAAGTTCGAGCCGTTCTCCACGTCGTTGTGCGCGGAAGACCGCACCACCGTCGAAACAACACCCTCTCCCTGCAGTGGAATTGTACAGTAAGCCCCTGTCCCTAACATGACCGCGATCGCGTGTCTTCTACCTAACCTCCGCCCGTTGTCGATCGTGATCGTTTTCTGCGTGACTGCGATCGCGTGTCTTCTTGCAGCCTCTTACTGTACCCGCCGACCTCATCTCAGTGTCAGATCAGTCTCATGTTATCTGACGTGGAGGAATTGGATGAGGCAGAAATCGATGAACTCTTCCAACAAGAAATTTTGGAAGGGTTCCATACTCTGGACTTGCCCAATCGTGACCCGACAAATTTAGTTCTGACTTTTTTGGCCCCTGGTGGAATACGAGATGTTCACCATAAGGTTGGACTCCCCTTTTCTCCCTCCCCACCTCTTCGCCGACGAGTTTTCCTCTAAACATCCCCCTACCCTCAATCCGATTTCACTTCTCCTCAGGATGCTGTCCTGGACCCCTCCAAGACAGTTTCGATGAGCGATCCCCCATGCAGTGGTCCGCAAAGATGGTGCAGGTCTTGGTAGAGCAGGACTTTCTGCCTTTGGGCACTTCCATCTCTTCTTCGGGTCCCACGCCAAAGCAGCCTAAGAAGAAGTGTAATCGCCGCCCGCAGGTCTAACCCGTCCGTAGCAGCATAGGCTTAGAGGCCTCGGCCGCCTGGAAAGCGTAACATCTTAGCAACCAGCCTCTGCCCTCTTGGTGCGGGCTTGAGGTATCTCCATACTCCGGTTTGGGTTCTTTGAGCTCTATGTGCCCTGTAACTCGTTTGTTTCGTATTGTTTGTTTGTTCGATTTCCGGCGGGGTGATCCTGGAGACTCTTCACTTGAAGACAATTCAGGTCCCCTACCACGGAAAAGTCTACCGTAGTTGTTCTCGGTTCGGTAGTCGTCTGTCAGAACCAGACGATAAATCAGGTTGTCTCACGCCATTTATTTGGGCATGGTCGTCCACGATCCATTGTCATTGTTTGCTCGGATTTTTTCGAACCATACGAGCATTAGTCGGGAGTGTGTGGGGCCCAACAAAGCCTCACTTTCGATCGACCGTGTTATGAGACAGTTTCATGGCATATGGAGAGGTGGTCATAACCCTTTTCCTGGTCTAAGTATCTATGAGGTACCTCTGAGGTAATTCCTGTTAGCACACAGTCGCCAATGCTGAACTCACTCAAACTGTGATGCATGCTTCTCAATCCACTCCTACCCAAGCCTTGAAGTCCAATTTCCTCAAGAACATGCGGTATTGTGTCCGCTCCATCGGGACTAGAACCCTCCTACTTACTTGCAAGATTGGTGTTCAGATTCGCTTTAACGACAACAACCTTCCAATCCTGCCGCAACTGAATCTGACCCTGTTGCAGTCAAGAACGCAAGCAGATTCCTTCACTTCCATACACAAGATACATACGCCTCCACTCTTTTATCTCTTCCTGATCAGGGAAAAGTAGCCTGTGCACTCACCCTTGACACCTTTGCAAATGGCAATACAACGGCCTTAACCGACGGTTCAGGGATTGGCATTTTATCCACCGTGCCCAGTAAAAATCAATTATGTTCTTATCAGCTTAATATCTGGTATGCTAGGCATTGCCTAGCTCATATATTAAACTGACTTTTGGACCTCGGCCATGGGATTGTGAAGCTTGCTTTGCCCCAGCCATGGGTTGTCTCGGTATTGCACTACCTCCGAGTACAGCCCCACATCACAATAAAATAACGAAATGATTCCACTGATTCATATTTCTTATTCCTTTCAACAGGTACAGCATCACCAAGCCAGTTGCAGCCAGTCCTAACAACAAATTCGAACATTGGAGAACCGATGCAAATCCACAACGAACATATAATCGACAGTTCGGGGTGGATCCTACGACAGACGATCACAAAATAGATTTAAAAATAACTATAAACCATATCACAATCTCATAGAATCAACATGTCGGCAAGCACCACCGAAACATCCAGCTTTCACCAACCACATTTCCATGTTCGAATTCACCGTTTGCCCACATGCCCGATAATCCTATTATCCAATCAAATGCAAACAGCCGTCACCGGGAAAACTCATACTTACCTGATGCGAGTCGGGTAGTATCGTTTCTTGGCCCAGCGAGTGGTGGATCCATGCTTTGGTTGCTAACCATTAACACTGCTCCTGGGCATCAACTGGTATTTTTATGACCTTGCTGTCATTTACATTGTTCGTGCGTTGGGCGCACGGATGGTGAAATACCTCGTCGCTTGGTCAATGCCGCCCGGGTCGCTGGTTTTTTGGTTTACGTTTCCTGGGTTTTTTTATTTTGCTCTCGCGAGCCTGTTTGTTCGCCCGGCTTGGTCGTGGTTTCTGGCTCCCCTACGTTGCTTGGTCGTGACGCTGTCTCCACTTCCCTGCCCGGCGAGCCTATCTATCTTCTATGTATGTTTCGTGGTTTTTTAGTTTAGTTTTTTGGAATTCCTTTGGCCAACCCACCGACCCAATGCAGAAAAGCCAAGAAGAAGAATATACCTTGTGGGTTGGTTTACTTTTTTACCCGACCACGCACTTGCCTCTAGTTTACCGTGGTCGGGCCGGCTCACCCGTTGACAGTACTGCGTTTTTGAACTTTTTAGCTCCTAGGATTTCCAATGAACAGATAAACTTTTAGCCATATACATATTATTTAGTTCGTTTTTATAGTGTTTTTACCTAGTTTTAAATGAGTTAAGGACCTTTGTAGTCCTTTTATCTAGGTTTACACTAATGAATTTCTAGTTTTAGTATATCTTCATTGTTTTAGTTTGGGGGCCAAAAATAATAGGTCCCTTAGGTATACATTTTGTTAAATTGTTTTACTAGATTTCAAATAAAAAAGAGGACCTGGGTAGTCCATGCACTCCGGGCCCTCGGAGCCCTAGACACCCAGTAATCATTATAAAACTTACCTGACGCTAGAGGGACTCTGATCACATAGGGAGTCCTCTCAGGATGAGGCCCTCTCATTGCACTTCGACTGGGTTGACTCCTGCGATTGCCCCAAATGTGGGCAACTCGAGCGTATAATTTCTGGTAGTGGGGATGTTGTAGATAAATTTGTATTTTAGGTCAATCTGTTTCCACCTAGCTGATTACGTTTCAATTTCATATACATGATAATAGGTGAATTAGAGTTTTTTAGAATTAGTATATTCATGGCTAAATACACTATTTCCAGAAAAACTATATACCTCTCATTGTCTGAATAAATTAATCTTGTTTCTGTGAAAATATTTATCAGTGTTTGTATAATTTAAATTATGAGACAAATCTGAAAGTACACATATATGATTGGTTGAGCTTGTGTATATCGACCGCTTAGCAACACGAGGTCTCGCATAAACGACTTGTCGTCGCCTGCGTTTTTCTTATGTTTTCCTTCTCTGCGAGCAGAACTAGGCGAAGGACGTTGGCCTCCGAAATGCTGTCTTACAGCATATGGCCTATATCGGTTGCTTATACCACGAGGTTGACCAGGTTGGTTTGAGCCGCCAGGTGCGCTAGACGATGTGTTTGTGCTTTGACTCGAGCTTTGACTTTCTCGACCGCCATCAGCATTGCCAGTAAAAACGCGTCTCACCTCTGTCTCGACTTGGTTAGGGCGAGCTGAAATTGCATCAAGACAGTTCTTCTATCCGTGACAAAAGCTGCCTAACAACATTATTCGGCTCCGCATTTCTTTGATTACGATTCCCGCTGCCCTCTTTTAATATATAATTATTCAAATTACTTCAAGCAAAAATATTTTAAAACAACATTGCCATACGGCAAGTCGAAGTGTTTTGAACACGTGTTCTAAAATCTAAACGACAGCAACACGACCATACGACGGCAATTCGCGATTAATTCCGACTTTTGTGTAACCGCTGACCAAATGTACCGACAAAAATCTCGACCATCGTGTACACTTCTCGACCATCACTTATACACACTTCTCATCTAGTGTGTACACTTCTCGACTATCACTTACACACTTCTCATCTAGTGTGTACACTTCTCGAGTACCGCTTACAGTTCTCGATATACTTTTGTCCAGTTTGGCTTGCCATAGTCCCACAACTATTATGCGAAACACCTGTGGAACCAAAACGAAAGAAGCGTTCTGCGGCTTCGATTGCCATTTGATGATCACTTATCACACTACAGTACTTATTACTTACTAACACTAAGTGTTTCAACTAAGTTTGTTTCTCAATTCTCAGTAAATTTATAAAAAAACTTTTATTGTTAGTTTGACGCTGTTTCGCTTATCCATCAGATGAGAGAGAGTTACATCAGAGAAGAGAGTGCAGTTTGATGTCCCAAATGTGTTTCCAGAGGGTGAAGTCTCTTTAGCTGAGTACAAAGGTCATATCAAACAATGTGAGCACTCTCTTAACACGATTGATAACTACGTTATTCAAAACGCATTTGTATATGGAATGTGGCTCAGTCGTGTGTTTGATAAGTTTCAAGAGGAAAAGAGTAGGAAGCAAGTCTCTGACACGTTCGATAATTGGCTTAATTTACGATGTGAAGTCAGACAGACGCGAGCACGGCAACTTAGAACCGTTTTGCAAACTTTTCTCTACTTATAAGGTGTGGAGGTGTAAGTTACCATTTATATGGTTTGTAAAGAATGGCAACGCTGTTGTGAGTTATTTTAACAGTCACAAAGAGGTGGCACTACCTTGTAAAATATAACGAGCGACACATCTGCGCCATGACGTCATATGTTTTTACGTAGCTCGGCACTCATCTAAGATTGTGCAATAAACGACACAGCTGTGTCGCTCGTTATATATTCCAAGTGATGTAACCACAGTTTAGACTTCCTAAAGTGAGAATCACTTGGAATATATACCAACACAGCTGTGTGTAAAATCTCAGCTGATCTGACCTGGTAATAATCCGAGCAGCCCTATTTTGCAGTTTCTTAAGCTTATTTCTTAAGACTACTCCACAGTTACCCCAGATGGTAATACAATAATCAAAATGAGGTAACATCTGAGATTGATACAAGGATTTCATTTGAGAGAATGTTAGAATAGATCGTAATTCTCTGAGCATACGAAGACCCTTCAATACCTTTGGTATAATTATTGAAATGATTAAGTGATCCTCCCAAGTTAGTTTCTCATCAATAACAACTCCTAGTAATTTTGCTTTAGAAACACGTTTTATAATTTCATGATTCATCTTTATCTTGGGGTCACCCAATAATTACTTTAATCTGTAGTTAGAAGCTATGATGATAAACTCAGTTTTAGTTCCGTTTACCGAAAGCCTGTTAGGATTAAGCCAAATATTCAAATTTTCAATATCTTTATTAAGCAGGTTTTCAAGCTCATATACGGTTTCTGCAGTCGCAGTAATCTGAGTATCATCAGCATACATACTGGGAGCTGTGTGCTCTAAACAATTGGGGAGATCGTTAACATATACCAAAAATAAAAGAGGGCCGAGGGTAGATCCCTGTGGAACACCCATTGACATGGGCCGAGACTGACAATGTATTATTAACCATGCAACGCTGTAATCTGTTACAGAGATAAGGAGAACCATTCTAACGATTCCCCTCCCACACCATATATATTCAACTTTTTAAAAAGAATTGCATGGTCAACAGTGTCAAAAGCCTTGCTCAAGTATGAGTAAATTTGGTCAAAGACAAGTTTTTCAAATACCTTCGCCAGAATTGGTAATACCGAGATTGGTCTGTAGTTGTTGGGATCATTTTTTATATTTCCCTTGTATATTGGAAAATTTTTTTCAATTTTCCAACTATCCGGAAATATACCCGTGCTTATTAAATATGGAACACAGCGGAAGCACATTTCAATAGTTTTGCAGAAATTCCATCAATGCCACGTACATGCCTTAGTTACTGATAATTTAGATAACATAAAGTGAACAGCTGAAACAGAATTTCAGTAAATTGGAAATAGCAGGTTTAACAAAAGACTCTGGGGTTACAGACGTAGTTGGAACACCCTCGCTAATCTTAACACCTACTGATGAAAAATTATCATTGAACGTGTTAGAAATGCTGTATGAATCTGTAAGAATTGATTCTGTCATACCAGTAATTTTGGACTTTCGTCCAAGTAGTTTATTGCCTTCCAAGTACGTTGAGTGTTACCATCATCATTGCTAACCTCTTCAGTAATATAATATTTTTTAGCTTTTTGAATAGCAATGTTTACCTTATTTCTTGCAGCCTTACATGCCACAGAAAAGGCACTTGAGGCATTCTTAATGGGTTTCTTTTTAAAGTAATCCCTTGTGTTCATTAATTTCTTAATAGACGGCATAAGCCAAGGAGAAGGCTTATTTTTAACTCTCCTTTTTCTTAAAGTGCATGAATATCAAGTACCTCCAAGAATAGATTTTCCCAGGTGTATACTATGTCATTCGGATCGTCACTTATATCCAACAAATCCCACAGGACCTTATTTAGATCATGAATATACAAATCAGGGTCGAAATTTATCATATTCCTACTTTCTGTGTATTTAGGATCACTCTTAAATGTCGGAAACTTTCGTACTTCATAGATTAAATAGTGATCACTAATGGTTGTTTCAATGACTCCTGATGCCGATATATTACTTGGCTCATTCGTTATCAAATGATCAATCAATGTCATTGAACGCCTGGTTATTCTGGTGTAATCTTTCATAAGTTGGCAAAATTGATAAGCTTCGTAAAGAAACTTTACTGGAGCAGACATAAGGTCCTTTGAATTTATTGCCAAATTGCAATTAACATCACCTGCCAGTAAAGTTTCCTTACCCTCAGAATCAACAGTTTTTAGAACATTTTCAAAATCAGTGAAAAGACTGTTCGGGATATTAGGTGGTCTGTACCAAGTTGAAATAATAAATGATTTAACATTTGGTTTAGAAATTTCAATCGCTATCATTTCAAGAGAACCCGGTACAAGATCTCTCCTGACAACATAGTTGACGTTTTCTCGGACGTACAAAGAGACCCCACCCCCATGAATATTACGATCTTCCCTCTCTAACATATAACCATTGATTCTAACAAGGCCATCAGTGATAGTAGAGTCAAGTTTGGTTTCGTTGATGGCTAACACATCAAACTCATATTCAGTTATGAACATCCTTAACTGATCTATATGAGTTAATAGACCATTAATATTAAGAAAACCAAACTTGAATCCTTTCGGTAAACTAGGCTCCTCGACATTAGGAATTTGTGATGTAGAGCAGCTATTATCAGTGGTTTCCTCAACGGGACTAGCGTACCATCAATTAAGTCTTTCAATGCTATTAGTAAAATTATAAGCGATTATCGCTACTCCCTTGCTATTTAAATTAAGTTTACGTTTACTTAAAGATGTAATGTCAATATTATTATGTTTT
The DNA here is from genome assembly GCA_035772405.1 of Chrysogorgia sp. JL179-B06. NCBI lineage: Eukaryota > Metazoa > Cnidaria > Anthozoa > Scleralcyonacea > Chrysogorgiidae > Chrysogorgia > Chrysogorgia sp. JL179-B06. The sequence continues at coordinate 104,394 of JAYKKM010000249.1, forward strand.
ATCAGTACTCTTCCAGACTGTCCACAGTATTTACAGATTACCTTGTTTGTTTCACCAACCTTTCTTGAAAGATCTTCTGAATCAAACCTTTGTGTCATCTCAGAAAGGCAGAACATTTGCACCGGGGTGATTCTTCTCAATATGTTGTACTAAATCGAGAATCTCGTGGTCAACAGCTTGCGGCGTCTTGGCACTAAGATCATTTGTCCCCACATGTAGGACAACATTAGCAGGTTTAACTTCTTGCAGAGAAGGCAGCATGTAATGGTACATATGATGGACTTGAGCACCAGAGAACGAACGCACAATCACTTTAGACTTCGTCGATTTACTTAATTGATAACTGGACAATCGGTTGGTGATAGAATCTCCTAGTATTAATGTGGTGGTTTGTTGTTTTGTACCATTTCCATCAATTTTAGGCTCTGACGCTTGAGGTAGAATCAGGTGGAATAATCTGCACGTCGTCGTTAGTCACAGAATTACTATTGGCTTTACTATTCAGTTGCTGTTTGTTTTCTGCATTCTTTTTCTTCTTCTTTCCCCTCTTCAAATTTCCTTCATCTTTAGTACTGCTTTCTCATCTGCCAGTTTATGAGATTCTTAAACTTCGTCAGTTTCTTTGTTGCTTTTACACGAAGTCTCACTACGCCATATTTCTTTCATGTAATGTGTTATCTAAGATTGTGCAATAAAAAACACAGCTGTGTTGGTCATCATATATTCCAAGCGATGTAACCACAGCTTAGACTTCCTAAAGTGAGAATCACTAAATAGAATCACAAAACAACTTCCGAAGCTATGTAAACTAACTATCTGTTCTCATTAACATGTAGTTTTAATAAAATATTTACAAGATCACTGTCTCCGACTGATTTAATCACGTCACCACAAAACTAACAAAAATCAAGAGCAATTATCTCACACTATATTGATTCTATTATGTGTAAACCATAATAGTTTACCACCTTGTTATCTGGTGGGCTGACAACTATTAAACACGTACTTAACCATATTCCAAAATGTCAATACTATCATATAGATTCCGAAAATGGGAGCTCTATTGTGGATTGACGGGTCATCACCTACCTATACTATCAAGTTTTGTGATTGGTTGATTCAAACAATAAAACAATAGAATCAACCATAAAGAAACCAATGTCCTAACCCTATCACTTTTGTTCCATATAGCCAATCACAAAACCTGTTCATTTTAGGTACGTATTTACCTGGATTGACTGTTTGGAGGTAAATAGGGGAGTGCGGGGGCAAGCCCTCCGGAAAATTTTGAAATCTGAAGCCCAGGAAACACCATTTCCTGCATTCTGCACACGTTTTTACCTAAATTTTACAGCAAAGAAGTTGCAAATTTCTTTCAGAAAAATATTTAGATCCATACATACCTGTCTTCCTTCAATTTTAGGAAAAGATTACATGAAAAGTAGATGCTTGACAAATTATTTTTTCTGTTCAAGACAGTAAAATTAATATAGAATTCATCTCTGTTTCTGGTAATGAAATAGTATATAAAATTAGTAGACAATCCAGCTCCATTTCTGGTAGTGCGCTGTCATGAGTGATGTGATAGTATAACTCGATAGGGAGAAAAATGATGGTTAAAAAACAGCCTTAGATGGATCCTCTTTTGTCAAAGAATTGAGAGCAGCATCAGATAAGCACATTGCAAAACAATTCCTATGCATGTGAAGAATAGTACAGAGCATTTAAAAATAATTCAATGCTTGTAAAGCACTGAAGATTTGCAGCTAGGATCTTGCTACAATTAAGGCAACAGAACAGGCATTGTATAGACAATTCCCATCTCCCGAAATTCTAAAGTAGTAGAAATCAAAATGTATGACTATAGGTCTAGCCAATGTTCACACAATTAAGACATCCATATAATAAGTTTGTCGATAAAGGATAAAACAGTCAAATAAATAATACAAGTAATATTTGGCATTTCAGCACTGCACTAGCATCGCAGGGTCGCGGGTTCAATTCCAGCCGGAAGGCCTTTAAGTTGATGATGATGATTTTGCCAGTTATGCTATATTGTAATAATGTTTACCTGAACTTATCAATAACTAATCAGCAAAAGTTCGAAAGAATCCAAAACCGAGCATTAAGGATAATAAATGGTCAACAAAGTTCTGTAAAACTGCCAACAGTGGATGAAATTAGAAACGGAACTTGTGCTCGTGAGGTTTTCAAGTGTTTAAATGGCATAACACCAATGGCCTTTCAGAATAATTTCACAAGAGTCTCACATTCCAAATGCACACGTGGGAACCACAAGAATATTGTTATTTGAAGCGGGAAAGAAAACTTTTGCATATCAAGGAGCAATTATTTTTAATAAACTGACTAGTGATATGAAGACAGAACAGTCGTTTTTAAGATTTAAGCACAATTTTAATAATTTTTCTTTGATTTTTAACTATATACTTACTTTATAATTCTTTATATCTTAGTCTTATATTATTTTTTGTACATATAATTAGTTTTAATTTTATTCATAGTTTGACTTAATTCATTTGCATGTAAATAATAGATATATCAACAAGTCCTTGATTGATACCAGCAATCTATATTGCTGAAACAAGTTTAACCTGTATAAATAAAATATTTTATTATTATTTTTCGCAACTGGTCCCGGTTTGATCTTAAAATGTATGTATTCCAACACTCGAAATAAATAATAGTCTGATTCATTGGCTAAGCGAGGCTAGCAGGGTTGCACAAAACTGTTTATATGAAGCCAAGTTACCAGTAACACAACACCTGAATTTCATATAGTTATGGTATATACTGTATGAACTAAAGCAAACTATGCTAATATATGTATTTGTTGGTAGAATCCTTTCCTGGCTTGCCAAGCTATCAGTTCTGCCTGTTATCAACCTTGATAAACCAATGTCATCTTTTGAATGAAAATCAATTAAATAATTTTAAAGGGTAATATTCAATATTATATTCAAAATAAAATATTCAAAATAATTAATTGACCATTTATTACCTAAATAGATAATGAGCTTTATTATTTAGGAAACTTCCAGCATTGCAATAGATAACATGCAATGGGATGTTTTACTTTATATGGAGGCGAGTTGCTCGGCCAAACAAGTTATCCGGAAAAAGTGGGATCCTGGCCACTATAAGAACTTATAAGTACTGTTTTCTTTTCATTGCCCTGTCTACATTGGACAAGTGAGATGGCAATCATTCCGTATAAACATATTTTGCCATACACATTGTACTACAATGTAAGTCTGAAACTCCTGAACTCTGAAACGGTAACAATCCAGGACAGCATACGAAACTACTGCAGACACTTGATGACTTCTCCTTAACCCAGCACATTATATCACCTACCCATCCAGCTTCTAATAAAACATTGGACTTACTAGTTTAGTCTTTCCCAAGCAATATCTCCAATGTTTCTACTACTCCAGGTATAAGTGACCACCTTGTAGTCCTTTTCAACATCAAGGTTTAGATCTATAAGAAAGCTGATTTTAAACGTTTTAATGATTTTTTTAATTTCAAGTCAACCCTAATCAAAGGTATTCAACTCTACATCCCCCATAAGAAATCTACACCAAAATATAAACTTCCTTGGATCAACTCTTCTATCAAACGACACATGCAAAAGAAAAGACCGACTACATAAGAAAGCCTTAAAATCCAATAAACAAAAGCATGGGACGAATTAAACGAAATACAGTTTCACGTCTTGTGAAACAATCCCATAGCAGTTATCTTAATAATATCATTGGTGCAAGTTTGGATTCCAATGCAAAGAAATTTTGGTCCTACGTCCGTACAAGTAAATCAGAAAGCTCCGATATCCCTCCAACAAAACTTGCCGACAAACTGTGTTTCTGATAAAGCAAAAGCCGATGCCTTGAACACTCAATTTTACTCAGTATTCACCCAAGAGAAATCACCAGTGCCAACTAAAGGTCTATCTCCATACGTCTCAAACTCAAAGGTGTGGCAAAACAACTCTCTCAACTTAATCCTAGTAAGGCCTGTGGTCCTGATGAAATTCCAGCTAGAGTACTTAAAGAAATTACTCCATCCATCTCTCACTGGCTCTGCTTTATATTTCAACAATCCTATAACAATAGTACACTACCATCTGATTGGTTGAAAGCTCTTGTAAGTCATGTGTATAAGAAAGATGTGAAATCAAATCCAGCCAACTACCATCCAATCTCCCTAACATGTTTATGTTGCAAAGTCATGGAACATATAATTCTTAGTCACGTTGCTAAGCACCTAGCATACCACGATATTCTCATTGACAAACAACATGGTTTCCGGAAACTATTCTCCTGTGAGACCCAGCTGATTACTGTCATAAATGATTGGGCCAAAAACACCAACCAGAAAAAACAAACTAACGTTATCCTAAAGACTTTAGTAAAGCTTTTGACTCCGTTCCCCGCTCGTCTGATCACCAAGCTTGATTACTACGGTATTAGAAGGACCTTTTCCTAAACGAATCAAGGCTTTTCTTACCAAGCGTTCCCAGGTTGTTTCTCTGAATGGCTCTCACTCTGACCCAAAACCTGTGATGTCCGGAGTACCGCAAGGAACTATTTTAGCTCCTGTCCTATTTTTACTCTTCATCAATGACATTTCTGACAGCATTAGATCTCAAATTCGTTTATTCGCTGACGATAGTATTATCTATAGAGAAATTAATTGTTATCACGATCACGTCACCTTACAAGAAGATTTGGATAACTTAAATAATTGGGCTAACAAGTGGCAACTCAATTTCAATTTTTCTAAATGCTATCATTTAGGCATTACCAATAAGTGTTCACCTTTATCCTACAACTATGTAATGAATAACCTGGTTAGACAGTGAGACAGTAATTGTTTGAATTTGTGAGGAGTTCTGAAATGTTTTCAAGCTCAATAAGATAAAACTTGTCTTTCATTTTTATTCTTAGATCACAAGTTAATTTACGTTTGACATTTAAAGACAGTAATGAGTCATGAGATTTACCGATTTTGAGGAATGAGGATTTTCAATTTCATATTTCAATTTTAGTTCTTACAAAGTGCAAACTTAAAATTATAAATATTAAATAACATACTGTCATACTCTCTTCTATTTCCATTCAATTTTGTGTATTTACTATTTTGACTATTTTCCTGTTCTGAGGCCAAATCCTATTTATCAAATCTCAAGCCCTGAGTTATGTTTCCCAATCCTATTGCCAAAATTGACTTTCTGAGGCCTAATTACCCAAACATTTTCCGCGGTCTCCCGCCGTAGCTCACTCGCAACTTACGCGGCCCTGAACCTACTCCCTTCACTCGCACGCAGGCGCGGATCTAGGATTTTTTCGACTTAGTCATAAATAATTGGGAGGGAAAGGCGCGTTTCTTCTAGGGGGGTTCGTGGCATGCCCAGCCGAAAATTTTGTAATATTGGTTCTCTGAAATGCCATTTCCTGCATTCTGAGGGCACAACAGTGAGCAAAATATCAAGGCCTCAATCGCATTTTTATATAATATTTAGTTCAAACTCAAAGTGGAATTGCTTCCGTTTTGTATAGTTCCGTTATTAATAGTTTGAAAAACAATTTTTATAACTTATACAATTTTAATCAACAAATAAAAAACGAATACAAAATTGATGACCACACATGTAGGTCAGACCGTTTCGCTCTATATCAGAGCTCATCAGCATGCCTAGGAAACACTGAAAACATATTTGTCGGGGATTGCCTCCCTGGTTGCCCAACACTTCACAAATTCACAAGTTTATCTTTATTTCCCTTCTCTCTCTCGACTCGCATGCTCTCAGAGACAGACAGACAAGATTTACACACACACGCACACTTTTCATACCGACGCTCTTATTTCACGACATGGACCTGATTGGCTACTGCCCTAACCTAAATGGATTACAAATGTTCAACATCTGTCGTCACTAGCTAATCTAATACCCAAACCTAACTTAACCTAAATTTAACCCTTAATTATTTCCTATCTATAACACTCGTAACTCACATGTTGACATAAATGATCCAGTCTCCGACACTCTCCCCCCATATACCATGTTCCACGAGGTATATGTTTTTCCTTAGCAGACTGAACCGACTAAAGAATTAATATTATCAAAATTCACACAATGTATAGTAACAAACCAATTAATAAACAATATATAGTTCCCTTGATGTTCATGTTCAGAGTTCTAGTTCAGCGACGTCTTGAATGCGATGACGTGCTGCAATTGCGGCATCTCGAGCGGGTCTGAAAGATGTCGCATCTGGGTTTAACTGCTCAGACTCTGGCTTCGACTCTGCCTTGTCGCAGGACAACTCCAGTGGGTAGAGATGATTCACTGCTCGTTCCAGGAAGGTTTTTCCGGCACGCACTTTCACAGCTCTAACCACGCCATCTCGCCCTGGGTATAGCTCTTCGATAACACCTAGAGGCCACTTGCCTCTATTACGCTCGTCTGATCACGACGTCACCCTTCGCAACGGTAAATGACTTCTTCTCGTGTTTCAGGTTGTGACGTTCTCGTAGGCCACTTACGTACTCGTTCGACCATCTGCGCCACATGGCATCTTTACACTTTTGAAGGTGTCTCGCACGCTTTCGTACATCCACTTCTTCGTGATGATGTGCTTGTAGCTCTGGCGCGTATGTCGACCCAACAAATAGCATTGAGTTGGGTGTTAAAGTTGGCATTTGGACATCGTTCTCAAGATAGCTAAGGGGCCTGCAATTCAAAGCCATCTCAATATCAAGGATAATCTCCTCTAGCTCGCTCCACTTGAGGCAACCATTTCCAATGGTTTTGTACAAAGCTCTCTTAACCAGGCCAATGAGGCGCTCGAACTGTCCGCCCCACCATGGGGTGCGGCTCAGATTGAACTGCCAACGAATGCTGTTTGCTGCTAGGAATTCGTTGAATTTCTCGTCGCTTTGTGCTGTTTTTACCCACTTCGCGGCAGCCACAAACGTTTTCCCATTATCTGAGTAGACTTTGTTCGGTCGTCCTCTTCTGGTGATGAGCCGCTTGAAGCTCTGCAGGAATTATTGAGTGTTTAAAGAATGCAGCAGCTCCAAGTAGACAGCTCTTGTCAAACTACATGCATACAACACTATGTACGATTTTGCTTCTTGCTTGGGTTTCTTCAGGTACTTTATGGGCCCAGCAAAGTCCACGCCCACCACTTGGAAGGGACGACTACCCTCGGTGCGGTCTAAGGGAAGTAGGCCTGGTGGTGGTTGTGCCACAGCTTTCGCTTGGAAACGACGGCATCCAAAACAACGCTTGACGACTTTACGGGTTAGCTGTCGCAGCCTTGGGACCCAATAGATCTCCCTCACACGTGCCATCGTCATCCCTACTCCCCCATGGAGGGTTCGTCGATGAGCATCTTCCACCAGTTTCGCTGTGTATGGGTGGGTGTCGGGTAGGTATACCGGGTACTGGCCTTGAATACGCCCTCGGCACTCCAAGACGTCCTGTTGGTTCACTTGCAGGTTCAGTCGCAACCGGTCTTCTTCTATGTCACAGTTTTCTTGCGCTCGTTTTATCCAGAAGACGCGTTGTTGCTCGATCTCTTCTGTTGTCAGCGGCCCTTTCACACGTTGATTTGGGTAGCGAGAGTTGAACCCATATCTCATGACTCATGCACAAACTCTCAAGGCTTTGCTCAGCCCAAACTTCGCCAGGATGTTGTCGAAACTGTCTGGAATTTCGACGGTTGAGGCAAAGATCTCCCGAATAATTTTGGCTTCTGCATCACTCTCTTTGGAAGCTTTCGTTGCTAGAACTGGTGGCCAGTTCTCTTGCTCAGCTAGCCATTCTGGTCCGTCCCACCAAAGCTTGTTGTCTTTGACTTCACCCCCTCTGCTACCAAGGTCGGCAGGATTCTCTTGCGTAGGCATGTGGCGCCACTGGACATTTGGATTGGATTTTTCGAACCCGATTCTCAACAAACTGTTTGTGTTCACCTCCGCCTCTGATCCAATGGAGGGCGACGGTACTATCCAACCAACCATACAAACTCGTTACTGGGAATCCTTCCAAGGCCTTTTGCACGTTAGAAACGAGGTTAGCCGCCATGTGCGCCGACACGAGCTCGAGACGAGGGATTGTCAATCCTTGTTTCGCCAACCTTGCCTTTGCTGCCACAAGACCTTGAGTCACCCCGGAGGGTTGTCTGACGATTGCATAAACAGCACTCGACACACCCTTAGCACTGGCGTCGCCAAAGGCGTGGAGTTCTATGGACTCGATGTTTTCTTGGAACTTGGCCAAAGTCCGTGGTGCAGTCACTTTGTTGGGTAGCCTCTGTTCCCATTTAAACCACCTGTTTACCAACTCGCTTGCCAATGGAGCATCCCACGCCAACTTCGTCTCACACGCCTCGATACACGAATTTCCCTTGCAATGCTAGTGGAGATGCAAGTCCAAGGGGGTCGTAGATTTTAGCCAGTTTTCGCAAAATGCCTCTTTTGATCGTCGTCGCTTTCTCTGTTGGAATTACAACGCTGATCTTGTCGGCACCTTTCGTCCAAGAGAGACCAAGAATGCTGCAATCTCCCCCACTCGGCGTTCCAAGTTGTTGCTTGGCAAATGTTTGGTCAGCGGTCATATTCGTTGTCGCTTCTTCCAAATCAACTGCATTGGAATGCCACTTATGAAGCGTGAACGTGGCGTCATTGAAGATCGTGGTTGCCCCTTGCTTTAATTGCAGTGCCTCCTTCACCGTCGTCTTACCACTGATGAGATCATCCACATACAGGCTCTTGCGAAGCTCTCCCACTACGTCTGGCATGCGGCTTTCCCACGACTCCAAATGATGCTCGATCACACCCCCAAGCAGGAAAGGTGAAGGTGCGAGACCAAACAGCGCTCGAGTGAATCTCAAAATCTCAAGTTCTGAGTGTTCATTGATCCTCCAATGAAACCTGAGTGCATCTCGCTCAGCCTCTTTAATTCGCACTTGCAAAAATGGTTGTTTCAAATCTCCTGCCACTAACACTGGATGGAATCGCATTCTCACGAGAACATTCCAGAGTCGGTTCTGAAGAGGTGGACCCGTGTTCAGGCATTGGTTAAGACTTGGAGCGTCTGGATGCGACCGGGCAGATGCGTCGTAGACGATCCTCACCTTCGTCGATTCTGCAGCTTCTCTAACAACGGGCTTGTGTGGTATGTAGAACTCCACCCCACGCGGTTGTTGGTCAGCGATCTCCACGATGCCCTCTGCCTTTTGCTTCTCGATGATTTGTGCATAGCTTTCGATCAGCCCGGTTTTTTGTAGCTTGCGTTGCAGGTTGCCGAGTCTTCGCAAACTCCCATTTCGATTTGTCGGAAGAGGAGGGTGGTTTCCCTTCCACGGAAGACCAGTCTCGTACCAACCATGCTCACTTCGCACGAGCTGCTCACGGAACTCGGTGTAGACTTCACGTTGATCATGTTCAGGTGAGTCTGCAAGGCCCAGAATGTCAAGTCGACAAAGTTCCTCATAGTCAGTTTGACTTGTTTGCGCCATTAACAAAGTGGTGTAGTCAATCTCCTTTCCCTGGGCTATGATGGTCCACCCGAACTTCGTCTTTTCGGCCACAGGCTCTCCGGTCTTACCGACGCGAGGTCGCTCTCCTGTTTTGATCCGCATGTAGTCGCTTGTTCCCAATATGAGATGGACTGGAAGCTTTCGCTTATGGTCGTTGTCCTCCATCTGGATTCCCTTGAGGTGCTGGTAATTGTTTATCAGCTGCTGGTAGTTCGGATTGTCAAGCATGAGCAGTTCTCCCTTGTCAACCTTTGTCACATTCACATTTATTTGGAATTTTCCATCGAGAGCTTCGACCTTCACCGTTGACATCTCCATTTCCTTGGTCACACTACCAAGCATCATCTCTACGCGTCGTACTTCATTTCGATGGTTGCGCTTTGGAAGACGGTTAAGCAACGCGGCTGACGCATATGAGCTCCCTGCTCCAGTGTCCAAGAGCGCTCGACACTTTAACCCTTCAACGTCCACCACCACTACTGGATACACTAGCGGTCCTTCACCCGTCCCTGCTGCGGTACCGAGGAAATTATGCCCTTCCTTATTGCAAATAGAAGTGTGATGCTTGAGGTTACATTTCTGGCAGTTGGTGTCGCTTTTGCACTCTGATGCGCGATGTTTGCTACCAGTACAGTTGAAACAGAGCCTTTTCTGCGCCAGGAGTTTCTTGCGTTCGTCCAAGGTAGTCACACGAGAGCAATCTTTAGAAATGTGGTCAGCTTCTTCGCAGTAAACGCATGCTCGTTTATGACGTTCACTTTCCTTGGTGTGATAAAACGGCTTGGTTTTCCCGAAGCTCTTTGACAAAGGGGGTTTTCTCGGGGATTCACCGTCCTCTACTGGATTGATATCTTTCCACTTTTTTAATGCGACGATAAGACGCGAAAAGTCCCAGTTTTGCCAACCGTCTTCGCCGCGAACTAGGTCTGCTTTGATGCCCTTTAGCTTCTCTAGCACACTTCTGGCCGTTCCGTTTACTTGCTCGAGCTTACCGAGAGTCTCCAGTGATTGCACGTTGAACTATAGAGTCTTGTAAAAGTCGTGCACTTTGGCAGGATGTGAGCCATTTATGACCGGTAATGCCATTATGCTTTGAATATGCGCATTAATTATCTCGCTCGTTTTTCCGTACTCGCTCCGGAGTATACTCTTGGCTCTTTGGTACCCTTCCGTCGTGAATGGTAACCCATCGACTTCGGCTCTCACTTTCGGCTCTAACTTTCGGCTCTAACCATTCTTTAAGATACCCGAATTTCGTTACAGGGGCTAGATCGGAGGACTCTATCTCTGCTTCGAATGCATTCCAAAACGGTAACCAGTCAGAATAATCACCACTAAACTTTGTTATTGTTAATTTAGGCAAATTAGTGTTCGTTACCTTTTTCTGTTTGGTTTCTTGCACAGCTCCCACGGATTTCTCGTATTGTAGCTTCTGATTTAGTAGTTCGTTTTGGTGTTTCAGTTCTCGTTTGCGCTCTTCTTCTTTGTGCGCTTGTTCCAGCTCATATTTGGCTTTCTCAAGGGCCAACTGTTTCTCCTTTTCCATGTTTTCCGCCGTATCCTTCGCTTGTTCAACCTCTGCGTGCTGAACTGCTTTCGCCTCTTCCTCCATGTTAGTTAACAGATGTCGTATGGCCACAGCTTTAGCGTCTGCTTCGGTCATTTTAACTTCGACATCCTCGGCCCATTGTCGCACTGCGTCCTCTGTCTCATCTTTGACGAATTTCAATTCTTCGATCTCCTCTTTCAAGGTATGCACTCTTACCACCCTCTTCGTTATAGATGTCTCGTTAACGCTTCTCTGTTACGCGCGGTAATAGCGTCGTCGCACTTTCCAAGGGTAAAATTTAACGCCTTGATTTTCCCAGTCAACTCGGCTAGTTTAGTTTCCAATTCCATATCGTTTCACAGGTCTCCACGCAGGTTCTTGCTCTTGGTAGAGCTCTGAATCACAGATGATCCCGTCGGAGGTGCCACTATGTCGGGGATTGCCTCCCTGGTCGCCCAACACTTCACAATTCACAAGTTTATCTTTATTTCCCTTCTCTCTCTCGACTCGCATGCTCTCAGAGACAGACAGACAAGATTTACACACACACGCACACTTTTCATACCGACGCTCTTATTTCACATGACATTGACCTGATTGGCTACTGCCCTAACCTAAATGGATTACAAATGTTCAACATCTGTCGTCACTAGTTAATCTAATACCCAAACCTAACTTAACCTAAATTTAACCCTTAATTATTTCCTATCTATAACACTCGTAACTCACATGTTGACATAAATGATCCAGTCTCCGACATATTGTTGATGTAGACAATGATTCCGACAGGATGGCCCGGCCCATTGACTGGACCTAGCCTATGTTGGGAAATCTTTCATACTTTCTTCAGTCCTCTTCTTGACACTTTTTCCAGTTCTTCAGCAATTGGATTATGTTACTTCACCAGGTATGTCGTCAAGTGACTCAGATTAGGAACACAGTGCATATCAGAACTTCAGAATATAAAACTCACAAGCACCCCAGAATGAAACCAGTGTAATGCAGTATGTACTGTAATATATTTAATTTTAAATTACATTATTATAGAATATCACACAGATACAACTTTTTATCCCAACAACCAAAAAGCCAATGCCATCCTTCAAATTGTCAGAAGTAAAGATGACAATCATAACCAAATCACCTGCTCTTCACAATGAAACAAGTATAGTGTAGTGTAGTGCAGCATGTACTGTATATATTTAATTTTAAATTACATTATAGAATATCACACAGATACAACTTTTTATCCCAAGAACGAAAAGCCATCCTTCAAATTGTTAGAAGTAAGATGACAATCATAACCAATTCACCTCCTCTTCACAATGAAACACGAGTAGCATAGTGCAGCATGTATATATATTATTACTCGGGCCTCCCCCCCCTGTGGGGGAGAGCACGAGTCTTTATTTTTATTTTGGTAATGTCGCGAAATGGCAATTATTGCATCATTGTTGACTAAATTAGTAGACTACTGAGCGAGACTATGAATGTGGGATTACTATACATGCGCAATTAAGTGCCCCCCGCAGTCGTTTTTAGGGCTAATTATTGCATCATCCCGATCAACCTCGTACCCAGGCTTTTCACCTTTGTGAAACTAAAAACACTGCATATATTCATGCGCCATTGTAATTTATTTACTCATCTGATCACCTTTCTTTGAGTGCTCTTCACTGAAAATATTTGATGTGGCTGGCAAGTATATTGATCTTATAGCTCACAATCCCGATCGCTTTCGAAATGGGTTGGTCTACGATTTCGAGAAATATGAGACTCAACATATGAATGCTGTATGGAAATATGTCAACTGTTCTGAGGTAACAGTAATATTTTTATATGGCAAAGTGAAAAGGTGGTAACTGCCAAGAATTTAGTGACGAGATACTGACGTTTCGAGTGGAGCCCTTCATGCTTTGTTGCCTGTATTGTTTATTGTTATGTTATACAAAATAAAATCGATGCTACAGTTTATTGTTTCATATATTATATTCGAATTTTACCCTGTTTCACTTGATTGATGCTTTACCTGTAAAGCTTAAATGGTGCTCCAAAATGTTGTTATCAGTAAGTTTGTACCGATTGTTCATATTATTATATGATATATATAAATCTCTGACACCCATACCAACTATCAAGATCAAGGAGTAAAGAGTTTGTTATTGTTTGCTGGTTATCAATTCATCTATGATGAGTGATGACTATGCAATGTTGCCATTGAATAACCTTGTTTCACTTGATATTTTACCTGTAAGCTTAAAATGGAGCTCCAAAATGTTCTGGGTTATCAGTAAGTTTGTATCGATTGTTCATATTATTATATGCGAATGCTTACAAATGAACACACAGTATATAAATCTCTGACACCCATGGAAAGCGAGTTGGCTCGCTAACCAAGACAGTAACATATAGTTAACAATGCAGTAATCTGTCTTTATATTACAATTAGCTAGCTGGTCGGCCCACTGGAGTAGTCACTAGTGCTAACATTATGAATATGTTTACTGGCTCAAAATGTTGTATAACTTCAAAGAAATAATGATTTTGAATTACATTTCTTTAAACTGTTTATAATAGCTTATGACACCTTGCTACTGCCAGCTAAATGGTTTGATTTACTGCTATGCCTTATACACTGAGAAAAAGATTAACTGATTTAATGCTTGCTCAAACTGAACCTGTTTGCTGGACTGACCATATGAATTGTTATTACATGAGCACATGCCGGCTTGCTTGCCAGGCTGACCCTGTTGGCTAGAACTGGATTAGGTCAGGAAACAGGATTGCTCATTTTGTGGGGCAGACTTCTCAGTAAGCCAACTCACCATCATATAATCAAAGCCGTTGGCCAACACTATGTTATGGGTTTGCAATGATGGAAAATTTAACCACCCCTGCACTGACAGGTGTATCAATATCATTACCTGTAACATTGTACCTACAAATATAGACCTTAGTCAAAAATCGCCCCCGAATTAGTATTCTTTTATATGCATATAAATTGACCCTTATGAACTTGTTTTCATGTACAAAATTGAAAAGGATTCTTACTTTAAAACTAGGTCACAAGGGCCAATTTATATGCATATAAAAGAATACTAATTCGGCAGCCATTTTTGAATAAGGTCTATAGATTTGTGTATATTGATTTTGCCTACAATGTCTTTCAACAAGCCACTAACTCAAGTAGCCCGAGTTAATGCCTCGCGGGCGTCTTGTTTAATTTTAAATTACAATTTACATTATGGAATACAGTCTCACACAGATACAAGTTTTGATCACAAGAACCCAAAATGCCCACCTACAAATTTTTGAAAGTAAAGATAACAATCATAGCCACTGAGATAGAGACTGACTTAGAAAATTAAGTCAATCCTCCTTTTGTCCTTGGCAAATACATTAATTACCTTTTGGACATCAGGGCATACTTGATGTACATACAAAAGGACAAGTCCATTTAAACGTTGAGCAACCATAGTACTATTATAAGTAAACACATGGTTTTGAGGGCTATTAGTGAGTGGAAATCTCGAGGGACTTCCACCACAAAACCCTCCCGAGGCTTGAGGGGTCATTTAATCACTAATGGCCCTCAAAACCATGTGTTTAGTTTGTAATCACATTGTCACCGAGGAAATAAACAAGACAATGGATGCTTTTGTTTTGTAAAATCTCTTTATCGAATTGGTTCAGTGAATCTGGGTATAAATTTGGTTTGCAAATAGAGTATTTTTTATTCGGAATGAATGATGGCTCTTCGCTTTTCCTTTGTGAGCGACAAGGAAGTTTCGAAAGTAAGAGAAGATCGACTGCCTTTAGCCACAAAATGACAGACAAGTTGGAGTAGCAATGTATACGAACAATGGGCAGATGCAAGGAATAAGGAGTTCGGTGATTTTATATTCATAAATAGTAATGAGGGATGTTTACTCTAAATGTCCCTCATCCAGTATTGATGAGGGAAATACGACAGTAAACGTCCCTGTTAAAGGGACACTCCGGCCCAAATATAAATGCAGTTCATATGAAAGATCTTACTGACTTTAGTTTATTTGCAAAGTTTCAGTATTCCTATCAATTTAGTTGAGAAGATATTGCTAGTTGAAGTTGAAAATTTGTGGATTTTGACGCCATATTGGTTTTGAAAATATGACGTCATTGAGTGATTCTTTATCGTCAGTGGAGTTGTTTTGATGGCGATCACACAGTGATAGTTATTGTGAATGGTCTTTGGACGAAAATTAGTCGAAATAAACTATTTAGTTCATCATGCAGGAAAGTAGAGGAGCTTCTTAGGCATAATACGAGATCACGTCACTCAGTGACGTCATATTTGAGAAACAAAATGGCGTCGAAATTGGACAAACTCTCCAACTTCAACTAGCCACATCTTCTTAACTAAATTGATAGGAATGCTGAAACTTTGGAAATAATCTGAAGTCAGTAAGATCTTTCATATGAACTACATTTGTATTTGGGCCTTGTAGGTGACTATGTTATTACGAGTGTAATCCTTAAGTCTTCGTAAAGCAGAAAATGATCTCTCACATTCACATGAAGTCACTGGAATAGTCGCAAGAATTCTCAATAAAATTTTAATATTTTCAAAACCAGGAATCTTTCCAATTTAATTCCCCAGCTTGAGGATGGGACAGTGACCAAATCATTTTGGTAGGGATAATGTACAAGCCATAGTATACATTGCTTGAAGATGAATCAAATCTGTTTATCAATTCTGTGCGCAAATGATCAGCCAATGGAATGGTAATGGCTTTCTTGAAATAATCTGACACAGATTCTGCAGCAACATTAACTCTATTTATTTGGCGGCTACATGTCCTGGGTTTTCTTTCCTCGACATTAACTTTATCAGCTAAATTTAAGGCTATAGCATACCACTTAGTGTGATAAGTCTCAATATAATTTCTGATGGAAGTTGATAAATGTTTTAAAGACTCAACTAAATGCAACCCATCAGCTATATCATTGCTCTTCGATTGCAGCAACTGGGTTACAGGGAGTGTGAAATCAAAGACACATCTTGTTATTACAAGAGCAGCAATAAAATCGAAAGAAGTTACAAGTTTTAATAGAGATGTGGCCTTGCTAGATGTATCTCTATTACTTTTCCCATTAAGATTAATACTCATTTCCTCTAGGGTGAAAACAATAGCAACAAAAAGTTCCTCAAAAGTATCTAAACCTTCTTCAGTTTTTTCTTTTGAATATCTGGGCAGTGCTTAACTATGTTAGTTTCTAGTATTTGTTGGCGTGACTGAGATATGTTAAAAAAATTTGCAATTTCCTTAACTTGTTCAAAGGCATTACGTATGGACTGAACTGAGCAAGATCCACAAATACTTAAATTTAATCTGTGGCTATAACAATGCGTGTATATAGCTTTCCTATTTATCTGAGAAATCCTGGCAGAAAGACCATTAATATGGCCAGAAACTGCACCTGCACCATCATATCCCTGCCCACGACAGTCCTCAATATCCAAAGTGAGATCTTCATTTAAACATTTCAAAATGACAGGCAAGGTCTTTACCTGTCAAACCTTCATTGCAATGTATAAATCGAAGGAATTCCTCCCTCACATTGAATTATTCATCTACAAAGCGTAACACTAAGGACATTTGCTCCTTATTTGACCGATCAGATGCCTCATCTGCCACAATAGAATAAAATTTACTCTTCTTTACCTCAACAAGTAATTACTCACTAATAACTTGCCCACAACACTTTGAGCTCATTTTGTGTGGTTTTTGAGATGTAAGAATCATTCCTATCATGTTGAATAAGATGGGACTGTAGTGCAACATCCCCACCACAGACACGATAATTAAGAAGCTCAATAAAATTACCTACCCCACCTTTCGAATATTCACCAACCTTTGGATAAAATTGAGAGTCATCTCTATGACCTCTCAGTGATAACTGCATACGACCACTGAGAATAATGGTATCCACAATAGGAACTAGTTTCTTCCTGTTTTCAGAAATCTTTTTTCTCATATTTGTATCTATCATTACATTAATTGGTTGTGTTTTACCAGTGACATTGTCTAACAATGCAGTGAAAATAGCAATGGTTTCACGGTGAAGACCTGATGTTTTTTCATGTCTCACAAAACAAGCTTTGGCATCTGGCCAGTGTGTAACCGGTTCGCAAAAAAGTTTCTTAATTTTGCCTAATTTTGAAGGCAATCGATCACCAAACAAAGTACAAGAAAGACAAAAGGCACCATCTAAACTGGGTGAATAACATAGCCAGGGATGACTTTTAAGCCACTCAAGCCGAAAACATCTTCCATTAGTCTTTGGAAATTGGTAAAGTTGAACAGGAACAAAGACATGCTTAATCAGATTCTCAATTTCAGAATTCTTCATACCTTTTACTTTCTCCTTGTAGAAAGCTACATCAAACTCATTTCTATTTTCCAAATTTGATGATGAAACTAACTTAGTGGCATCATTCTGTCGGGCAGCAGCTGATGCAACAACTGTATGTGATGATGGAGAGACTAATGCATGTATGTGTAAATCAGGAGTACCCATGCTAGCTAAAGATGAAGTGTCATCCACCCATTCAGGTTGTTGTGACACAGACTCAGATACAGGAGGCTCCTGCATTTCATTCATTTCAATATTGTTAGAAGGCAAGAATGTCAATTTTGATTGAATAGCACTTTTTTTTTTTAGATTTTGACAAGGAAGAAGAAATTGACTTCCTTTTCTTTACTACAAAACCAGAGATTAATGGTACATAATGATTATGTTTAAATGTGACAGAGGAGGGAAGTAATCCTTCATAGCAAAACAGTATATTCAGATCTCCCAAGAATGGAGCTGGTTTCACAGGAGGACGAGGTACAATTGTTTGGTTGAATAACAAACTCCACCTCATAGCATTAGAATCAAAATCAGGGTAGTATGAAAATATATTTCTATCAGTAACCGTTGATAAAGTCAGCAAACATAAAAACCCACACCACTTCTTATCATTACAGTTAAAAACAGCTTCTGCCTTAACGAGGTCATCTAATGACAAGTTAGTATCTATAGCATCAAAGGAAACAGACATAGCAACCATACCTGACAATGATTTAAATTGATTGTTCTTATGGGCCTCGAAGACAGAAGAGAAACAAGGATGCTTACAATAATAATCAGCATGCAAGAAAAGTTCCATTGATGTCGTCATCAGTCTCAGATTATCAACCGGGTGTTGTCTCCAACAAGAGGCAAAGAAACTGAACTGCACATACAGTTTCCAGTAACATCAGATCTAGAAATGATAAAAGAGGGTAAATAAATTTGAGAACACAGCTTAGCCTAAGTTATTATACAGGTACCAAAATATCTTCTTCACTTTAATATTCAGGTTCTCATGAATTGACCTATACAACGGTACTAATTATAGTCAGTTGAACCAATTCAATATATTTTAACATTTCCCAATTTGTATTTACATCTTAGTAACATCTTTTTATATACTATAGAGTATAGAATTATGTTATAATTAAAACATTACAGAACACTATGAACTATGAAGAGTCGAAGACGAAGGGCCACAGTCGAAGCCATGTCCATATTAGCCCATTGAATTTGAATATAGACAAAGACAACTCATAAATAAATTCAAATATTAACATGCAGGGATGTAGCCAGCGAAGAATGAGTCCCGGGTAAAATATGATAGTGGGACAACGTATTTTTAATGGGGATCGTTCGCGGAATTTTTTTGAATTTTGTGTCTGTCTGAAATAGCATTTCGCACGTTTCACTTCTGGAATTGAGCTTAATATAAAGGCCTGACATGCCATTAAATGAGCAAGTGCAATACTAATTGAATGACTAAACAGTGTATTTTATTTTACATAACAAGTGGTTAATGATTATGTGTCTATTAAGTGAAATTGAAAAACTATATTACAAAAAATATAAACTACTCAACAGAACGGCTATCATTATTACTATAATATATATTAGTATAGTATACAAAATCTTATCGTGTCTTTGTTTTTAATGTTAAATAATGACACGGCGATTCTTCTTAGCTGCCCACAAGTTGACCACCTCTTCAAAAGGAAACTCTTTTAAGATTGGCCCTTCGATAACAATTCGCATAATCGAGTCCAGAGTCTGTGTGAGGAGGAATAGCGTGGTAAATTTCTGCAAGCCATGACATTCCTGGGTAGATAACTTTCAGTACATTACCTTCGAATCCATTAAGAGCTTTGACAAATTCTCTACAACTTTTAGTCATCCAGTGGTCAGACATGTACTGCTTGAAATCATCCCACTCTTGGATCAATGAGTCGACATCTTGATCATAGCCGAACCGATCAGCAAGGATTTTAATTTCGTCTTTCCCATAATCTGCCCGTACTTTTTCCACATCAAAATCATCAGGTTCCGCATCGCCTTCGACATTGGAATCGCCAATACCATCACCTTCCTCGTGGGTCAGGGCGAGTGTGAATGCCTTTGGGTCGAATATTTGGAATGCTGCCATGAGGTCACTGCCCGTGAATCGCGCATCAAGGTTGCTTATTAAATTATCGACAAACTTTGATTTAATATTTTCGCTGAATGCTTTCTTTGTCTCATCAGGGTCTGAAGATCCAACTCTCAGATTTCTTCTATTGTATGTCACTGTTACACCGTTCTCTTCCAGCTTTGTAATATACGACTGTATATCGCTTAGATTTTTCCCGTCAGCATTTCGTAATTTGGAAAGAGTGTTCTTTGTGGAATCGACGACAGTTGCCAAGAGAGCGTAGTCAATGTCTCGGCTTTGAAATATCAACGACAGACGGTTGATGGTAGGTAGCGCATCACAAAATAATAATAGTGTGGCAATAAAATTATATTCACTGAGGAATTTGTATAAACCAGCAGCAGCAGCATCGCCTCTCTCTTCAGATTCTCGGCCCAAACTTATAATTATACTCCCGAGCATTTTCTTTAGTCGCTCAACACAATTTCCGGTACTTAACCATCGTGTTGAAGAAGGTTGCAGAACTTTCAATTCTGGTTGAACTAAAAGTTTCTGGACTGCTAGTAAACCAGCTGTACGGACGGCACTGTTGTTATAAAAATCAAACAGTTGGCGGATAATTGCTTTGAATTTTTTTACATATGGGATTGAGTCACCGGCTTGGGTCGTCGCTAGATTCAATTTGTGCGCTGCACAGCGACACCCGACTGCCTGGCACTATGAATCTCCTTTCTGGGATTCCAACTGTTTGTTGATAATCAGTTGAACTGCACCATTCACCCAGCCTGTCATTACTGATGCCCCGTCGGTGCCTATAGTGCGCAATTTATCATAGCACAGATTCTTGCTATCTAAAAAATTGATAACATTTTGTGCAATGTTTTTCCCACTGAGCGTTATCACTGGGTCTTGACCGGCTGTGGTTGCAAGAGGCTCGATTATTTTCAAGAATTTCACTGAAATCATGCCCTCTTTAATATATCTTGCTCTGACAATCATCTGCTCCTTCAAACTGCAGTCCGTAGTCTCATCAAAAAGTATAGAGAAATGATTGGCTTCCAGAAGTTCATTCATTAGTTTTGTCTCGATCACTTCAGACATGGAATATAGCATTTCCTGTATTGATGTCCGACTCGTGTAGTTAGGTCCGTTACTTAGATTTAGGGATACTTGTAGGTACTCTAACAAATCTAACATTGGTTTTAAATTGGTTGTGTGTGCAATCCGTTGCTTGACTAAGTAGTAGAGACAAGCAAATGTTTTTGTCATGTCAGTCATATTAACACGTGGCATGATCGAAACACTCACGTCAGCATGTTTGGTGGCTTCATAGTCTAGTTTAAGTGCTGATTTATGCACTGCTGAACGTTCGTGGTCAGTCACACTATCCAACCGCATGCGTTCACATGGCTTTTCGTTCCAAGTATCGCGGTCAAATGGCCGCATATTATGTTGCTGACATGACTGACAAAACATACCTTTCTCCTTTACATAGGCCAACCAGGGTCTGGCTTTTTTCCATGATTCTTTAAATGAAACTGCACGCTTTGATTTTTTCGTTGTTACACTGCAATCATCTTGAAAATTTCGTTTCCCTGTTACATTGTTCGTCTCCTCAGAATCAGCATTTATAGCGCAAGCTTCAACTATTAACTAACGACAGTCACAGACTGTGTGCTTGTTTGATCAGTAGTTTCTTGCGTTTTATTAGAAAAGAAGTATTTCAATAACGACATGTTGTATAGTTTTAACTGTCCATGATGTTAGAGAGATGTTATTACTTATTAATATATTCCTACTATAAGCGAGACCTTAGAAAAATAGAGCGATATGACCTTGAAACGAATCGAAATATGAAATTTGAAACCCGTCAAAACTTTGATGTTTTGGAATTTGAGTCTTTGCCTTAACTCTCACAGTTAATTAGAGATCTGTCACGCATTTTCGTTAGTCATATCATTTGATTTAATTGCATTCTCGCATTGCGGATTTATTCTGTACTTACTAAATATCAATCAGTTAAACTTGAATTATATCTACCGCACAAAAACTGTATTTAATGTGCCGGGCGGAATTGGAAAAAATACGTTGAGTGCCGGGTATTTTGAATTTCTGCCGGGTGGTTTACCCGGCTCCATCCCTGACATGAATAACAAATATTCGGCTATAAAGCGAAAGAGTACTAGACCCAAGGGTAAACGTAATTACCATAAAAAATCCTACAAATATTCATAGGTTAAAGCTGTCTTAACCTTAGAGCAATCAGATGGCTTTCTTTCTTCTTTGCGTAATCCGGTATAAAATTCTCGGCGTTGATGTTCGTATTTACACCATTACCAACTCGTTCAACAAGATCAGCTTTAGTGCATAAAGCACCTGAAGAAAGTCTCGTGGACATTTCAACGTAAAGTTGTCTTAAAGTCGCTTCATATTTGCTAACTAAAGCGCCATGTACTCGCTCCTTCATGGTAGCCATGTTAGAAGCAGGAAGAAGTTGAAGTCATATGAAAATTTGCAAAATTTGCTGGATTTGCACATGCAACTGCTAACAGTAATGACGAATTCAACGGCCTCAAATTAGTCAAAATGACGTTTCAGGCTCTACACCAATCATAACCCACAATAAAATAAAAATTAACCAATCAGGAACGCTGTACCACAAAATTTTAATTGGCAAACTAGTCGCGACTGACTAATTTCACATCTTAGTCAAAACTCTATTTAGCGGGCCGTCTACCCGTGCAGGGTCAAACCTGAGTGCAGGCTGCTCGCTTACGCAGCTGCAGAATACTTAGCCAGCGTGAAAGGCGCTAAATTCACCTTCGCCAGCAATTGGCTACGGAAAACTGGGAATTATTATTTTGTGTTCTAGCTCGAATTGAAATTCGAAATGGCGAAACTTCGCACGGTGTGCTATGCGTGGCTGGATATAAATATTAAAAATAAAACAATTTAAAAGAATAATATAGAATAATATAATCATATGGTATAAACAACACAATATCCAGTTATCCACAATATCTACATCAACAATTTTCTTCTTAGTCGCGCGACTAATTTGACGTAGTATAAATCCGCCCCTGCTCGCAAGGCCTAACTGTAAATTATTTTTGCTACCTGCAAAAAAAGTAAATATACAGGCATGATCTCCAGTGCTGATTAAGGTTCTTTAACTGGGTAAATCTCTCAGAACACGTTCCGCATACGTGAGCCATTCTATAAAAACGGTGAAATGAATATAAGCGTTAAATATTGCTCTTGTTCGCACTTCGTTGAGGATCACGTCCTTACTTGTTCTTTTAAAAAATGTACTGAAATTATGAAAGTAAAGAAAACGTACCTTGTAATACATTGATATTACCAGTTGTAAGTTACTCCAGAGTTCTGCCACTGAGTGTTCCAACGAGAGTGAGTGTATAAGTTTAAAATGTGGGAATATATGCACAAACGCTCTTGATACCGCATGTGGGATAGAATAACTACTGTGCATGCTCATTGTGACGTCACTGGGATACACCAGTGATACACCTTAAGACACGTAATAAACACTGCTAGCTTGAATAAATTAACACAAACTTAAAAATAGTGACATCATCGGTGGAGCCTTATGCTTCACCAGTCTCGACCCCTCATCTGTATACTATGAGGGTTCCCATGTCTGGCTCACCCAATTTTCGAATATGTTGCCACCCAAAACGCGGAGTCGTGTCTGTCGTTTTGCACATCAGAAATGGTTCCAAACAAAGAATCAAGAGACATGATCAAAGATGTTTGTGTTGCTTGCAAATTACATAGGATACATACACTACCATATGAGTTGCCACTGCATTATTAATTTTTTATAATTGTTTGAAATTTAAACTTGCTGAGTATTGCTGTTTTAGGACACTTTCTAGCAATAATGTATAAATCTAACAATGTTAAGGTTGTTTGCTACGAGTCCCTAACATTGCTCACAATGTTGATAACATTTAATATAGAGAAATGTTGTAGTACTAGTAGGTATTTGATGTTATGTTTTGTACATAATTTTTAGTTTTCAACAAGTGAGGAAGATGAATTTAGACAGATGGCTAACCGACCAGATGTTCTGGATTACATTTTCAATGCAGGTTTGTAAAGGACCAGTATATGCAAATACAATTTTGCTCGTTATTATACTTACATTATATACTGTACATGTTCAGTTACTGTAAAATGTGATCATTTTTCATTGTAAAGTTTGTGGACCGCTAAGGTAAAATAGTTCTCAAGTTTATCGAGATTTACATATCGTTTTACAAGTAAGAAATGACTTTAAAAGGAACAAAGAGGCATAATATTTTGTAAGTGCTCTGGTCAAGAAACGATTAGATCTTACGCCATCATACATTAATATTCTAAGTTTATATTTCCTGTTATCACTTTGTTTTAATAGTGAATCGATTCGATTAAATATCTATCGCATACAAAGAATGCCTCATGTTATGTGGTAAAAGAAGACGTTTCTTACATCATTCAAAAATATTTGGTTCGTTTATGTGGATCAGGATATGTGTGATAGTCAGAATACCGAGACTGCTGTCTTGGAGGAGAATTTAGAGAACTTAGAACCTCGAAGTTTCAGAAGGTCTTTGAGAGGTAAGAAGCCAAGTACTAGAATTGATAAGGAAGAAAGCAGAAGAGAAAGGGCTATCTAGTTGAAGTGTCAGCAAGCTGGTCACTTAGGAAATGTTAGGAAGAGAATGTATCGAATACAAGAGCAAATAGCACAGAATGTCTTGACCGAACGACTTGAGAGAGACATCGAGTTGAACTAGCTTTAACAGGGTAAATCTCTCAGAACACGTTTTGCATACGCGAGTCATTCTATTAAAAACGGTGAAATGAATATAAGCGTGAAATATTGCGCTCATTCGCACTTCGTTGAGGATCACGTCGTTACTTGTCATAAAAAATATACTGAAATTATGAAAGTAAAGAAAACATACCTTGTAATAAATTGATATTACCAGTTGTAAGTTACTCTGCGCATGCCCGTCCTCGCCCACAGGATACACCTTAGGACATGTAATAAACACTGCTAATTTTAATAAATTAACACAAAAATAGTGACGTCATCGGTGGAGCATAACGCTCCACCGGTCTCAGAACCCCTCTTCTGTATACTCAGAGGGTTCCAATGTTTGGCTCGCCCAATTTTCGAATATGTTGCCACCCAAAACGCAGAGTCGTGTCTGTTGTTTTGCACATCAGAAATGGTTCCAAACAAAGAATCAAGGCACATGATCAAAGAGGTTTTTTGTTGCTTGCAAATTACATAGATACATACACTATATGAGAGTTTACTTTGGCTACTTATATAATATTGCCACTGCATTATGACACTTTCCAGCAATAAGGTATACATCTAACAATGTTAAGGTTGGGTACTATGAGTCCCTTAACATTGCTTACAATGTTGATGATCAAATTTAATAGTACTGGTAGGTATTTGATATGTTTTGTACATAAATTTTAGCTTTCAACAAGTAGGAAGATGAATTTAGACAGTTGGCTAACCGACCAGATGTTCTGGATTACATTTTCAATGCAGGTTGAAAAATTCAATTGTCCTCGTTATTACACTTACATTACATACTGTACATTTTCAGTTACTGTAAATGTGCTCATTTTCATTTTACTCCTATTATATTATATTTATGTTTATTTCTAGACTGGACTGGTGTTAACTTTAGTGACTAGCAGCATCTTTTGGCAACATATGCAAGGCGGTTAAAGCTGCTGAATGTGTTGGAGATGATACAAATATTTCCCCAACATTTCCAGGCAAAATTTGTCCACACGATAAGCTAACTAGCAGTGTTTTTCAAGACAATCTTGAGTTCAGTGAGACATCCAACAGCACAGAACAAAGTGCAAAAGTTTTTTTTCTGAGATATATTGAAGAAAATGTGCCAATTTCATGTGGACAGATCCTGTGCATTAAATTATGTATAGATTTTTAATGCCACTAAATGCCCTTTCGTAAAAATGGTGGTGATTGGTCATTAGATACCATCAAACATGTGACTATTATAACCTATACCATTTGAAACCATGAATAGTTTTTGTTTGTTTCAAAATGTGTGACAGTAACTATTTTATTTAATTGTTTTCCATGTTGTTGGCCACCATAACATGGAGCTATGAAAAATAACAGTTTTTCCTAAACAGTTTTGCTGTGCTGATAGTGTACATTATCTACTTGATCATTGTATTAGTTAATTGCATGGCCCAGACTATAGAGCCAATTTAACCATTTATACCCCAAACACCTAACTTCTAATAATATCATTATCAATGGTCAACCAAATATAGAGGTAATGAGAATAAAGGAGATGACCACCAAAGGTGAACTCAGTCCTGTTTGAAAGCATTTCTCCCAATTAGTGCAGTCTGTAAGAAATGCTTTAGGACAAATAAGGAGAATTTGTTGTTGATACTGAGGAGTAAAGGGTTAAGAAAACACATATCTATATATTCTCGAGAGACCCCTAACAATGCACCAAGACTGAACGATATAATTTCACCAACACTATAGTATTATTTGTATTTCACCAGGTACTGAAATGACAAGATGGCAGGCTGTCTTACGACTTGCTGGTGGTCTTCCTGGAAAGATACCTGTGGGATACCTTGATGACACATCAGTGAGCCACCCTTCAGCCAGTACATGCACTTTAAAATTCTTCCTGCCAATCAAACATTTGAGGGATTTTCAAGAACTTTGGAAATGTTAAGAACACACAAGCCCTAGACTTAGCCAAACCAAATGAGAAGAAAATGACGCTTGTGATTGGTGACTCAATGGTCAAGAATATAAATAGCAAGAAGATTGAAAGAGCTGCTGGAAACACGTCAATCTGCCATTCGTACAGTGGAGCAAAGATTAAACAGATCGAAGAGAAATTCAAGAATAAAATTGATGGGCAATATGACAGTATCATCCTTGATGTCGGGACAAATGATTTGGTCCATGATGATACTGAGAAAGTGGCAAAGAATATGTGAAGAATATATGGAAGAATTAATCGAGGAAGTGAAAACCCATTCAAAGAAAATTGCTGTCTCGAGTGTAATGAAGAGGTATGATGGTAGGGTTAAATCTAGTAAAATAACTAATTATAATGAATTATGCTCCAAGAAATATTAATTTCATAAACAATAACATAGATAAGTCTTTTCTAAATGGCTCATATTTACATTTGAACCGGACAGTGGATAAGGCACTTGGCAGTGCATTCTGCTCATACCTAAAGTCACATAGAATTAGAACCCCTGGCACTGTGTTGGGTTCTTTAAATAATAAGAATGACCATTTTTTCGCAAAGTGTATGGTCATTGGAACAAAGAGTGTACAATGTATCTCAACTATGTCAGGCAGATGATGAAATAACACTTAGTCATTATTTTAGTAATATTTTAGTAATGAGTAGCGATTTTTACACTTGCCTGAACTCAATCCCTAAAGAAAGAGGTTTTAAAATGGCTTTTCTAAACATTGTTAGTTGGCCAAAAAATTTGATGAAATAAGATATTCAATGTCAAACAAATACATTAATCAAAACTATTGATGATGAAAATAAAGAAATGTATATTCTCGGTGATCTAAACTGTGTTATGCTAGAAACAGGTAAAGATTCAAATGTGCCAACAAAGAAATTTAAATCTTTATATGAATTGTATCAATTATTACAATTGATGAAGCTACATTAGTAACTATCACAACCTCCAGTCTAATTTATCATATAGTAACAAATACACCAGAGAACGTTTCTGATTGTGGTGTTATCCATACAGGTATAAGCGACCATAGTTTAGTATTTGCAATCAGAAACATTTCTGTTATTAAAAAACAAGAAAACACTGTTGAGGACATGAAAACAAATGATAACCAAAAATTGGTCGAGGATCTGATGCGACAACACTGGGAAAGTGTATTTTTTCGCCGAAAATCAAAATGCTAAGTGGGAAATTTGGAAGAAATTATTCTTAGGGGTCCACGATAAACATGCACCACTACAACACAAAAAAGATTAGAGCAAAAAGAGTTCCTTGGATTGCAAGTGCTATAAAGGAACTTAGTAATGCAAGGGACAAACTAAAAAGAAAAGCCATTATTACAAACCTAGAAACGGATTGGTTAAATTATAAAACAACAAGAATAGAGTGAATATAGACCTAAGAAAAGCCAAAAACGATTATTATTCCACGAAAATTGCTGGTGAAAAAATGCAATCCTAAAGAGGCTTGGAAAACTATAAACAATTTATTAAGTAGGCAAAACAATCCAACAGTGGTGAATGAGCTAAAACTAGGTGAAAATAGTTTAACAAGTCCCAAAGATATTGCAGAGGGCTTTAATGGTTGTTTCTCAAATATTGGCCCTGATTTAGCTAGCAAAATTGATACTTCAAATTACAACTTTGAAAGGTATGTTGAGAATGCCAAATCAGAGTTCACTGCATTTCAGCCGGTACCGTCAGTCATCTATAGCATCTCTTGAATGGTCTTTCTATCAATAAAGCCACTGGTATTAAGATTTATTGTAAAATTATTAAAATAGCTACACTTGCTATCTCAGATTCACTGGCACATATTTTTAGGGGCTGATTACATGGAGAAATTCCAGGCTGGGCTGAGATTTCAGCCCGGCTACTGAGGTATGGTAAATTACGGAGTATGGAAAATCATTTAAATAGCTTTGTTTTTATGCCATATTTGTTACCGCTTGACTGCTTTCGACACCGTGTTTTCTATTCTCCCTCTTTACCATACCTCAGTAGCCGGGCTGAAATCTCACCATGTAATCAGCCCCTTAATAAGGCAATTGCTCTATCTTCTTTCCCTGATCAATGGAAAATGGCTAAAGTAATACCTCTTTACAAAAATGGCCAACGAACTACAGACAAATTTCAGTTTTGCCTACCATTAGCATTAGTGTTTAAATAAAGTTTTCTATCTATATCTATCTAAATGACTTTGATAAAGCATTGGAATGTTACACATATGGGTTCCATTGCTTCTAAACAAACCATTCACTTTGTTTGATAACCATGAAATATAAATATTTTATTTGCACATCTCAAACTATACACCACATTGTGTCCAATAACTATACTGTACAATAACTTGCTTTCTAAACACTGTTATAGGAATTTTACTTCACTGCTACAAATTATTGAAACTCGCTGCTGTTTTCCTAAATTAGTTAAACCTAATTTAGTAAATGCATTTGGACTTATACTTCACTAAAAATGAATTCCTAAACAAAAAAATTCATTTTTAGTGTAAAATCAACTTGAATGTGAAATTAACAGTACAGGTATGTTCCCATTACCACTGATAACAGATTTAAAAAAATTCTTGTTATAGTACCGCCATTACACTCGACAGCTGTGCAAGTTTGCGTAATACAAGTCTCTTTAATTAGCTAAAATAAGTGTCACCAAAAATAATCTTTACATGAAAAAATCAACAAATAATGGAGAAATAGATTTACTTAGTTAGCTGGAATATAGTAGTTCAGCGGTATGAGAATCCTTGTAACACATTTTTAACATTTGTTTTTCAAGCTCGTGCAAAAACGGTTGGTCTTCATACGCAAGCAAACGAAGCATGCTACGTATGCTGATGACAGTGCGCATGCTCCAATTTGATCTGTGAATGTGCGTGAAGTAATTAAGTTGGAATAAAACTCATCGAACTGTGCTCGCTGTAGACACATGCGCCATGATTTTCGGCTCCGAACAATCCAGATTATCCCTTTTGTTTGGTTGGTTCTTCGCAGGATTCGTCATACTGAGAACCTAGTGGCCTTGTTAAGTAATTAATAGTTTTAATATAAGAATATATTGTTGTAAGAGCATTGAGACTATTGTAATGCTCCTAATACGTCTTATTATTAATATTCCATTTCTGCTCTCAGTAACAGAATATTTGGAATATATTCTGTCTATATTCCAGAATATGAATATCCATTCAAGCGAATAGATATTCTGTTTTCTAAGTATTCCTATTCAGGAATAGGGTTGATAGAACACACCCTTAAACTACTATATTTTGGCTATTTAAGTCATGTACAGTTTTTGTATCAAAGTTAACAGTACCTACAAATTTAAAAGTTTCCATATATAGATCTTTTTCATGTGACGATGCCAAAGGGTTAACAACTTCTCAATTGTGCCATTACATCATCAGGAAATGGGGAAATGGTAGATGGAACTTCGACAAAAGGAAGAGCACTTGGGTTCCCCAGAAGTTCTTGGCCTGAGACGATAGATGTTGTGTGTGATTGAATAGTGGAGTTCAGTCCGGTGACGATATGCAAACATAAGTTGCTACGGTGTCGCCTTCAGTAGATATGCTCTGGCAGTTATGAGCATTGCTAAAATCTGTCAAGGTATTGTTTATCCTTGGCAGATTAATGTAATGTTGGCAAAATTTGTCACATGGGTTTGTGATGTCTAGCCTTATCTCAAATTCAAATTCTCTGAAAATTTCAGCATAATATCGATTCACTTGTGTATTAACATCACCAAAGCGCTCAACCCGTTGATTTCGGACAGATGGACCAGCTATAACACCACTGGGGACACAGTGCTGTACCATATTTTGCCAAATTTTTGGACATTTTCCCCACCATGGTCAGTTCTGACACGTAATGGTCTGCCATATTTGTCAAGTGGTTTGGTAAATTTTTGCAAAACAGTATCAGCCTTGTTGTTGTCAGATGTTTTCCCCAAAAGTGATTAACCTGGTATAACCATCGATTGCGAGATGGGTTACAAATCCCCACTTAACCAACTTGTGAGTTCCATCTATATGCCACACATAATTAGGAGGTGTCTCATAAACTCGGGCATGGAAAGTTCTTGAGCTTCGTGATGATGGGCCCTGTGGATCTATAAGTTGTATAGAAGCCTTCACCTTGTTACTTTTCACACATAATTCTCTAGCATGGAGGTGGCCCTTATGTTATTTCCCCCAGCATTAGAGTTGGCTGCTTTAATATCAGATATCATTTCATTCATTAAGAATCTATGAGACTACTAAATCTGTTTGAATGATCAATATCTGCACTTTATATATCGTGGGTCGACTAACACCTAAACGTGCAGCCATCAGAAATACTGTAAACCCCAAGTCAGACATCTCCTTGACTTGAGTTGTAACAGCAGCTCTTGGTCTTCCTTTACTAAAATCAATAGATAGAGAATAATAAGTTATATAAATTAAGTATCACTTCACAAGTATTTCTTGTTTTCTGTCGTAATTGTAGCAAGAACTGACGAGAATAAACTCTGGAATGAACTAATCAAATCAATACGAACCACTCATCACTGAACGTTTATTCAATGCCAAAATGTGCTGTTTACTCTCCCAGGCATGCAGTACACTGTACCCAGGCTCCTTCCTGTATACCATATTTTTACACTTGGTCGGCAACGATCTATCTTTTACATTTGGCGCATGCAAATAATCCTTGGTTTACTAAACCATCCCTAGATTATTTATAAACAATCCCTGGATTTAATAATACTTTTCACTAAACAATCCACAGATTATTGTTTCATTTCAAATAATAATGAAGGGTTGATATTCAGATCCTGTTTCTGGAATCACTTCGTCAAGCATTTCAGTGACCGTTTTCTCAGGATGTTGCAGCAGTAATTCCATGATGACCAGTTCCTTGTGTGGATGCATTGCTATGCTATGCTACCGATTACGGCCGTGCTGACATTCGAAACTCCGTATACACAGAGAAATCGTTTTCTTCGATAACTGAAAATAAATGCTCACTTCCACAACATCAAGGCCCACTATTTCTGACAACCAGATTGCTCTCCATCGTAAATCTTCGCTGTATCCACGTAGCATTTTAACAGGGTCGGCACTAGATCATGGTCGAGATATGTCAAATGTGCGACTTTTTAACAGAACCCGCAACAATTCGAACGTCTTCCCATCGTTCTTTTCGCGCTTAGAGTTTAAGGTTTAAATATTCGAAGGACAATGATTTATATGCAAATGGTATAATTCCCAGCAAGTGATTTCTTTCCTCAAGTCTCTTATCTTCAGTCTGCAGAGTGAGGTATTATGTTTGAACAGTGGGCATGTGACAAAAAAACATCACAAGGGATAGCATGCTATAAAGAAGGTAATTAAAGTACAATGTTAGCTGCATGACAATTTGATTACATCATTTGACCAAATAAAAAATTGCTAGTTGAATATCCAGAACTATTGAGAATAGAAGTGGCAGAAACGGAAGATATGGTGTGTCCAAGAATACCAGCTTGTAGCAGTAGTGACTCATCATGGTAATTCCATTACATCAGGTCATTACACAGCATGTGTGCCAAGACATGGCCAATGGTATTCAACAAATTATTGCAATAGTTAAATAGGGGAAGTAAAGAAAATAGCACACCAATGCCAATAGGTATTACATCACCAGTGGTTGAAGAAATTAAAGTACTTCAGTAAACACCTGTCAACTACTATAAAGATCCACCCACAAGTACACCCCAGCAAACCAGCAATTTGTCCTACAAGGAAAAGTGTACAGGGATTAAATCTCTGCCAGATGGCCAAATAGCTGAAGCAAAATCGGAAGGTAACCTATCAATCGTCCTCGATTGAAGGGATGCAATTCAATTGCAAAAGAAGCAATTAAAAGATGTCTCCAACCAACACAAGTAACCCTGCACTGGAAGATTGGAGCTTTTACAATATCCCAGGAGACAATCTCAGTAATTGTGATTAGTTCTACATTCTATGTAATGTTATACGTTCTCAGTACATTTTTATTGTAATTAGTTCTATATTCTCAATAAATTTTTATTGTAATTAGTTCTCCATTCTCAGTAATTTTTTATTGTAATAAGTTCTACATTCTTAGTCCATTTTTATTGTAATTAGTTCTACATTCTCAGTAATTTTTTATTGTAATTAGTTCTACATTCTTAGTAAATTTTTACTGTAATTAGTTCTACATTCTCAGTTATTTTTTATTGAAATTAGTTCTACATTCTTAGTTCTACATTCTTTGGCTTGCCATGGGAACATTTGGCTCCATATCTTCCTCTGGAGTTCTCGTTTTCGAGAGCTGCCTCGATACTTAATGTGAAAATAAATAGTTAATGTTCGCTGGTTTCTTCTTCAGCACTTTTTCTGTTGTCATTCTGGTTTTCCCCTCTTCCATTTTATTGTTTTTTTGTTGCTAGACTCTTTTCTTAGCTCTTTCTCTGCTCTCTGTTTTTTACTCCTTCGATCTTACGCATGTCCATCTTTACACTAGCCATGAGTTGGTCTTGCTCACAGATGCATCACTTTCGAATGGCTGTAACATCAGAGTTGTTCAGGCACCTCCGTGGAGTTATTCCCGTTGTACACAGATCAGAGGCTTATCGCACCTCTCTTAATTCTGTCGGGAATGTAATTTCAAAATAAGATCAAGTGTAGTATCTGTTCTTATCAGCTTAATATCTGGTATGCTAGGCATTGCCTAGCTCATATATTAAACTGATTTTTGGACCTCGGCCATGGGATTGTGTAGCTTGCTTCGCCCTGGCCACGGGTTGTCTCGGTATCGCACTACCTCCGAGTACGACCCACACATCACAATGGAAATAAAACAACAACAAAATGATTCCACTAATTCATATTTCTTATTCCTTCCAACAGATGCAGCATCCACCAAGCAAGTTTCATCCGGTCCCAACACCAAACTCGAACATATAAAGTACCGATGCAAATCAACAACAAACATACAACCAACAATCGACAGTTTGGGGTAGATTCTACGACCGACGACCACATAGCCTGCGTGGCGGCGTTAGGGGGAGGGGGAAAGCAGAAAGGCGAAGTGGGGAAGGGAGGAGGGAACGCCTGCACGAAAGACCCGTGATTTTGGATTTCCGCCCACATGAAAAACTGTCAAAAACAACCAATCAGCGACTAGCGGGCTTTCCTCGATGATTAAAACATTTCACTTCGGGCCGAATCGTGAAATATCCATGTCTGAAACTCCGTAAAAAGCTTGACTGCATCTGGTGGAAACAAGATTTATTTTGAAAATTTATTCAAGCAATCGTGTAGACATGGAAGCACAGAGTTGATTCTGGCTGAGGCTTGTGAATCAATCGGCTTTGCATTACTATGCAGTGAAACTTTCTCCGAGCGGGTTTGTAGGTCTTGCGGCAGAATAAATAAGAAATGCTTTTGAACTTTATAACTTTATTAAATCAGTATTAACACATGCGAAATAAGGACAGCAATGTTCCATCAACCAATAACATTAATAGCCCTGATAGAATGAAGCGACATCTGACTACCGAACACCGTAACTCCAGAATGGGATTTGGCCAAGAAATTTCATAGGCAAGACAACGTAGCTAGAAACCATCACTTATATACGTTTAGCCGTAAGTCTCTCTATTCTGAAACGTCGAAGGAATTCTACGAAGGCCCAGAGAGCATTGTTGAAACACCTGAAGACAAGGACAAGGTAGAAATCACAACAATATAGCTGCTTCCCCTGCCGACTGATAATCATGCGCTCGCACGAACATCTGGTAAATCTACCAAATCCATGATCAAACTCTTGCCAAATCCCGTTGGAGATACCATCAAAACATATTTTCCTGCAGCAGCTCCCTCGTAGCAACTTTTGAAGCTCGAAAGGAAGCCTCCCAGCAACGAACTGAAGATCGGTTAAAGCTTTCGAAATAAAAATCCACCAACACGGTTTTTCTAAAGTCGCCATTTTT
The DNA here is from genome assembly GCA_035772405.1 of Chrysogorgia sp. JL179-B06. Lineage (NCBI taxonomy): Eukaryota > Metazoa > Cnidaria > Anthozoa > Scleralcyonacea > Chrysogorgiidae > Chrysogorgia > Chrysogorgia sp. JL179-B06. The sequence continues at coordinate 138,810 of JAYKKM010000249.1, forward strand.
AAATGTTTATTTCCTGACAGGAAACCCCTGAATACTAATGAGTTGAGTTAGCCAATAAGAATTTAGCGTCCTCTGGTGGACGTAGAAATCCAAAAACATTGGTCTTTCGTGCAGGCGTTCCATCTGCACTCACCCCAGTCCCCGGCCCCCTCTCCCAATCGGCCTAAACGCCTGCTTCGCAGGCTAACGACCACAAAGTAAGTAGCCTCAAGAATAACCACATCGCAATCACGTAGAATCAGCAAGTCCAGCACCACCAATACATCCAGCTTTCACCAACAACATCTCCATGTTCAAATTCACCGTCTGCCCACATGCCCGATAATCCTATTAACCAATCAAATTCAAACAGCCGTTGCTGGGAAAACTCATACTTACCTGACGCAAGAGGCACTCTGATCACGTAGGGAGTCCTCTCAGGATGAGGCCCTCTCATTGTACTTCGACTGGGTTGACTCCTGCAATTGCCCCAAATGTGGGCAACTCGAGTGTATAATTTCTGGTAATGGGGACCTGCGTTCGCGCTCGTCCCCTTCATTCCCAAAACAAATCACTCAGACCAAATCCAACGAACTACGTGAAGTTCACAGTAGAACTGAGCAACAAATGCATACGTCGAACAGAATCCATCCCATCCTTTGTCCAACTCCTTTCACAAGAATCCGAAAACTACCAACAACAAAAAAATCTACAATCACGAACACAGACACCGATCATCAACAACACCTCGATCTATCGAATATCACATCCCGTCGTTCAACTCGTCGGCAGCGTACCGCCAACTTCGAGCTGTCACTTCTGCCATCCATCCAACTCTCGCACCCACCCTTTATGTGGCACGTTCGCAAAACAACATTTCCTCACACATCTTCACTGACGAATTCATGAATACTGCACTCCCACGTCCGATTGATTTACATATACGAACTCGGCGCCACTGCGAATTCGACTCCCACAACACTTCGCATTTCGACGTAGCAAATGTCTACGACCACACCACCAGGAAAACACCGATTCACGTCCGATCACCGCAGTCAAGTCTGGTCGGGCAGAGTTAGTACTTGGATGGGTGACCGCCTGAGAATACTCTGTGTCGTAGACCAACCGCCTTTTGGTTTGAACGCGCTCAAATAGCTCACACGCTCGGCAAGTGACGGCCAGCGGAACCGCTTGTTTTTGCACACCGTTTTTCGTTTTTAGGCTTTCGAAATAAGGGTCGGTATCGCTTCTCGGCCATCTGGCTAAGCGATACCGTGGTGTTCGTGAGTTGTCTCCGAGTTCTTCGAGATTGTTCCCATGACAAGCCATGAAAATTTTGGATTTCTAGGGTCTCTGATACACCATTTCCCGCATTCCGAGGCGAATTTTTAAAAGTAATCTGAAGGCTATAAATCGCAAAATTTTGTTATTACTAAATCAGAACATGGCACAATACATGTCAAGATTCTTGATATTCATTGATAAACAACTCTAAATCGAAACATTTATTTTCATAGAATCATAGGCCTTTTTAATAAGTACAGAATATTTTAATCAATTAATTTTTCCATAAAGGAAATTTTGTTTCTCTTGTTTTGGGTGACTCCAGATGCAAAGTGAGTCATAGAGAGTAAGATGGACTTGACAAACATGCAGACAAAGATTGAAAGATACAAAATATCCCTCTTCATATATAGTAATGGAGTAATGATCACGTATCACATTTGGTAATTAAAATCAAGCTCTTCCAATAAATCAGCTTCCGCAGACATCAGCATAAGACTTTCAAGCATTGAAGGAGCAGGAGCTTCCGCATTTTACATAATTGCATATAACACATGTGTAAGTCACAGGGCGCTAGAACATTGGTACTTTATTACGTTTAGCCACTGACCAACACATTTTGAATTTTTTATGTCGTTGACCTTAAATTTCCATCTATGCCAAAACGCACGCGAATTGTCATATACCTGCGAGTTGCTCATCGATGTTTTTGCAATTTGATAATTGGATTTGACTCGATGCTCAGAACATTTAACCCCCCCTAAAATTTCTCCCCGGATTTATACTTTTCACAAGAAGGGTCTTGGGATCATTGGGGGGGGGGGGGGCATCGCCTATTTTATTCTGTACCAATTTATGTTTAAATTGACTGGTGTGACTAGCAGTATCTTTTGGCAACATATGCAAGGCGGTTAAAGCTGCTGAATGTTTTGGAGATGGTACAAAGATTTCCTCATCATTTCCAAGCAAAATTTCTGCACACTGATAAGCTAACTAGCAGTGTTTTTCAAGACAATCTTGAGTTCAATGAGACATCCAACAGCACAGAACAAAGTGTAAATGTTTTTTCAGAGATGTATTTGAAGAAAATGTGCCAATTTCATGTGGACAGGTCCTGTGCATCAAATTATGTATAGATTTTTAATGCCACTAAATGCCCTTTCATAAAAATGGCGGTGATTGGTCATTAGCTACCATCAAACATGCGACTATTATAACCTATACCATTTGAAACCATGAATAGTTTTGTTTGTTTCAAAATGTGTGACAGTAACTATTTTATTTAATTGTTTTCCATGTTGTTGACCACCATAACATGGAGCTATGAAAAATAACAGTTTTTCCCAAAACAGTTTTGCAGTGCTGATACTGTACATTATCCCTAGACTACAAAACTTTGACTATAGAGCAAATTTAACCATTTATACCCCAAGCACCTAACTTCTAATAATATTATTATCAATGGTTAACCAAATATAGAGGTAATGAGAATAAAGGAGATGACCACCAAAGGTGAACTCAGTCCTGTTTGAAAGCATTTCTCCCAATTAGTGCAGTCTGTAAGAAATGCTTGGGACCAATAAGGAGAATTTGTAGTTGATACTGGGGAGTAAAGGGTTAAGAAAACACATATCTATATATTCTCGAGAGACCCCTAACAATGCACCAAGACTATAGTATAATTTCACCAGGTACTGAAATGAATAGACGCCAGGCTGTCTTACAATTTGCCACTGGGCAACAATGACTTGCTGGCGGTCTTCTTGGAAAGATATCTGTGGGATACCTTGATGACACATCAGTGAGCCACCCTTCAGCCAGTACATGCACTTTAAAATTCTTCCTGCCTATCAAACATTTGAGGGATTTTCAAGAACTTTGGAAATGTTAAGAACACACAAGCCCTAGACTCAGCCAAAGCAAATGAGAAGAAAATTACCCTTGTGATTGGTGACTCAATGGTCAAAAATATAAATAGCAAGAAGTTTGAAATGCTGCTGGAAACCCGTGAATCTGCCATTTGTACAGTGGAGCAAAGATTAAACAGATCGAAGAGAAATTCAAGAATCAAATTGATGGGCAATATGACAGTGTCATCCTTCATGTCGGGACAAATGATTTGGTCCATGATGTCACTGAGAAAGTGGCAAAGAATATGGAAGAATTAATCGAGGAAGTGAAAACCCATTCAAAGAAAATTAATAGTTTCGTAATTCTTAGTTTCATGTTCATCTAAACTAAACGCGCTATTCATAGGATAATACAGTCGATATTTCCACGTTAATATCTTACAAAAGGTACCTACAGACTAGTTTTATCACGAAATGAGGCACTAACACTGATATATAGTAACATGATCCACCATAACATTAGCGCGCGTTGCCGAAACTTTTTAGTGCTTTATTATATGAAATAGTTTAGGTAACAACTACTTATAATATACATTGGCTATTTTACATCCATTGTTATGTAAACGGAAATAACCCAAGTGGAATCAATTACAAATATTTGAAACCAAAGTTAGACAGGTCGAAGGTCAAATACCAAAGCCTCATAATACGTCAAAGTGTTTACATATTGCATCTGCGCTTGACAAGAATAGAAAGTTGAGTCATGGACTTCGAAACTTGATATCCGGTCAAAAATGGTAGCCGACAAAACCGTCGAATATTCTAGTATCTACGCACGCTCTACTATGCTATAAAAGTTTAGAAATATAAAGGAGAGATTGAACTATATTATGGAAGACTTTAAAAATGTGTCCTATGATACGAATACCACAAAATGAGGTGCGTAAATTAATGCAAGGGACACACTAAAAAGAAAAGCCATTATTACAAACCTAGAAACGGATTGGTTAAATTATAAAACAACAAGAAATAGAGGGAATATAGAGCTAAGAAAAGCCGAAAAAGATTATTCCACGAAAATTGCTGGTGAAAAAATGCAATCCTAAAGAGTCTTGGAAAACTACAAACAATTTATTAAGTAGACAAAACAAACCAACAGTGATGAATGAGCTAAAACTAGGTGAAAATAGTTTAACAAGTCCCAAAGATATTGCAGAGGGCTTTAATGATTATTTCTCAAATATTGGCCCTGGTTTAGCTAGCAAAATTGATACTTCAAATTACAACTTTGAAAGGTATGTTGAGAATGTATTAATAAGATTTCTTGTAAAATTATTAAAATAGCTGCACCTGCCATCTCAGATTCACTGACACATTTTTTAATCAGGCTATTGCTCTATCTTCTTTCGCTGATCAATGGAAAATGGCGAAAGTAATACCTATTTACATGAAGTACTACTCTCAAACTATACACCATTGTGTCCAATAACTATACTGTATAATAACTTGCTTTGTAAACACTTTGTTATAGGAATTTCACTGCTACAAATTAGAGAAACTCGCTGCTGTTTTTAGTTCAACCTAATTTAGCAAATGCATTTGGACTTATACTTCACTAAAAATGAATTCCTAAACAAAAAAAATTCATTTTTTAGTATAAAATCAACTTGAATGTTAAATTACCCACAGTCAATCAAGATATGGTCTGGAAACTCAGCTAAAGTCTTTATGCAATTTTGTGCACCACCACCCAGTAGCTTCTGCAGTCTTAGCACCTTCAAGAGGGTCCCTGAGTAAACTAAAACTGAACCTATTGTATTTTAGTATAATGAAGCAATCATCCAATAGAATCGTTTGGGTTTAATTGCTCAACCGTGTCGTTTAAATATTAATAAACCTAAAACAAAGGATATACACTGTGTAAGGTACGGTTCAACATCAAAACGTAGCTCATTATAGTCGCTTTGAAGTTTGCCGAGTTTCCAGACCATATCTCGATATGTCTATGAATTAACAGTACAGGTATGTTCCATTACCACTGATAATACATTAAAAAAATTTCTTGTTATAGTACCGCCATTACACTTGACACCTGTGCAAGTTTGCATAATGCAAGTTTCTTTAATAAGCTAAAATAAGTTGTCACAAAAATAATCTTTACACGGAAAAATCAACATTATGGAGAAATAGATTTACTTAGCTAGCTGGAATATTGTAGTTCAGCGGTATGAGAATCCTCGTAACACATTTTAGAAGTTTTGAACCATGTAAAAATACCAATATTTTGAATATGACTGTGCCATCATGTTGTATGTGTTGTATTTCTCACTGTCAAGTTAACCTTGACAGTGAGAAATACAACATGATGGCATCATTGGGTATGTCATGTATTACCAAGTTTTGGGTTGTAATAGCGATTTTGGATTGTATATTTTGGCATAAGAATCATGACACCTGTAATATTTTCATCACCTTAGGGTGCATCAGATTTACCCTATTCCGGAATAAGAATATATTCCAGAATATTATATATATTTATATATATATAATATTATATTATTTATAATATAATATATTATTATACAACTGTATTGAAGTGTCCAAATAACGCTAAAAACGAGTACAAATATACAGCGATATTCGGACAGTTAGTTATTTGTATAGTAGAGAACCGGTTTGACAGATCGGCTGACATGAGCACTGTTTATAATTTACCAGCAAACGTAGTTTTTAGTAAAAGAATGGATGACACAACTCGTAAAAATATACAGCGACACTACACACCAAAACATATAATAAGATATATATATTATAATATATTATATAATATTTAATATATTGTGACGTGTGAAACTGTTTGGACGTGCACTTAAGTGCTCCGCAAATTATTTCGTATTTAATTTTTTCCTGTACGATTTTGAAGATACTTCTCAAAGTGGTCGGTAAAATGTTCTATTGGAATCTGAGAAACTCCAAGTATCCTTTTCGGCATCTAAATAATATTTAGTGAAATACTGTGATTGTATATACCGAGATTTTTAACGTTTGTTTTTCAAGATCGCGCAAAAATGGTTGGTCTTCACACGCAAGGAAACGAAGCACGCTGCTGATGACAGTGCGCATGTTCCAATTTGATCTGTGTGTGTGTGTGTGTGTGTGTGAAGTAATTAACTTGGAATAAGACTGATCGAACTGTACTCGCTGTAGACACACGTGCCATTATTCAGGAATAGGGTTGATAGAACACACCCTTAAACTACTATATTCTGGCTATTTAAGTCATGTACAGTTTTTGTATCAAAGTTAACAGTACTTGTTTTGTGTTGCCAATGTCCTAAAAGGGAACTATATATACTGTAAAATGTAAATATCCTAAAGATCAACTACTTGTACCTTATTATTTGTTATTTTCAAAGTTGCAGTAATTTCCTCCTACAAATTTAACAGTTTCCATGTATAGATCTTTTCTTTTTAATGTGACGATGCCAAAGGGTTAACAACTTCTCTCAATTGTACCATTACATCGTCAGGAAGTGGGGAAACAGTAGATGGGACTTCGACAAAAGGAAGAGCACTTGGGTTCCCCAGAAGTTCTTGGACTGAGACCATAGGATATGGTGTTGTGTGTGATTGAATAGTGGAGTTCAGTCTGGTGACGATATGCAAACTGAACCTTCAGTAGATATGCTCTGGCAGTTATGAGCATTGCTAAAATCTGTCTAGGTATTGTTTATCCTTGGCAGATAAATGTAATGTTGGCAAAATTTGTCACATGGGTTTGTGATGTCTAGCCTTCTCTCAAATTCCAATTCTCTAAAAATTTCAGTATAATATCGATTCACTTGTATGTTAACAACTTAACATCACCATCCAAGCGCTCGACCCATTGATTTCGGACAGATGGACCAGCTATAACAAACACTATTGGGGACACAGTGCTGTACCATATTTTGCCAAATGTTTGGACATTTTCGCCACCATGGTCTGCCATATTTGTCAACTGGTTTGGTAAATTTTTGCAAAACCGTATCAGCCTTGTTGTTGTCAGATTTACAAATCCCCCTTAACCAACTTGTGAATTCCATCTATATGCCACACATTAGGACAAGGTGTCTCATTAACTCGGGCATGGAAAGTTCTTGAGCTTCGTGATGATGGGCCCTGTGGATCAACACGTTGTATAGACACCTCCACCTTGTTCCTTTTCACACAGAATTCTCTAGCATTAGAGTTGGCTGCTTTAATATCAGATATAATTTCATCCAGTTAAGAATCTGTCAGACTACTAAATCTGTTTGAATGATCAATATCTGCACCAGCCAAAACCTTATATATCGTGGGTCGACTAACACCTAAACGTGCATCCATCAGAAAAACTGTAAACTCCAAGTCAAACATCTCCTTGACTTGAGATGTAACAGCAGCTCTTGGTCTTCCTTTACTAAAATCAATAGATAGAGAATATAAGTTATATAAATTAAATATTACTTCACATGGGTATCCGTTCGTTTCGCTACAAAGTCGTTTCGCTACAGGTCGTTTCGCTACAACCTTAAGTCAGTTCGCTAGATACATGAAGTACAAAGTCGTTTCGCTACAGGTCAGTTCGCTACAAACATGAAGTCAGTTCGCTATATGAAGTTAATTCGCTACAACTTGTTTTACTAAACTGAAATCTTTAAATAGCTTTATCTTACCGAAGAGGTGCCCTTTTCTGGAATGAAAGTGTGTTTTCATAAAGTAGTAAACATTCTAAGGGTGTCCAGTCAAAATCAGTTATCAAAATCCGATCGAATCCCGAAACGCGTCAAAATAGCATTTTCTATTAAAAAAGCAAATATATTTGCACCTGACTACATGGCTTTCCCATGGACAGTTTTATTTGCTTCCATGCACAACTGAAAAATAGCGCCGCGTTACCGAATCGCGCCCGAAAACGAGTCAAAAGAGAATGGGTTACAAATTTTTATTTTGATGTTTTAGCCGGGTTACAGTATTGTCAAAAACTGAAACGCGGGAAAAGTGCATGGATTCGATGACTAAGAGTTATTTATCAATATCCGAATCCAAAAACTCGTCAATTTTTATTTTGATAACGCTGTATTACTCAAAGATTTTGGCGTTTGTGGTTAGTCTATTGTTGTCGTCAAGACAAAGCGATATTTCGGTCTTCGACTTTGGACAATAAGGGATGAGTCATAGACAGGAAAATATTGTAAAACAGTCTTATAGTTATTGTCAAAGATGCGTCAAATTTCTATTATAATGACTTAGAGTTATTGTCAAAGACCGAAATGCATCGAAAGTGCATGGGTTGCTAATTTTTATTTTGATGACTAAAGATACTAAACGATGACTAAAGGCCAGATGCGAATCGGCCACGCGACACGGCACGATATTTCAGTTTTCGACAGCAAATAAATTTGATCCTGAAAATTTGCGCCGCGTGGCCTTTAGAGTTATTTTCAAAATCCGAAGCCTGAAACTCGTCAAAGAGCATGGGTTTTTAGTTACCGATTTTTATTTTGATGATTTAGGGTTATTGTCAAAGACCGAAACGCAGGAAAAGTGCATGGATTGTCAATTATTATTTCGGTGACTTAAGAGTTATTGTTGTTGTCAAGACAAAGCGATGTTTCGGTCTTGGGTTTTGGAGAATAAGCGATAGACACGAAAATATTGCAAAACAATCTTAGTTATTGTCAATGACCAAATCTCGACAGCAAATAAATTTGCTCCTGGTATAATCTTTCAGTTTAAAATTCCATAACGACAGTACACCTTGACTCATCTGGTCTACATGGTCATGATTCAAAAATTTCCTTTCATGATTCAAAAATTTCGTTTCATGGACAGTTTTATTTGCTTTTAAAAATTGCAAAATCGTTTTGAAAAACTGAAAAGGCGTTGACGAATCGCGTTCGGTGTCTCTGGAGTTATTGTCAAAACCCGAAACGCGTCAAAAAAATTTTGATAACACGGTATGACTCAAAGGTGGGCGGTAATCGGTTGTTCGCGGTTCTATTGTTGTCGTCAAGACAAAGCGATGTTTCGGTCTTCGGTTTTGGATAATAATCGATGAGTCATAGACTCTTATAAAAGGATATCGGATTGGACGATTTTCATTCATTCTAGACTTCAGGCAGTTGCGTTCACATATATTGTAAAACATATACCTCTCCATATACGTCTCGACTCAGTATGTCTAAAGTTCAAGATGATTGTATTCTGTGTGGAAACCCCGTCAGGCCACGTCAAGAGGGTCTTCAGTGCGATAGTTGTGGCAAGAGGCAGCACAGAACGTGCAACACCGGCATCACTCAACGTGAGTATCGGCTAGTTGTCCAGACCGGGAGTACAATCGATTGGCAATGCAGATTGTGCACTGCATACAAGGACATCCGAGGACATACAACAAGGTAGGATAAGTGTTTCTATATAACTTTTATAACAAAGGTGATGTTACACTGCACAACAGGAAAATATTTTTGTTTCAAGAAAAAAATTATTGATGATTGCATGCATCGTTTCGGGTGCAATTTTGAAAAAGCTTTCAAAATTGCACTAAATTTCGTTTTTCTGCACTATATTTCATTTAAATAATAGAATACGTTTGTCCGGGTCTCTATGATTAATCGTCTCTATAACGTTATCTAAACCTGAGTGATGTAATAAAAACATGAGAGAAGTGTAGGGATCAGCACGAGCCGCCGAGGAGAGTGCTTTCCCAACTTCGAGTGTTTTTTTATTACTTCATGAGGGTTTCGATCACGTTATAGAGACCGGACAAATCTAGCCTTAGGCTTAGATACATGTATTTACCTTACGGACTTTAAATAACTCATTACTCATGCACTGAATTTTCTCACGATGTCATTAGCGTATATCTGAGATGAGATTACTGTGTATAATATTTAACGCGATTTATAAGTTAAGTCCGCGTTTTACAAGTCCGCGCGTTATATTTTCCAGTCTAGTCCGCGTTTTACAATATGCCAACATTTTATTGCTCAAATTCCCGAATATTCCCGCACATCTGTGTTATTCTCTATAAAATATTGTTTTAACCACTCGATGATAAAATTCATATCTTCGTGCCAGCATGTAATATCTATATACTAGCTGTCAGTAAAAACTAATATTTACATTTTTTGTTCTCTACCAGGTCACCTATATAGTGACTTGGTTGACATTTTAGCTAGTTTGGCAGATGATCCGTCATGTACAACAAATTCGCAATTCAATGCTATTCCAGTTGCGGAAAGTACGAGAATTGATGATGAACCTGAACAACAGGATCCAACCAATGATCAGTCTGACAGGAATGTTGGCAGTTTTGGTAATCCCAGCGAAGATTCCTCACTTGACGATCCAACCAATAATCAGTCTGAAGTCTGTAATCACAGCGAAGAGTCCTCACTTGATGGTCCAACCAATAATCAGTCTGAAGTTGGTAATCCTAGCGAAGAGACCTCACTTGATGATCCATCCATCCATGAGCAGTCTTCAAGTTTTGCACTGAGCTATGAGATAGTAGAACAAAGTACGAAAAGAGGGCGGCAGAAACTAATCGACAGTAGAGGGTACACCTACCATGTCCAGAGACGACGAGGTGTCACTACAGATTGGCAGTGCACAGTACGTGGAAAAAGCGTTGTGGAGAAAGGTTAGTTGGGCTCAGTTCAAATGTGAAACGTCCCATGTGTCAAATCTAATAAAATAGACTGTCGCTTAGACTAATCTTAATTATGTTTTTTATATTTGTGTTTGTGGTATGCCAGTATATGCATTATTTCATTGGATTACTAGTCTATTAAATATGGTAATAAATTTGAAAAAATAATCAAGATTAAATTATTATTTTAAATTCGTTTTCTTATTTTAGGTTCAAGCATTAGGTCTACAAGGTACATATACCAATGACCATGGTACCTACATGTTCGTAAAAAAGATCATGGCCTTACCATTTCTACCCAATAGGAAAATTTCACCAATGTTCGCTACATTAGAGGGTGAAGCGTCAACACCACAACTGCAGGAATTTATGCAGTACGTCAAGTCCACATGGATCGAAAGTGACACATGGCCACCATCATCTTGGAGTGTGTACATGCAGTCTGTACGCACAAACAATGATCTCGATGGATGGCATCATGGTTTGAACCGCCGTGCATCTGGAAAGTCACAGCTTCCACTGTACCTGCTTATTAACTTGCTGCACAGACAGGCCTGTTTAATTTCTCTTCAAATCCGACTAGTGTCTGAAAAGAAACTGAGGAGAATTCAGCGTAAGAAGTACAGGAACCTGCAGTCAAGAATATGTATTTCTTGTTTTCTGTCGTAATTGTAGCAAGAACTGACGAGAATAAACTCTGGAATGAACTAATCAAATCAATACGAACCACTCATCACTGAACGTTTATTCAATGTCAAAATGTGCTGTTTACTCTCCCAGGCATGCAGTACACTGTACCCAGGCTCCTTCCTGTATACCATATTTTTACACTTGGTCGGCAACGATCTTTCTTTTACATTTGGCGCATGCAAATAATCCTTGGATTATTTAACAAAAATTCATGGTTTATTGAACCATCCCTGGATTTAATCATACTTTTCACTAAACAATCCATAGATTGTTTCATTTCAAATAATAATGAAGGGTTGATATTCAGATCCTGTTTCTTGAATCACTTCATCAAGCATTTCAGCGACCGTTTTCTCAGGATGTTGCAGCAGTAATTCCATGATGACCAGTTCCTTGTGTGGATGCATTGCTATGCAAGCATATGGCCTACCGATTACGGCCGTGCTGACATTCTTTAACATTCGAAACTCCGTATATACAGAGAAATCGTTTTCTTCGATAACTGAAAATAAATGCTCACTTCCACAACATCAAGGCCCACTATTTCTGACAACCAGATTGCTCTCCATCGTAAATCTTCGCTGTATGCACGCAGCATTTTAACATGGTCGGCACTAGATCATGGTCGAGATATGTCAAATGTGCGGCTGCTAGCTTACAGTACAGCGGACAACTTTGGTAGGTGCCTTCGAAATAGATATGTTATGTACTACCTCCGTTCTTTAAAAAAACCGCTTTAAATTTCGGTTTTTATTCAGAAAGTTAAGCGGGGTTTTTAAAAGAACGAGGTAATACATAACATATCTGTCTTCGAACACCCGTCCTCGCGTTGTAAGCCACCACAATTGTTAAAGCATTGTAAGCAGTAAATTATTAGGGGGTTAGGGTTAGGATCTTTGTTGTTTTGGGGTTGATTACATTGGGGTTGATTACAATCCAATAATTTACTGCTTACAATGCTTTAACAATTCCAGTAGTTTGTGTCTTACAACGCGATGAACGGGTGTTCGACAAAAGATAGATATGTTGTGTTCCTGTAGTTTCTGGATTACAACGTGAGGAACGGCTACTTTGAAGGCACCTACGAAAGTTGTCTGCTGTACTGTAAGCTAGCAGCCGCACATTTGACATATCTCGACCATGATCTAGTGCCGACCTTTTAACAGAACCCGCAACAATTCGAACGTCTTCCCATCGTTCTTTTCGCGCTTAGAGTTTAAGGTTTAAATACCCAAAGGACAATGATTTATGTGCAAATGTATAATTCCCTGCAAGTGATTTCTTTCCTCAAGTCTTTTATCTTCAGTCTGCAGAGTGAGGTATTGTTTCAAAAGTGGGCATGTGACAAAAAAAGGTAATAAAGAAGGTAATTAAAGTACAATGTTAGCTGCATGACAATTTGATTACATCATTTGACCAAATAAAAAATTGTGTGGTTCTGATTGCATACAGTACATGTATAGGGTACTGTAGGTAAGCAATTAAATTATTTTTTTTCTTCAGGAAATTGATTTGGTTTCTACAATAAAAATGACAAGTGTGCCAGAATATGTAGAATCTGAGTACAATTGTGAAAGGTACATTACATAAGACTAAAAAAAGGTGATTAGATATAACTTTATCATTTTGTACAATATCTGTTAATTTAAACGCCCAGTAATATAATTAATCCAGAAAATTTCCTACTATTTCATATTGTTAAAATACACATACCAGTATTGCACAGTCATGTTTTTTTCTTATATAGGTGCAAAAGTAAAACAGAAGCGTGCAAACGCACAGTGTTTGATAAGTCACCAGATGCTCTTTGCCTTCAACTGATGAGGTTCTCCAACAAGGGGCATAAAATTAAATTGCTAGTTGAATATCCAGAACTATTGAGAATAGAAGTGGCAGAAACGGAAGATATGGTGTTTCCAAGAATACCAGCTTGTAGCAGTAGTGACTCATCATGGTAATTCCATTACATCAGGTCATTCATTACACAGCATGTGTGCTAAGACAAGGCCAATGGTATTCAACAAATTATTCCAATAGTTAAATAGGGGAAGTAAAGAAAATAGCACACCAATGCCAATAGGTATTGCATCACCAGTGGTTGAAGAAATTAAAGTACTTCAGTAAACACCTCCCAACTACTATAAAGATCCACCCACAAGCACACCCCCAGCAAACCAGCAATTTGTCCTACAAGGAAAAGTGTACAGGGATTAAATCTCTGCCAGATGGCCAAATAGCTGAAGCAAAATCGAAGGTCACCTATCAATCGTCCTCGATTGAAGGGATGCAATTCAATTGCAAAAGAAGCAATTAAAATATTTCTCCAACCAACACAAGTAACCCTGCCCTGGAAAGATTGGAGCTTTTACAATATCCCAGGAGACAATCTCAGCAAATTTTTCTCAGTAATTTTTTATTGTAATAAGTTCTACATTCACAGTAATGTTCTACATTCTTAGTAAATTTTTACTGTAATTAGTTCTACATTCTTAGTAAATTTTTATTGTAATTAGTTCTACATTCTCAATAAATTTTTATTGTAATTAGTTCTACATTCTCAGTAAATTTTATTGTAATTCGTCCTACATTCTCAGCAAATTTTTATAAAAATCTCAGTTATTTTTTATTGAAATTAGTTCTACATTCTTAGTAAATTTTTTTTTAATTAGTTCTATATTCTCATCAGCAAAATCGTGATGATTGTGGAGTGTGTGTTCGGTTTGATTCGTCCCCTGTTGACTCTATCCTGGCAATTAACCATGTCAAATCAACATTTAAATTCCACCTTCGTGTCCAACATCGCCACACGACCATCTGGCTTGCCATGGGAACATTTGGCTCCTCTGGAGTTCTCGTTTTCCAGAGCTGCCTCGATACTTAATGTGAAAATAAATAGTCAATGTTCGCTGGTTTCTTCTCCAGCACTTTTTCTGTTGTTCATTCTGGTTTTCCCCTCTTCCATTTTATTGTTTTTTTGTTGCTAGACTCTTTTCCTAGCTCTTTCTCTGCTCTCTGTTTTTTCCTCCTTCGATCTTACGCATGTCCATTTGCGTCACCTCCACATCTTCGATCCATCTTTACAGATGCATCACTTTCGAATGGCTGTAACATCAGAGTTGTTCAGGCGTATATGGAGAAGTGGTCGCGCCTCTTATTGATTTGAGTACCCATGTTGGCACCTCCGTGGAGTTATTCCCGTTGCACACAGATCAGAGGCTTATCACACCGTTAAGCTCTCTTAATTCTGTCGGGAATGTAATTTCAAAACAAGATCAAGTGTAGTATCTGTTCTTATCAGCTTAATATCTGGTATGCTGGACCTCGGCCATGGGATTGTGAAGCTTGCTTCGCCCTAGCCACAGGTTGTCCCGGTATCGCACTACCTCCGAGTACGGCCCACACATCACAATGAAAATAAAACAACAACAAAATGATTCCACTAATTCATATTTCTTATTCCTTCCAACAGATGCAGCATCCACCAAGCAAGTTTCATCCGGTCCCAACAACAAACTCGAACATATAAAGTACCAATGCAAATCAACAACAAACATACAACCAACAATCGACAGTTCGGGGTAGATTATACGACCGACGACCACAAAGTAAGTAGCTTCAAGAATAACCACATCGCAATCACGTAGAATCAGCAAGTCCAGCACCACCAATACATCCAGCTTTCACCAACCACCTAACTAACTACACATAAAAAGATTGAGAAAGAAGGACGACCAATGGGCGCCGTTACAAAAGTGTAAGTAGTCTATCAACAGTGACAGCTCGTAGTTACTAGTTTCTAGGTTATCCCTCAAAACAGTAAGATCGATACTTAATAGGATTATCAGGCATGTGGGCAGACAGTGAATTTGAACATGGAGATGTAGTTTAGGCAGGCTTAACCTGCGAACCTTCGGGTTCTTAGCGTGCAGGCGTCTTTTTACTGCTGGTGGGGGGTTGTTCATCCCTGGCCAGCAGGCGTCCTCCTTCCTGTGGGGATTATCTTTTTACAGGTGTTTCGTACCTGTTTGTGTGTGTTGGGTTTTTTTTCGTCCCTGACGAGCAGGCGTCCTCCTTCCTGCTGGGTGCTACCCTCGCGTACAGACGTTTTCTCTCTTTTTGTATATTATACTAACGTATACTCTATTATTATACTATATTATACTATACTAAATTATATACATCAAATATATATATATATATTTATATATATTACACTATACTTAACCATATTATATTACATTATCTGCATTATATTAAATAATGCTATATTAACTTATACTATATCTAACTAACTATCTATACTAAACTATATTAAATTAAACTACATCACTATCATGGCACAGCAAACGTCTTTTAGTGATGTAGATTACTGTGTGTGGAATAGTACGACCTCTGTCGTTACTCTTCCAAAACGTATTGTTGGGAATGACCAACTGCAAATTCTGCGAATAGAATTTATCAAGGCACTAGGCGCTGATAAGATACAGGGCCTCCAGATGCTGCCCAAACTACAGCTCCGTGTAGAATTTAAGTCCACAGAATTGCGTAGATCCTTTGACATCCAAGGATGTGATTTTCGGGCGTCCATCTTACCCCAGCACTTGCGTACGAACAACTCAACTCACGCTGGTTTTCGTGGAACTTGCTCCCCTGCAGTTCCCAAACGTGTTTTTAAAGAAGCCCTTGCCCAGTTCGGTCGGGTTGCTTCCGTAAAACACCTACCCGTGAAGGGCTATCCTAACGTACAGTCGGGTATCCGCATGGTTTTCATGCACATACATCAAAACACCCCTTCATATGTAAAAATAGCAGGCTACCGGTGTAAGGTGAAATATAAGGACCAGCCGATCTCCTGTTTTGGCTGTGGCCAATTGGGTCATCCAGTCCAAAATTGTCCAGGACGGACATATACGCAGCTGTAGCTGCTGCTGCTGCTGTACCTCCTGCAGCCACTATGGTAGCTCTGCACACAGACTCTGGGTCGGAAACGAGGCCACGACCACCACCTCCAGCGCCACCTCCATCACGACGCGGTGCGAGTTCTTCACAATCGAACTCTGAAGAACCCATAGCGAACCAAGATCGATCCTCCAATCCTCCATCCAGTGGGTGACACCGTCTTGGTCACCATTCCAACGGACCTTCCGCCGTGTAATTCATCCACTGAGGTTTCGCTAGAAGAGATGGCACCCAAGGGAACCAAACGACTTCTCGCTTTAAGTAGGGATGACGAGCCGAAGCGACCTCTACTTGACTTTCCTTCTGATGAGGATTCAATTCCCGACACCACTGTGGACGTGTCATTAGATCCAGATGCTTCTAGCATCGATCTCCCTACCGCTGCCACGGTAAACGTGGACCAGACAATCGTGCCCAATACGGTCCCTGAAAATCTGGTTCCCTATTCCTCGACTTCGGTCGAGTTTTCACTTGATAGTGATGGTGCTGCTGCTCGTACTTATTCGGAGCAACGACACCCGAGTAGTGTGGAAGTCGTGCCACCTGCTCCTATTCTGACACGCCGCAAAACCCGTGTCCGTTCTTCGTCATCCGTTCCTCCTGCAACGGAGGCCACATGTAGCCAGGCTCCATCACAGGCTGCGTCTAGTGATCTAGATATTCCAGGTCATGAAACCTGGCCAGAAGACGGCTGTGCTAGCCAACCGGGTACTTTTGAATGTACTCCGGAAAACACACCTCTTCCTTTTACTTCATTGGAGGACCTTGATCTCTTTTCTGACCCTGGCTCTCATGATGAGTTCTCAGAAGAGGACTTGGATCGGGTACGTGATTTGGAAATGCAAGCGTTTTTAAATCGACTTGCCGACAACGCTTCTGACTTACTTGAAGTGATCAGTGAGGACGGGAGTATCCCGATCACACCTAATTGTTCACCACCAAACCATTTCACGTTCAAGTTGCTGACTATAAATATAAACGGTCTTAATAGTATAGCACATGGGGTTACGGGAGCAGTTTTATTTTTTATACGACGGCCAAACACTGACTCGGCGTACCGCCAAGCTGACCTCAATAGTGTCACTTCACACGTCAAAATTCGACGGTCAACTTTAGAGCCATTTCAAATCAACAAAACCAGCCTCAACCAAGCTCTTGCAAACGACTTTTCAAACGGGTTTTCAGAACATGTTGCTTCATATTCTAATTTACTCACTAGTCTTACAAGTTCGGCGCGCTTGGCGAGTCACAACACTAACCCCACAGCTTGGCTCTGAGTCAGTGTTTGGCCGTCGTATAAAAAAAAAAACTGCTCCCGTAACCCCATGTGCTATACTACCACGCTGTCAATTCACATGCGAAAAAATGCCACTAGATTGTGAGTCTAGTGGTAATGTTAAATAAATTTCATATACAGCAAATTAGTTAATCAACGTCGTCTGTTGCGTCTTTTCTAAGGTGGTGGTCACACATGTTTCGACGTCATTCGTTAACTATTTTGTGGGATGTCCTTGTGATCATATGCATAGGACTCAACACCATTTTCTAACAGATAACGTTTGTCATCAAAGCAGGACAATGACACCTTGTTGTTTTCGTAACTTCCAAGTTCATGTTTGACGCTTCTAATGCTTTTCATTGTGTGATGCAATTGTCCTTGCTCGAGCAACACCTTTTTATAATCGTCATGTTTGATAATGTTCTTCCTGATTCCTTTTGCAGTTTTTCCACCACCGCCAGACTCTTTCACGTAGCTGTACATTTTGCTGCGCAACCCAATGAACTCGACAATTGGCACACCAGCACATTCGTCTTTCATGCATATGATTATATGCAAATGCCATAATAATTTATTCATTCGTCGACTTGAGCGATTACAAGTAGCGCATCAAGATGTCTTCGGCACAATTAGTATCTGAATCAAATCCATGGCCGCATTTGGAAACGATGTTCCAGTTAAAATCACTGGCAGGACAAACCGTGAAACTAACTTGTTTACTTTGTTCACCGAAAGTTAAGGAGTGCTCGGCTAGCCTATCATCATTGTCAAATTTGCGTAAACATGTCCAGGTTAGTTGGTCCACTTGTTGTTTTATTATAATCTATAAATATTACACAACCTATTTATCAATGCTTGCTTGCGAGTGGTAATATATGTGTATATTTGTATCAGTGATGTCTATATTGATCATATTCGATAAATACTTTTAAGAATCGCATGTAAGCCGCTTTTTACACTAATTTAAACTAACGAATACGACGCGGGCCATAACGCAGTCTGCACTCGATCTTCCGCCTTTGAGGACCTGTAAGACTAAAAGTATAATAAAAGTATATACAGTAAGTATATATATATAAGCGAGTAGCGAAGCAGTTTTAAAGATTAAAATATTATTCACGAGGATGAAGGCGACAAAGTGTAAAATTTGCATTTTCATTCATGTTGTGTACCGGTAGATGTACCTCAAAAACACCAACAAATTTACATTTGATATATTTTTTGTTGGAATTGGTTAAGCTTTTTTTTGTGTATTTGTCATGTGCAACCCTGTATAATTTCTTCCCGGGGGGTTTGGAGCAATTTGTAAAATTTGTATGCCATGTTTATTGATTTAGAAATGCACCGTTTTTTTATACGTACCTCAAAAACACCAATTGAAGAAATGTCAATAAATCTTAAAATACTGCCCCAGATGTTTTGAAATTTTGTATGATGTTATCATTTTAAATTGTCTTACTAACTAAATACTTACTGCAAACTTAAATTGAACTTGCATAGTCAATGTACTACAAAAGCACCAAAAGGTGTACCTCAAAAGCACCAATTTGATTTTTAATGTTGTTGAAAAACTGCTTTAATTTAAGTTACAATATTTTGTTTACTGAATCATGAAGACCTAAAGTTAATGCTTTACCAAAATTAAGTTTGTTATGTTCTAAAACTACTAGATTGTAGTATCAGTTTGTAAATCTTTCTTTTTTATTCTTTTTGTAATAATTAATTACAAAAATTGATATTTCAATATTTCGGATTTTGGGTCGAGAAGGTTGCCATATGTATACAATTGACAAGGGACCATGAGGGTAACTCATGGCTCAAATAGGTACTTTCTAGATTTTCTTGTTTTAAAACCTGTTGTACTAGTTTTTCTATTTTTGCTTGAGTGGACGTTTTCTGTAACATACATTCAAGTTGACATTAATTTTGTGGGATTAATAATGAGTTCCAAATTCAATCTCCGTGTAAAGTCTATTCAGTCCAGAAGAGGCAGTAAAGCAAACAATAAAGCTGAAGCGTTCGTTGCTCAAAAAATGCGTGAAAGGAAAGCAGCTCAACTCTATAGATAGAGGTTATAAAGCACTGAGTACTGGTTTGTTTCCCTTAATCCGAGATAAAGCCACTATCAACCGACGCCTAGACAAGAAAGTTACCACAGGCAAAGAAAAAGAATATTGTAGTATATTGACAATTGAAGAAGAAGAATCTCTGGTAAGGTTTGTTAAGAACAAAAACCGATGTTTGCAGGGTATCAATAAGGCTGACTTAACTGCATTGATTTTGGATGTGCTTCGAATACGAGATCATGTCAACAAAACAAATAAGGGTGGTAGAGGTTTCAAGAAATTGTCAGAGAATGCAAAAAACGCACTTGCAAATAAAAGGTATGTAAAGGTCTGTAAATTTAAGTTGTTAACAAGATGCTACTGTAATGCATCAGTCAATTCTAGCGTTGCCCATCCCCCCAGGAACACCCCCGGGCATTTGCACTTTCTTTTTCTTTAATAATAATAATAAAAGACGTATTAGGAGCATTATACATTAGTCTCAATGCTCTTACAACAATATATTAAGTGTACAATTCCCCAGGGCTGGGCACAAAAAGCATGACAATGCCCCACCCCGGGCAAAAAGAATGATGACAATGCCTGTCCCCGGGTAAATTATATAAGTACCAATGCCCGGCCGCCGGGCACAGAAACGTTGCAAATGCCCGGGGGTGTCCCGGGGGGGGGGGATGGGCAATGCTAGAATTGACTGATGCATAACACATGTAGGTATAATTTCCAACATATACATATAAGTATATTTGAGCCTGTTATTTATTATTTTTCAGACTCAGTCGATCGTTCTGGAGAAGATTCAACTCAACACATGGAAGTCTAACAATGAAAAGGCAAGGTCAAGTCTCTATGAATCGTGCCCTGAATTGTACTAGGAAGATGGCATGTTCACATCTAGGTAAATGTTTAATATAAACAAGTAAAAAATCCCCAAAGTTAAACATAAGCTACAGTAATACAACCTAAATTATTATCCCAGACACATTGCTCAACTCTTTTTATTTTTTGTAGATGGTCTTGCAGAGGAGCTGATCAATACAGGAATTTTTACAAATGCAGAACAGGATGAACCAGGCGTTTGGAGAGGGGACATAGACGTTACTCGTATATTCAATCATGATGAAACACCTCAGTTCATAAACTATGGTGTGGATGGAACACCAAACGGACTAGTGTATGCTGGGCGTGGGGAGACCTGTAACAAAATGAAGAGGGAAAATCGAGTGTGTGACATTACATCCCCTACTATCATTATCAGGTAATTAAGCTAATATGTTTTGAATTGTACTTTACGACAACAAACTTTGATTTGAAGCACATTGCATTTTAAGACAAATGAGAGTTCAAATTCAATTTGTTCATTTCCAGGAGATGTGTGTATCTGTCATGTCATATTTGGAACAGTGGGAATATCCAACCAAATGGCACCCCCTATAGCTGTTGAGAAAATACCCAACCTACTCATATCTACTACTGAGAGAGGTAGTCAAGATCATAAATCATTGCTAGCTTTCTACGAAGCATTTGATGTGTACCTAACGGAGAAAAGAATTATTCGACCTGTTGTGGTACTTAGTGATGGACATAGCTCTCGATTTGACTTTGATTTACTTACATTTCTTCAAAAGAAAGATATACGCCTGTTTTTGTCACCCCCGATACAACAGGAGTTACTCAGTTACTGGATCAGGTGAACAAAAATGTTCACCTTGAGTACAAAAACGCAAAAGATGACTTATTCACCCAAATGGCAACCATAAACCGGGAAGCATTTATGGTTATATTAGCAAATATGTGGCATAAATGGGCGCCAGTTGCATCACTAACAAAAGCTGCAAAACGAGTTGGTGTGACACCTCAAGGTTTGTCAGTGCAGTTCATGCAACAAGACAAGTTTGAACAGGCTGCTGGTTGTATGGAAATAGAGGAAGAGCCATCAACAAGTATGTCAACTCCTAATCAATCAGTACCCTCACCTGACCACCGCAAAGGTTCTGCCAAGTATTGGAAAGAAAAGTTTCTCCGATCACAATCGTTGATTAATGAGCTAAATGAAAAGAGTCTGAGCTTGGAAGAAATACCAGGGCTATTGACAATTGAAAAAGTTAAGCCGAAGATGTCAAAAGAAACAACAAGAGTCACCCAGGTGCATGGATCGATGCATGGCCAAGATATCCTGAAGCTTGTAAAGGAGATCAAAGAAAAAAAGGATTCGAAAAAGTTGGCAGTGGAACAGAAGGTTAAGCAGAAAGAAGAAGAGCGACAACAATTTTTTAGATGCAAAGAAAACTGTGTTTGTGTCGAAAAGAAGTGCATTGCATTACGTCTAAAGGAATACCCTTCTTGCCATTCCATCCTACGTTCAATTTGCAGTAAAGCTGCCTGTAAAACCAATGGGAAACGACCTGAAATGATCATCCCTACAGCAGCTTCAAAAATCTCAAAGCATTTAAACTTTGATAAAGATGATGAAATGGAAGATGAGGCAGACAGCGAATCAGACGAGGCAGACAGCAAAATGGACAGCGACATTGATGACATTACGTCAATTGAAAATGACGAGGAAATCGCTATTGAAGAAGATCCAGTCAAGGCAGCTGAAAAACAAATGCAAGTTACTTGGTCAAGTCTTAGCCCACCATATGCAGAGAAAGATATCATGGGTAAATGGTATGGAGTGGTGTGGCAAGGAAAACGTACTGAAACTTTATACGTTTAAGAAGTCGTCAGACGATTTCTTGTAGATGAAGATGGGGCAGTTGAAAGTATCTTGATGCGTTGTTTAAAGCCCAAGACAGGGTCTGGAATAACATTAGAAGACACACCAAAGCATCTTCCACCTGATGAATTTCAATTCGAATTGAGCAACATCATTGCTGGCCCTCTTGAGGTTATCCCAAAAGGCTCAATCTATTTTGATGTTCCATGTTATGGAGAACTACAAAACCTTTTCCGAATCGTCACCAAGATGAAGAGGGATGAAATGTGCATTTGACAGTTAAAAACTTCATATTTTGTTCATAACAAAAAGATGTAGTTCATATTTTATTCATAGATAGTTTATTTTAGTGACAAGCATAACTGTAGATCATTTTTTCATTTTCATTCTGATATTAGCTTATGTACCTCAAAAACACCAATTTTTAGTAACTAATTTTGTTCCATTTTAACTCCAAATTGCAAGTTTTTAAAGGATTTATTGTGGATTTGTAATACTGGCTATTGTTTATAGTGTATATGGGCTGCACTAAAAACTCAGATTGCAAACTTATATTCTACAGGCATGTATTTACATTGGATTTAGCAAAACAATCATCATTTTTTTACCATATTTTGAGTTCCAAATAAATTTGTTTTCACTACATTGCACTTCCAACAGTGAATATTTGGTTTGTATCTGAAAGTACAATTATTAAGCATATAAAAACACCATAGTTTGGTTTCAATCTTGATACTTAACAAAATATAAGCACAAATGTTAAATTGGTGTTTTTGAGGTACCGGGTGCTTTTGAGGTACATCTACCTGTAAATGCCAAAAATAGTAATATTGTGTTTCTCAATGTTTTTAAAGAGCCCATCCACACCAGTTATCAAATTTCAATAAATTGTGTTCTCAAACTAGAAAAAGAAAAGCTTGCAATCTAGTCAGTCAAGGAAATTCATCAAAACAACTTTCACACTTTCACAAGATAAAGTTGACGACCTTCTCATCGGTTTTATTACCACCGGGTTAATGCCTTTTTCAACAGTTGAAATGCCCTCCTTTCAAAGACTTGTAACAGGACTGCAACCGAATCGGTCTGTTATCTGCAGGGCAACTGTAACAAAACGAATCGACGAAAAGACCAGTTTAATTAAGAAGAATGTGACAGATGCCATGGCTAAAGTGCAACAAGTTGCAACCACAACTGACTGTTGGACCGCTCGTCGCCGTTCATATATCAGGGTTACAGCACATTGGATTGATAACGAAACGCTCGACCGAATGAGCGCAGCTCTTGCATGCCGTTGTCTGAAAGACAGGCACACCTATGATGTTCTAGCTGAGAAACTAGAAGAAATCCATACTGAGTATGAAATTGTCTCAAAGATTGTCAAAACCACAACTGACAATGGGTCGAACTTTGTAAAGGCGTTTTCTGTTTTTACTGTCAATCCAGAACAACCAGAAGAGACTGAGGATGATGAATGCACCGTTCATGATGTTCATACCGACCTGACAGAAGCAGCTGAAAGTTTCGAGTATCAGCTTCCTCCTCATCAACGTTGTGCTGCCACAGCCTTAATCTTGTATCAACAGTGGATGCAGAGAAGGCTGAGGAAGATCCTACTTACAAACGGCTAACAAGGGGGACTTTTGCAAAATGCCAGGCTCTTTGGAACAAAGCATCTCGCTCAACTCAAGCTGCTGAAGTTGTTGAAGAAGAGCGTGGTCTCGTTCTCCTGAAGCCTAACGCAACACGCTGGAATTCCATCTTTATGGCTGTTGGACGACTGAACCACATTGCCAAGACAAAGGGTGAAAATGCCATTCAGAAACTCTGCACTTAGTTCGATGTTTCCATGTTAGTACGTTTTTAACGAAATTTTGTCGCAAATACGTGTTGTGTTAAAAATAGACATTTATAAAAAATTTCGTTTAACACCACCCCACTCAGACGTTTCCCAATAATACTGAGAAATGAGAATTAAGAACTAAAAAAATTATTATTTGTAAATGTATACATTATATGATTGGATTTTTTCCTGTTTACAGACTGAAACCAAGTGAGATTCAATTTTTGAAAGATTACACCCAAGTCATGAAGCCCATGGCACAAGCGTTAAACATATTGCAAGGAGAATGCAATCACTCTAACGCCTATATGGGCTCCCTTGCACCTACCATTGCGTTGCTGAAGGAGAAACTTCACATGAAGAATGCTATTTCCACTGTAAAACCTCTAGTGAAAGCACTGCTGGCTGGCATTAACAAGCGATTCGATTATCTTTTTGATGACGAGAAAATAATTGCTGCTGCAATACTTCATCCAAAGTTTAAAAACAATTGGACAAACGACAACGATATGCTCAAGAAAGGTATACACAGCTTGATTATTTAACATAATCAAGCAGGATTCAAATTACAGTATATTTGAAAAATCATGGTTGTATAACAGGGTATTTTCTTCTTTCTTTATTTAACTATGAACATTTCCTTCTTTTATTGCAGGTATGGACTTGATCAATGAACGATTGGAACGTGACACATGTGTTGTCGCTGTTCGCGAATGCTGAAACCTCAATTTCATCTGTTGAAGATGATAACGATTTTTTCTCTAGGAAAAACCACAGAAGTGCATCTGATCTGCAGCTGTTTCTGGAAAGCTATAATGAAGAATTATCTGCATATGCAAGATTGCTGAAGCTGCGCCAGCTTTTCATTGAACTGAACACACCGGTGCCTACAAGCGCAGCATGTGAAAGACTGTTCAGCTGCGCAGGATTAATTTTCAGACCACATCGTTGCTCAATGACTGATCGTAATTTTGAAAATTCTCTTCCGGTCAAATTAAACAATAGTTTTATCTAATTCCCATACTTTCTCGAATTTAATAGTCGAACGAAAGATAAGTTTAACTTTGTAATTGTAACTAGTTACAAAATTTTTAAAGTAACTTTGTAACTGTAACTAGTTACTTTTTTTCATTGTAACTTGTATCGGTAACTAGTTCCTTTTCTCATGAAGTAACTGTAACTAGTTACAAAAATTATGTAACTATTACAGCACTGGTCTTTCATTTTTCCAATCACCTTTTTATTTTCGTTGAAAGCAAATGGACTGTCTGGTGGATAGTCACTATTGTCGAACTTCTCATCCTTCAAAAAGTCCTCATAGACATCGTCACTCACGATTCTGTATATTGCATCCAGGATATTTCTTGCACATATAATTGTAATGAAAATCGTACATCAAGGTTTTGCTCAAATCCAGTATGCACATGCCAACATAAGCAGGTCTGTTCAGTGTCAATGTCTCTTTCACTTTGTGGACAGCAAGCAGATTCTCATTAAATATTTTGCAGGACACAAATGTTGGCTTTGATGACAATTTTGCCGGACTCTCATCATTAGTCACCAATCTCACGTCTACACGCTTCCTCAGGTTTTCCATCGTTTTGCCAAACACACTGTTGTTCATGAGCTTGAAGAAGTCCTTTTCAAAAGAGTTTCTAGCACCAGTTCGTTTGGTTGTGTTGAAGTCGATGTATTTCCCCAACCACTTGGACTGATTTAATTGCAACACTCTATGGACCTTCTTGACTTTCAGTACTAATTGTTTGTATAGCTGCAGATTCCTGTGGTGAAGAACATATTTCTTTTTGTCTCTAAAATTTGTCACCAATTTTCTCACAAGCCTGACACTCACGTTGAACTTTTTTCTGATCTTCTCACAATACTCTGACAGCATATCAACAGTGATTTCCATCTTCTCTAATGCAAGTGGATAGTCATTGTGCAGATCATGCAAGTGTTGTGGATATTCCAAATCAACTTCGACTATCAACCCCTTTTCGCTGTCGTTGTGATAGTTGTGCAGATTGACCTTTTTATTTCTCTCCTTGTGAGCCACTTGAAGCCACCAGTGGGGAGACTTTGACTCATCGCCCATCCGTACAAGTTGTTGGCATCGAGGTACATCAAGTATTTCGACTCGCATGTCTGATCATACTTTTCCATATACTTATTATTTGCTTGTCCATGTCTGTTGGCAATATAGCTCACACCACCATGCAAGTCATTTTGAGCATTGCATCCCAAACCAACCCAGGTGATGTGAAATAGTGACACGGATCCAATCCATATTGCTGATAGCATGTCTTTCTAAAGTTCTTAAAAACGTCAGCCAACAACAACACGTCACTCTTCAAATAGAGATCATGATAGTCACCCATTGTCTGCAAATCAAATGTTCTCCACACGTTCTCTGCATGTTGATAATCAGCTTCTGAAATTTCAGCAGCATTGAGAATACTATGGAACTCTTCTCGTGCAGGCAATTGCGCCTCAGAGAACCTCTCCATAGAGTCCATATAATCGTAAGGATAGACGCCTTTCTTGGTGACCAATTCGAGTTGCTCACCTTGAAACACCTTAGAAGTCTCGACATAACCATCATCCGGCAAATTCTTCACCAAATTGTCCAAACTACTACTCATGAATTGAAAGCTGTCCAGAACGACCAAGTGTTTGCCAATCATGAAGGCCATATATTTCTCGATGTTGTTGGGGATCACATTGATGTCTTGACCAAACTTACCAATCTCCTGCATGATAAAGTGAATGTCATAACCACGATGATTGTTAAATATCCCAGGTATTTTGTTAGTCAATCTAAAGTTGGCATTGCAATCACGATGTGTGGACCCTCTATATTTTGCTTGTGATGTGACAATGATCTCTCACTCTGGTGTCACCATCAACGTAGTCCACGCCACAAATATGACAGCACTTAGCATCAGCGAAATCTTTCTTGTCGTCAACAGTCAAAACCATGTCTTTTTGAAAGTGTTCTCTCCTCGTTTCTCCGCAATACCTGACAACTTCGAACATCTCTTTGATGAACTCATGAACAGCATTCTCACCACGATAGATTTTGATTGGTTTGCTAAAAGTGTCGTCATAGCAACAGACCAGTTTATAGCCATACCCACAGTCAACGTGTCTCTGATAAACGTTTGTCCAACTTGACTCACTTGATGGTGTTGTGGTTTGAACCTTGCATGTGATAGCCTCAAAATCTGCATAGACAACAAATGGCACGTTGAGTTGTTTGTGAAAGTTATTGTACTTCACCTTAGCGCCTTCACATGGCATCTTGATCGCTTGCTTTCCATTCACTGTCAAGCAAATGTCACTGTTTCTCAAGCACAGCTGAAGAACTGAAACATTGCAAACAATATCTACAAAAATGCTTCCTTCCTTTGTGTTTGGTTTGGTTGAACATGAATTTATTGAAGTCCTTTTGTGTCTGAGTTGAATTACACTGGAGTGAGTTTCCCAGTCACACTCAAGGACTATAATAAGATTGAGAAGGCTAACAACATCAGCATTAGTGTCTTTGGCTACGAAAATAGGCAGCTCTATCCTGTGTACGTCTCAAAAGAGAGGTTTGATGACCACATGGACTTGCTGTTGATAACAAAGAAAGGGAGAGAACATTATGTGTACAATGTTCGACACTGAATTTACATGCTAGATGACACCATCTAAAACACTCATTGTCGCTGTTTTTAATGTTAATCAAACCCTTCGCACTATTAGACAATTCTTTTGGCAATGCAATATAGCTTGACCCAGCAAGAGGTGAGTAAGTCACAATATTGATGTAATGGCCTTCTAATTTCTCTATTGTCCACCCAGATCCTTCAGACAACCAAGCTGCCACACGTGATTGCAATTGTTCTGTGCCATGTTCGACAACAACACTGTCACGCTCATTAAGAATGGTCCATGTTTTGCTATTAAAATAAGCTGTTTTGTGAGTCCACGAGCCGGTTTCTAACGGTTTCTCAAAAGTGATTTTAATTGTTTCTACTACCTTCATTCCATTGGTTCTTCTTAATTCTCGTTTCAAAAGACCCCTAATCGCAGGTCTACTTAGACTCAATTGGCTAATGTCGTCGTCATGCACTATTTCTACAAGATAAGACCTTGTGTAGCCTTTGAACGAGCGTTCTAACAATCTGATTAACCACTCACTCCTATGGTCTCTAGGTGCATCATCATAACTGGCTCTCACAACACCACTTCTAACGAGACGTTTGCACGCCCATCCACCAATTCTAACTTGTCTTTTTGTCAGTGGGTTTTCTATGGTGTCACCCATAGCTTCTATATACTACACTTATTTTTTTTAAGCCACTCGGAACAACAATGGTCCCGATAAAGTATTTTCCGCACTGTGTGCGGTGCAGGAAGATCTGCGCGCTCATGAACTCCGAGAGGCACAAGCCGCCCAGGTTCGGGCTCGGTGTAGATGGGCTGAGGAAGGGGAGATCTCATCCTCATACTTCTTTTCTCTCGAAAACAAACGACAGCGAAAGAAGACTATGACCGGGATCAACGATCCAACCTCTGGCCACATCCACCACGATCCCATGGAGATTTTAAATGTTTGAAGGACCTATTACGATGGTCTGTTCACTGCTGAGCACTGTGATCCTGGTGTGCAGTCGTATCTTCTGTCAAAGCTCAATAAATCACTATCCGCCAATGAGTAGGCTGTGTGAGGGCCTCCTTTCCATGGAGGAATGTGAGGCAGTCGTTCAAGGGATGGCGACTGGTAAATCTGCAGGTTCAGACGGATTCCCAATGGAGTTCTATGTACTTTTCTTGTCCACTCTAGGCCCGGATTTAGTACGCATTCTGAACTTTGCTTACACCCACGGGCGCTTATCTATCTCCCAACGCCGGGGTCTAATTATAGTCTTGTACAAAAAAGTAGATCGTTTGGAGACTAAAAATTGGCGTCCAATCAGTCTCCTCAACGTTGATTATAAAATCGGCACGTGTGCATTTTCCGGTCGTCTTCTCACCGTTATTGCTTCAATAGTAGGGACCTTAAGCAAGAGGACGGGAGAGGACGACGACGTCTTACCGGAAGTAAATTCCTTCGTAGATTGATTCTGCGCATGCGTCAAATGTGAGGCTTTCCCGTCCACTCGGCGTACAAGACGTGAAATTCATTGTTTTCCCGTCTTGGCAAAACGTGAAACTGAGAAAAACGTATTTGTTAGCTCTGTTGTCGTGTTAAGTTCTGGAAAGCACTTTTCAGTTTTTGAAGGAAATACTTGAGAAAAAGACCTTAAAGACGAGTGGAAAATGACATCTTCCTGTGAAAAAGAGAAAAGAGACCGCGAGAAACCTGCGTAAGTATGAAATTTGTCTGAGCATGCGCTCGCGGCAGCCGCCTTTTTATATTTTTATTTTTACCGCCTTTATATTAAAAACATAAACAAAGATGGCGGTAAAGTTATCGAGTGCTCTGTAGTTTCTCACGTGCTCTGTAGTTTCTCTCGTGCTTTTACTCGGCTTGGTTTACTCAAATCCATTTGAACCAATGCACAGTTGGATAGTTTGCCATAAATACTGTTGAAAAAATTAGAAACGACAAGAAATAGTCTTCAAAAACAGGATATTCTGCAAGCGTGTTTCTGTACTTCGTTCAACCTGCGGCTTGGCCCTGCTGAATACAATACAATGCTTTTATTCACCCGTTTTTAACTTTTTACAAAAGAATAGGTAAGTTACATAAATTCTGTTCATAAACATGATTTGTTTATCTTATTTCATTCAACAGTGGAGAAAAGGTGATGTTCTGGACTGAGAGACACGATACCCTTATGTGCAGGGAAATTTTGACCCAGAACCCGTTTCAACACAAGAAAAGTTCAACACAAAGGGGTCAAATTTGGCATGAAATTGCTGAACAACTTGTTGTTGTGAAGGATGTAAAGTTCAAGGCGGATCTGGACCGAAGAGCTGTGAGAGATAGGTACAATCTACTCTCAAACAAGTTGAGACGAAAATTAAAAAGTGAGGAGAAAGCCAGTGGTATTGACACCAATATGTCTGAAGTGGAACAGGCTCTGGAAGAGCTAATTGAAAGAGAAGATGAAGCAGAAACACAGAAAAAAGAACTCTGTGAAGAAAACAACAAGAAGAAAACGGACCGAGAAAAGGCTGAAGAAATGAGAACAATGGCTTTGGAAAAATTAGGAGACACTCAGAAACGCCATTTGGAAAAGGGAAAGAGAAAAAGATCAAGAGGGAGCGAGGCGGTTGAATTTTTAAGAGAAAGGAATGAGATGATGAGTGAGATAAAGAAAGAAGAATTAGAGATGCAAAAGAAACAACAAGAAGGAGAAAATACAAGACATCAGGAGTTTATGCAAGTTATGTTGCAGCAGCAAAAACAACAGCAAGAGATGCAGGCTATGATGATGCAACAACAGCAGCAGCAAAACCAAATGATGCTTGCCATTTTATCTAAGCTTGTTCCTTAGTAAGACAGTTCAATGATGATTGTTGTCACTTTAATACATACATTGTTGAAAATTTCAATATTATGTTAAATTTGAAATTATAAATTATTTTTTTACAAATATATTTCTTTATTATAATTACAAATATTAACATTATTACCATTATACCATATTATTCAATATCATCAATTATTAATATATACAAATATTTATTTTAAAAAATATATTTATTATTATTACCATATTATTCAATGTCATAAATTATTAATAAAAGTATTTTCTGATACATAAATGAAAATTTACACAAAATAATCTTGAAGATTTGGTGGTTCTAAGGCAAAGAAATGTGAAGTTTGGTTATGATACAGACAGGTATGGCTATTCCTTAATATTGCACTAACTATATACATCTTGCCTACTGCTGACAAACCTACTCTCAAATTCTTCTTGAAATCTAAGAACTTGAAATATGTGATGATGTCGCCAAAAAGCCATTCTACGGACACACGGACAGCACTCATTGCAGAATTGAAATCCTGCATCTCTTGTGTCATCACAGCATTTTTGAATGGGGTCTGTAGATGCACTCTCAAGGGATATGCTGGATCTCCATACAAGCACATTGGTTCACCAGTAGGAGAAAATGCATGTCTTTCCAGATGGCCAAGTAGATTAGACTCAGCTAGCATCCCTGCATCATGCCTCTTCCCTTCTGTCAAGAAAGTCATGAAATACAAAGATTATAATATATATATATATATATATATATAAGAAGAATCAGGATAATCGTCCTTACTTGCAGCCAATGGCTGAATTGCAAAGGGCACATCAAACATGGTAGCCACCATATGACCCATAGCATACCATGGTGCACAGCTAAGATGTAATCGTCAATTTGATGATATATTATATTAATAATACACCGTAAGGTGCAATTTAAGGTGTTGAGTTAAGAATGATATGGCTGTATTAACCAAAAAAATAATGTAATGTTACTAACACTAAATATGAAGTCTGATGACATTTAGACCTAAATGTAATATTTTTTGTATGTTTTATAATTAACTTGTCGGCCACCATAATTAAAATATAATTATTTAATAATATTGTTCTTATTTTGATTTACAGTATTATATTGATCATGTCACGTAACTTTGTTACTGATTTAAATATTATATTGCATCAAAAATCAAAATGGAAAATCTTACCAACTGGTCCAAACATATGTGCTATCATTCCAGATGGCAAAGTAACCGATTGAAATTTAATAGCATGTACCCTTTTGTGGCCATTATAGAGCACTCGCTGCATTTCTCCAGGACGACAAACTGGGCGAACGGTACCGTCGATGAAACCAAAACAGTTGTCGAGTGGGGCTCCCTTCATAGTAATCGCATCCGCATATGTTCGGAGTAATTGAGGATTCAATAATATCGGATTCCATTCAGTTACACGGTGGGCATGCGTTTCATAAATAAAATCAAGCACTTGATTGGAGATCATGCTCAGAACAGGAACCGGTCGACCAAATCGAGGAATAAGGTCACTGTATCGGCAAGGATACGCCAGCCTTCGCAGTAAAATACACA
Source organism: Chrysogorgia sp. JL179-B06 (assembly GCA_035772405.1). NCBI lineage: Eukaryota > Metazoa > Cnidaria > Anthozoa > Scleralcyonacea > Chrysogorgiidae > Chrysogorgia > Chrysogorgia sp. JL179-B06. The sequence goes on from JAYKKM010000249.1 coordinate 171,207, forward strand.
AACCCTCCATGCCATCGCAAACAGTTCTCTGCGAGCAGACGAACCGATCAGGAAGCTTCAGGACATCTGCCAAAAGTCGTAGGTCTCGTTTCTCAAACCGAAATTCGGCTTTACAATCCGTCTCACTCATGTCATCCAAAGAAAATTTTCCGTGTTCATCGTAAGGAAAGTCCGGGTTTTTCGACTTGTAGGTTTCATACAAGAGTACGAATTCGTCATCATCAAGGGCACCTGTCGTATAACTATCCATAAGTAATGGTATAACATCCCGAAAAGATGCCATTTGTGTAATACACTTTTTTTATTATTGTGTTTACCTCCCGTCCTGCGCTAAGTAATTTTGCTTAATGTTTACATTTGGCAAGACGTCACCCGGTACTCGCCCCAGTCTTTCTCGTGCACAGACGTCCCCGTCCTCCTCTCCCGTCCTCTTGCTTAAGGTCCCTAATCTCTCCAGATCAAACGTGTGGAATTCCAGGTAGAACAATCTTGGAAAACCTTAGCGTACTTCGGGATGTTATTGACCTTGCAGAAGCAGAGAATCTTCCGGTCGCGTTGCTCTCTCTTGATCAAGAGAAGGCTCTGGTAGACTGGGTGTTCTTGTCTCGGACTTTGGAGTGCATGGGCTTTGGTCCTAGCTTCCGTAAGTGGGTCAGCCTTTTTACACGGACATTGAATCCGCTGTTATCAATGGCTGGACGTCCCCTTTCTTTCAACCATCTCGGGCATACGACAAGGGTGCCCTTTGTCACCGCTTTTGTATGTTCTTTGTGCGGAAGTACTCTGGTGTAACCTTCGGTCCGAACCAGGCATTTCCGGCCTACAGCTTCCGAATTCTCCACAAGAGCTTCGCTGTTCCGGTTATGCGGACGACACGACCGTCATTGTCACGTCTAACGCCTCAATTGCTTACGTTTTTCGGGTTTACCATCTTTACGAGCTCGGTTCGGGGACCAAACTAAACCGCAGCAAGTCTAAAGGCTTGTGGTGTCGGAGCGAGCTTTCCAAGCTCCAAGCCCCTTGTGGTTTGGCTTGGGTTCAACACCTCTGCCTCCGACTACAGCAAGGAAACTTGGGAACCAAGAATAGCGAAAGTGTAGAAACGTTTGGCAGCTTGGAAAGGATGCAGTCTCTCCTCCGTAGTTTTGTGTGGTGGGATTGGTGTCTCCGCAAGAGCGTATCTCGTGCTCCCGGCCATGTTTGCTTGGCTTCGTGGAATCCCGCTGCATGGTTTGGGCCGTCTTCGTTAGGCGCCCAATGTTGGCCCAGTGAACGTATTCACTGGTCCCGTAAGTGTGTTTGTGTGTGTGTGACCGGTGTACCTTTCTTCAGGTCACGCACTTTAATTAATGGCCATTCCATTTGCCAATAGGGTTGTCCTTGGGACAATTCTTCGTTTGGCCATCACCTCGCCTCCCGCCCCGGCCATCACTGTGCGGGAGTTGAACGAGGCGATAAATGACCCTTTTCCGGACCGACAAAACCAATTACTGTCGGTCCAGCTTTACCGGGGCGCAATTTTCGGCTCACCTTAGAGTCCTCCGAACAACTGGAGGACGTTGTCAGTCACGGTCTCACCTTCAGGGGCCACCCCTTAGTGCTTGCCCCTGTTACATTCCATATCTGGGTCACCGTGACCGAGCTACCCTATGGGTTTCCTCCCGAGACCATCACGGCGGCCTTGCATCCCTACGGGGACATACGCAAGGTCAAAATGGAAACTTGTATGGGCAGGGCAACCGGCACGCGGTCAGTCTGAATGATGGTACAACGGAATATCCCGTCAAGGGTTCGCATTGCTGGGCATTCATGTAATTTATCGGGGACAGACCCGCACCTGCTTCAGATGCGGGACACCTTAGTGGCAGCACACGCTTCTTCTTACTCTTGAAGCAAATTGGAATTTCATTGGAACTTTATGATGAGCGCCTTAGTGGCAGCACACATGATGAGCGCCGTGACCTGAAGAAAGGTACACCGGTCACACATGATGAGCGCCTTAGTGGCAGCACACGCTTCTTCTTACTCTTGAAGCAAATTGGAATTTCATTGGAACTTTATACTTTTCAGTTTGTTATGTTGCTTGGAAAGTTATTGTTTATTTCACTGATGGCACATATCTACTCAAGACTTACACTTGATGCTATATTCTCCACATTTTCTCCTGTGACTAAAGTTAATTCGACATTATGGAAGGCATTCACTCATCTTGGTATATCGCACGCAAGGCCAACGCGTCGTGGCTGTCGAGCTGGGAGTCGGAAACAGAGGCCTATTGCCCCAATAATTGGACATGGTAGTTGGGCAGTCTTTTTTCGCCTCTTACCTACCATATGAATACAATCATCACAGACTTCTTACGAAGGAAATCTATCGGAAAAACGACAAGAAGCACATTTACATATTCCAATTTTGAAGAAATTAAATATTCATACTGACACCTGGCTCTATCAACACAAATAATCTTATAGAAATCAAACGCTCTCCTTTGTTCGCCTTACAAAGCCTGCCTCTCACATTGTGCTCTGTAAATGTTCGCTCAATTAAGTCTAAATCGGCTGACTTACGTAACTACATCCACGCCTCAAACGCGGATTTGTTTGCTTTCACTGAAACCTGGTTAACTGATAAAGATACTGCTGCTAAACTAGAGATTATTCCGTCTACGTATACATTTGTTCATCAACATCGTATTGGCCGTAAGGGCGGTGGAACAGCCTTGCTCTTTAGAGAGAATATTGGTGTTACTAAAATCAACACTGGAGAAAATGATGCATTTGAATTCTCTGAATGGGGCATAAATATAAGCTCATTCAAAGCAAGACTAGCCATAATATACCGCCCTCCTTATTCTGCAAGTCATCCGGTAACTATTAATACGTTTTTCAATGAATTTATCACGTATCTTGAATCTATTATATTATCTCCTGATCCATTGATTATTACTGGCGACTTTAACATACATGTTGACCAAGCTAATGACCCTGATGCAAATGAATTTCTCGATATTCTTGAATCTATGGGACTTGAGCAGCATGTTAAACTACCTACACATGAGGGAGGCCATACTCTGGACCTGTTCATCACTAGAAAATATGACCGTATAATAACTGCTAGCCCTTTAATAGATCGCTATATATCTGATCATGCTGCTGTTCTTTGCCAAATCAATAATGTTAAACCACAACCTATTTCTAAAAAGATCACGTACAGGAAACTTAAATCTATTGACATTGATGCAGTTCTTAAAGACCTTGCTATAACTGACCTTTGCATTAAACAATTTTCTAACTTGGATGAGCTAGCTGAGTGCTATAATTCTACTTTGTCGACCTTGCTTGATCTGCATGCACCTCTCAAGACAAAGGTTGTCGTAAATCGGAAACGAGAGCCATGGTTTAACAGTGAAATAACAAATGCGATAAGGTCTAGAAGGAAAGCTGAAAGAAAATGGCGAACTTCACACTCTATGCTAGATCTTGCAGCATTCAAGGCTTCAAAAAATCATGCTACGTATATTATGAATGTTGCTCGTCAGGAATATTATACTAGCTATATTCATGATAACAGCTCTGACCAGAAGAACAAGTTGTTCTGAGCCACAAAGGCATTACTATGTGAACCCCGTGACACATCATTTCCATCAAACAAGGTTCCCATCGTCCTTGCCAATGACTTTGGTCAATTTTTCATCAAAAAGATTGAAAACATTCATAAATCACTGGACGCTCTGTTTCATCCTTATCCACTGAGGTAAATGTTGCCCTAGATGTCAATGCTTGCGCTTCAAATGTTTCCTTCACCAATTTCAAGACTCTTTCCCAAGAAGAGATCCGAGATATGATCATGAAGGTGGCCAAAAAATCCTGCCCTTTGGACCCCATGCCCACGACACTAGTTGTTGAGCTACTGGATCTACTCCTTCCTGCTATCACTTCAATGATTAACTTGTCATTTGAATCTAGCTATTTCGCTGATAAATGGAAGGAAGCTCTTGTGTTTGCATCGATTAAAAAGCCTGGTCTTGATACTGCCTTCAAAAATTTTCGTCCGCTTAGCAATCTACCATATATCTCTAAGTTATCTGAAAGGGCTGCCGCCGAACAATTAAATCTGCACATGGCAGAAAACAATCTCCATTCCATCCACCAATCAGCATATAAAGTTCATCATAGTACAGAAACAGCATTACTGAAAGTGAAGAATGACATTCTGATGAACATGAATGACCAACATGTTTCCCTACTAATTTTACTTGACTTGAGCGCTGCGTTTGATACTATTGATCATGGCATATTGGTTGATCGCTTACGTTCCAAACTTGGGGTAAACGATGATGCATTGACATGGTTCAGTTCCTACTTAACTAATCGTTCGCAGCGAGTATCTGTAAATGGTGGATTGTCAAAAAAGTTATTTTTCCTATGGTGTTCCACAAGGATCTTGCCTTGGGCCTTTGTTGTTCACAATTTATACTAATGAGCTGTTTGACATAGTTGAGGCACACTTACCGCAAGTCCATTGTTACGCTGACGACTCTCAACTTTACCTTTCATTCAGCCCAAAAGTGTCTACAAACTCTGAATTTGCTGTTGAGTCGATGACTAGGTGTATCAGGGAGATAAGAAACTGGATGATCACTGACAAGCTGATGCTTAATGACAACAAAACTGAATTTATCTTACTAGGTACTCGTCAACAACTGGCCAAAGTTGACTCCCGTCACTTCAGTCAGAAACCTTGGTCTTGGTTTGATTCTGAATTGTCTATGTCTACCCATATTACTAAGTTATACAGCTCAGCGTTTTACCATCTGCACAATATACGACGTATCAGGAAATATTTGTCCCGCGAAACCACGGAAATCCTAGTGCATGCCTTTATATCAAGTCGTGTTGACTATTGTAACAGCCTACTATACGGTTTGCCAAATTGTCAACTAAATAAGCTTCAACGAGTCCAAAATGCCGCAGCTAGACTTATCTGTAAAGCTACTAGATTCTGCCACATTACGCCATTACTCTCAGAATTGCATTGGCTACCTGTAAGATATCGTGTTAATTATAAGATCTTGTTAATTACGTTCAAGGCGCTTCATGGCCTTGCTCCATCTTACATAACTAGTTTACTATCCGTGAAAACTTCTGGCTATAATTTGAGGTCTTCAAATGGATTATTGCTTTGTTATCCGAATTGTAAGACGCTTAAAACTTTAGGTGACAGGGCTTTTCTTGTTGCTGCTCCTAAGCGATGGAATGCCTTGCCAGTGGAACTAAGATTAATGGGTTCCGTGACCAATTTTAAAAGTCATCTTAAAACACACTTTTTTAGGTTAGCATATACTTCATAATATTAATACCATTTTTAGTCACACTGTATTCTGTTTTGTTTTACCTTCAAATTGTATTATAGATTATTGTATTTTAATTAGATACAACATTGATTGTAATGCGCATTTGATCATAATCATGTAATTTGCGCAATATAAGTTATTAAATTATTATTATTATTATTATTATATCGGCAAGGCACAGCCCATGCTCCTCATCGAGACCCTCCTCCGCTGGGTCCCAGGCTAGCTCCGCCTGTATTCCCCCTAGTGGGCGCTGATGACGCCCACCAACATGACCCTGCTCAGTCGGGTCATCTACCGTCCCGTCTGGCAGCCTGCCGACGGGTTGGTTTTCTGAGGTGGCCGGCACCCCGCCTTCCCCTCGTTTGAAACGTGCAGCTCCACCTGAGCCTGCATGCCTCTCAGCCACCTGGAAAAGAGACCATCTAACCATCCTCGGCACGCAAATTAGAAAAATGCCTACAACACTGGTCCTCACGCTCCCTCACAATACAAGGCAAAGCAGTGCTAGCAAATTTTAGTCAACTTTATGTTCTTGCTTACCATTTTCAACATCCCATCATCAATCGTCACTTCTGTCAACAAACTGATTTTTTATTTTATCTGGCATGGCTCAACAGACCAGTCAAACGCAACACGATGTTTCTACCATACAAACAAGGAGGCTTGGGAATCCCAAACCTTGATGTAATCAACAAATCCCTTAAAACAAAATTTCTACCCCAGATCACCAGCAAACAAAACCACTCATGGATAAATTGGGCGCGATTCTACCTAGGCCATCAACCAAGCAACATCAAACCAGAATGGCAATTCCTTAGAAGCAACTCCATGCCACAAGCAGACCCAGAAAACTTGCCATTGTGGTATCAGACAGTTCACGATACGATTCTGGAAAAAAGAAACGACATTACCAATATGCATGAAGAACAAATTACGAACTAGAACCTGGCCAAAATCCTCCTACCAAGGGAACCAATCCGAGCCAAGAGAAAATGGGTTGATGAATACAATGTTTCAAGCTCACTGGATATCCATCTGGAAAGGCCCCGCAGCTAACTGCAAAGTGCAAAGAAACCCTGTGGAGATTATTGATCTTGCAACCTACGCGCTAGCCTGCCTTACTACGCCAACAAGCAATGCAGAGGTTGAGCGAATGTTTTCGTATGTTACGGCTATCAAGACGAAATCACACAACAAGATGAGTTCCTCCATGCTCGAAGCCATCGTCAGAATCCGCACCCATCTGTACTTTAGAGGCAAGTGCTGCAAGGACTTTGTACCTAGCAAAATAATGCTTGAGCTATTCACAAAGGACATTTATAAAAGTGCGAACAACAGCTCCTCAGCAGATGACGAAGACGAACCGTCCATTCTAGATATAAAGTTAAAAACTGTGTCTAAATTAAACAGACTAGCATGTTAAAGACCTTTAAATAATATGAGATGTTCGACCTTTTTCACCGCTTTACTACTACCTAAATAAATAATGTTTGAGTTTGAATTCTGAGTCACTATGTCAGATAAAATGTAACCGATTGTATTAATGTATTTATGGTAGTATTTATGGCATAATTAGCATAATTACTACTTCGGCCCCAGTCCCCCCTCTAAATTTCGATTTTGGCTTCTTTTGGCTTAGTTTAGCTACTTTTTATCTTGCGTTTGGCTCTTCTCGGCCCAAGGCCACCTGGCAACCCTGGTCAACTTTTAGACCTTGCCTCAAGCTTCAGTAATGACCTTACCAAAACGCCTCAACATCTTGATCCACTTTCCTATCCTACAAATGAACTTCTACACAGTATATCTAATGAACACGCCGAGCTCTTCCTTGATTACCTGTTCGAATTATTCTATAATATCCAACTAACCGCCGCCAACCATCTTACCTTACCTATTACCGCCCAGCTGCCCGAAATCCTGACGTACGCCAACGATAAACCAGCTGCTGAAGTCCCGAATTTAATCAACAAGCAACATGATAACAGCGACCAGGAACCGAAAGCCTACCTACGGAGTATGGAGCACTGGAGATGACTGTTTTTCTTTACACGATGAAGACTCTTTTTGAGTCTTTGCACTTATATTTTCAACCTTTTTTGTTTGATGCCTTTTAGTACATACAAGTCAATCGGACACATGCCTAGTCAGGAGTTATGACATCCCATCAGTATAACTGCCTCTTTTCAATAAACTGCACACACCCAAATTATTAAGTTTCAAGTTTAGGAAGTCAACAGGACTCATACAGTAATGTATTTTTTCGACAACCACATACACCCAAATTTATCAAAGCACTAGGTGATTTAATAATAAATCGGTTCTAGCTCATATGTTAAACTGATTTTTGGACCTCTGCCATGGGATTGTGAAGCTTGCTTCGCCCTGCCCACGGGTTGTCTCGGTATCGCACTACCTCCGAGTACGGCCCACACATCACAATGAAAATAAAACAACAACAAAATGATTCCAGTAATTCATATTTCTTATTCCTTCCAACAGATGCAGCAAGCAAGTTTCATCCGGTCCCAACACCAAACTCGAACATATAAAGTACCGATGCAAATCAACAACAAACATACAACCAACAATCGACAGTTTGGGGTAGATTGTACGACCGACGACCACAAAGTAAGTAGCTTCAAGAATAACCACATCGCAATCACATAGAATAAGGAAGTCCAGCACCACCAATACATCCAGCTTTCACCAACCACATCTCCATGTTCAAATTCACGGTCTGTCCACATGCCCGATAATCCTATTAACCAATCAAATTCAAACAGCCGTCGCTGGGAAAACTCATACTTACCTGATGCGAGAGGCACTCTGATCACATAGGGAGTCCTCTCAGGATGAGGCCCTCTCATTGCACTTCGACTGGGTTGACTCCTGCGATTGCCCCAAATGTGGGCAACTCGAGCGTATAATTTCTGGTAGTGGGGACCTGCGTTTGCGCTCGTCCCCTTCATTCCCAAAACAAATCACTCAGATCAAATCCAACAAACTACGTGAAGTTCACACTAGAACCGAGCAACAAATGCATACGTCGAACAGAATCCATCCCATCCTTTGTCCAACTCCTTTCACAAGAATCCGAAAACTACCAACAACAAAAAAAGCTACAATCACGAACACAGACACCAATCATCAACAACACCTCGATCTATCGAATATCACATCCCGTCGTCGTTCAACTCGCCGGCAACGATCGCAACAAAACCACCGCTAACTTCGAGCTGTCACTTCTGCCATCCAGCCAACTCTCGCATCGACCTTCACGCGGCACGTTCGAAGACAACATTCGCTCACACACAACATCACTGACCAACTTAATACGTCCGATTGATTTATATATGACAGTTCATAAAGTGAAAGCAGAATCAGTTTTTAAAAGGATCATAAAACCAAGTTTGAAATTTGGTTTTGGAAGATGGTTAACATCGACTGACTGGTCTTTCCTTCAAGCACTACCAACTTGCACGGAAAAGCTTACTGCATTTCAAACGTTGCTTGGTTTTGCCATCTTAACTTTCTTCCCACTACGAAGATTTAAACAACATCCAACCGATAAGCCTTGGATTACTTCTGAATTAAAGACTCTTATTCAACAATGCCAACAAGCAATGTTCAACGACCCGGTGGTTTTTAAAAAGTTAAGAAACAAAGTAAACAGGCTAAATAATAGTCTTAGGAGTTCCTTTTTTGAAAGTAAAGTAAAGAATTGCGACAATGCAGCTTCTTGGTGGAAATCCATTAAGCAGCTTGCAGGATTTCCTAAAAAAAAAGTTTCTAGTGCCGTTTTATTGGGTAAAGAAATCCATTCCATTGAATTAGCAACTAAAATTAACCAAAGTTTCCTGTGTATTACAAATCCTTTACCACCTCTTCTCCAACTGGAAAATGTCGAAACTGATTTTGTGGTAAATGAAATCTTATCTAAATATCACATTTCTCCGGAAAATGTTTATTTGAGGCTCTCTAACCTCAAACGTGTTAAAGCCTCAGGTCCAGACAATTTACCCAGTTGGATTTTGAAAGATTTTGCTATGGAGCTTTCCCCACCTATTGCTGAAATTTTTAATGCGTCAATAAAAGAGAGGATTGTTCCAAACTCATGGAAAGAAGCAGATGTTGTACCTATTCCTAAATCAGATGTGGTTAAAGACATTGAAAACGATTTACGTCCAATATCGTCAACTCCAATTCTTTCAAAAACCATGGAACATTTTGTTGCTGAATGGATTACATCACAAATTAGACATCTTGTTGACACAACCCATGCCCTTTTGTCTTTTTTTCATCATCTGTATAAAGCTACTGATCAACCCAACCAGTGTGTACGGATCCTGCTCCTAGATTTCAGTAAAGCCTTTGATAGGATAGACCATCATATCCTTATAAAGAAAATGGAAGAAATGGTCATCGATCCCATTTCGATTGCGTTGGTGAGAAATTTTCTTACTCGTAGGAAACAGAGAGTAAAGATAGGAAAATTATTTTCTAGCTTGGAACCTGTGAATGGTGGTGTTCCTCAAGGCACTGACCTAGGTCCGATTCTTTTTATGATAATGATTAATGATTTGTTGGAGGAATGGGAAGACAGATGGAAATATGTCGATGATTCATCCCTTTCAGAAACTATTATTAGAAACCAAGAATCAACTCTGCAGACTACTTTAGAAGGGATTAAACAGTGGTGTGCAAGAAATAATATGTCTCTAAATCATCGTAAATGTAAAGAAATCCTCATTTGCTTTTGGAAAACCAATCCAAATTACTCTCTGATGGCTGTCGACGAACAGCCCGTTGAATTGGTAAAGTCAGCAAAACTTCTTGGTATAATTTTCAGAGACGACCTAAAGTGGAACGATCATGTGGGAAGTCTTCCAGGTTTTACAGCGCCTTTCTGATTCCGGCGACTCGGCCGTTTTTTCGGAGTTGTGTGCCGTACAGCAGGACTTACGTTCGCACGAATTGCGTGAAGCTCGAGCAGAACAAGTCCGCTCACGATGCCGCTGGGCTGAGGAAGGCGAAACATCATCTGCTTATTTCTTTTCTCTAGTGCAGAAGCATCAGGAAACAAGTTATCACTGCCATCAAGGACCCTGCCACTGACGTCATACATCACGACTCCCTTAATATTCTTAAGGTATGGCAGGCGTACTACTCTACTTTGTTTACAGCAGTGCCATGTGATCCGGTTGTGCAAGCTTCCCTTCTGTCTAAGCTTGTAAAACGTCTTAGGGGTTTCTGAACATATGGGTATTTCGCCTTAGGTTCGGACAGGTTCCCTATTGAGTTTTACATAGCTTTCTGGGATAAACTCGGTTCGGACCTGGTTCCTTAACTTTGCTCATTCCCACGGTCGGTTATCCATCTCTCAACGCCATGGCCTCATAATTATCCTTTACAAAAAAGGGGACCGATTGTTAAAAATTGGCGTCCGATCAGTCTACTAAACGCTGACTATAAGATCGCGACACGTGCCATCGCTTGCCGTCTTCTCAGTGTTATACCCTCTGCGGCAGAACGATCTCTGAAAACCTGAGTGTTCTCCGGGATGTCATTGAATATGCTGATACCTACCAACTCCCTGCAACTCTCGTGTTATGCAGATGACACGAGGGTAGTCGTTATCACTGACACCTCACTGCCTGCGATTTTCCAGGTATACGATCATTATGAGCTAGGTACCGGGGCGAAGCTCAACCATGGTAAATCGAAAGGGTTGTGGCTCGGTGCTTGGAAGCACCGCACGGACACACCCCACGGTCTGACTTGGGTAGAAGATCTCCCCGTCCTTGGTGCCGTACTCAGTGGCAACCTGGGAAACCCGCATTACCAAAGTCGAGAAGCGGCTCTCTGCCTGGAAAGGGCGTTCTCTTTCCTACCAGGGTCAGGCTTTGATTATCAATGCCCTTGCCTTATCACAGATTTGGCACCTTTGTTCAGTCTTTGTCATACTGGGATGGGCGGTATCCCGATTGGATAAAGCCGTATGGTTCTTCTTTTGGTCACGAAAGCGGGACCTTTTTGCACGTCGAAATGTCACGACGCCACGTTTGACTGGAGGTTTCGGCGTCGTCGATTTCAGGTTGAAAGCAGATGCGCTACGACTTCAATGGCTTAAACGTTTTTTCTCCGACTCATGCGCTAAGTGGAAAGATCTGTTTCGCCACATGTTTTTTCGTGGCTTCACTCTTCGCCTAGACGCACTGCTGCGTCTTAGTGCTTTTAATAGAGTTTTGGTTAGTCGCCTTCCTCTCTTTTACCAACTATTGAAGGCTTGGAAACAATTCCAGGGTGGATCCCATGGGTCAAACCTTGCGGCCGGGTTATCCATGGATGCCCCTCTTGCACTTGTAGCGTGCACAACGCAAAAAGTCTATAACATCGGCCTCACCACTCGGTTGCAACCTCCACACTGTGAGGAGAAATTTCGCCCGGTGTACGGCGACCTTTACTGGGACGATACGTGGAGACAACTTCACGAGGTCTACTTGAACGGAGTGCCATCGATCTCAATTGGAAGATTGCGCACAGAGTCTTGTACACAGCGGTCCGCCTAGTCCGCTCTTTTGGTCAACGCCGTTTGAACATCATGTGCTTTTCACGAGGAGTCACTGGAACACCTCTTTTTTCATTGTGCCTTTTCGCAGATCCTCATGAACTGGGTTTATTTCCAACTCACCCTTTCGGTGCCACATGCCACACCCTTCACGGTGAAGGAGCTACTTTTTGGATTAACTGCGGCTCGTAAACGTTCCACGCCAAAAATCATCAAGTGGATGCTTCTGATTGTGAAGCATCGGATCTGGCTCGCGCACAACGATTTCCACTTTCGCGCTATTCCACCTGATGAAGGCAAATGCCTTAAAGCGGCGATCGCACACATTAAATTCTTGTTCAGGCTGCATGCAAAGAAACATACAACGCCCCGCCGTCGGGAAATCTTTGTCAAAGATTGGCTAGCGGGGGGTCATTGGGTGTTTTTAACGGGGAGAAGCTGGACTTCTCATTTTAACTTTTTTATCCTTTTTAACTTAAACCTCCCTTCGCCTTGGGATAAAATAGTTAAAGTAGGTTAAATTTAAACCCTTCCCTGGTCTCTCCTTAATTGGTCTGTACTGGGTGAAGTAAATCACGATAGTTTTTAACCATTTTCTTTGAGGGTGGAAGTCGTACTCTCAGCATGTTTAGCAGCTATGTAAGCTCCCTCTGTTTAGAATATTCATTGCACCTACGTCCTCGGAACGTACGAATATTCTATTCAAAATAAAAACTGACCTGATGCGAGAGGCACTCTGATCACATAGGGAGTCCTCTCAGGATGAGGTCCTCTCATTGCACTTCGACTGGGTTGACTCCTGCGGTTGCCCCAAATGTGGGCAACTTGAGCATATAATTTCTGGTAGTGGGGACCTGCGTTCACGCTCGTCCCCTTCATTTCCAAAACAAATCACTCAGGCCAAATCCAACAAACTACGTGAAGTTCACAGTAGAACCGAGCAACAAATGCATACGTTGAACAGAATCCATCCCATCCTTTGTCCAACTCCTTTCACAAGAATCCGAAAACTACCAACAACAACAAGAAAACTACAATCACGAACACAGACACCGATCATCAACAACACCTCGATCTATCGAATATCACATCCTGTCGAATATCACATTCAACTCGTTGGCAGCGATCGCAACAAAACTACCGCCAACTTCGAGCTGTCACTTCTGCCATCCATCCAACTCTCGCACCCACCCTTTATGCGGCACGTTCGCAAAACAACATTCCCTCACACATCTTCACTGACGAATTCATGACTACTGCACTCCCACGTCCGATTGATTTACATATACGAACTCGGCGCCACTGCGAATTCGACTCCCACAACACTTCGCATTTCGACATAGAAAATGCCTACGACCACACCACCAGGAAAACACCGGTTCTCATCCGATCACGCCTGCGAATACTCCGTGTCGTAGATCAACCGCATTTTGGTTTGAACGTGCTGAAATAGCGCCCGCGCTCGGCAAGTGACGGCCAGCGGAACCGCTTGTTTTGGCACACCGTTTTTCGTTTTTAGGCTTTCAAAATAAGGGTCGGTATCGCTTCTCGGCCTATTGGCTAAGTTTAGTCATTGGGTTTGCATGTACTAGTGATCTCTTAAGGTTCTAGTGGTGGATCCATGCTTCCGGTGCTACCGGTTAACACTGCTAAGTCTCTTCGAGTTGTAGCAACGCCAAGTGGTTAAGGAGTCTCTTTGGGCGTTTTGCCCGACTGCCGTTGGTTGGTCTCCCGATCTTCTTTGGCTGGATCGCTCATGCTTTACTTCTTTACTTCTTCGATTTTTCTTGGTGTTTGTGAGTGTGTATTTGTGAGTGTATGTTCGTAGGGTCTTTCTTGCGAGCTATCTCGCTGACCCTTGCTGCTTTTATTAGACGGCAGTATTTCTCGTGTGTTAGGATCTTTTCCTTCTACCCCTTCGTGTATTTATAGGTTGTTTATACCTAGACTTATTCTACTTTATATATCTTCAATATATATATATATATATATATGTTTTTTATATATATATATATACTTATGTAGTGTATATCCTTCTCTCTATAATATTATTACATCTAAATATTTCTAATCTAATTACATATATTATATGTATCTATATTCATATAATATATATATTACTATTCCTATTTACATTGATTATGTCGATTGATTGTACTTTAAATATATTTATCTATATAATTATATAATTTACTATATCTATCTTCGAATTTGATTCTTTGTATTATGTCAACTCCATATGCTAATCGCACTGTTGTGGCGAACTTGCCGGAGTTGGGACTTGCTGCAAAGCCATCTTGGTCTTTGTTAGAAGTCCAGGAGGATATTAAAAAGATTATCTCGTCCTCTCTTGGAAGTGTGTTTCATTGCATACAGCGTTATAGTCAGTAAAACAGTTACGCTTGACGTTTGTTAATGCAGAGGTAATGAAAGATATGTTGCATGTGGGTTTAGAGTTTCGCGGTCATCCTATTGAACTCAGGCCCCTGCTTTCTAAAAAATGGGTCTCCGTTACTTGGTTGCCATATGGAACTCCTGGTGAAGCAGGTGCGATCGCTGTGCGTCCACATGGCACCGTAGCCAAATGGAAAACTGAACCTGTGAACGGCATTTGCAATGGTAATATCTCTGTCCTTATGGACATCAAACTGCCGATACCATCTCAGATCACAGTAAATAAAAACGTAGGTAATGTTTGGTACCGTGGCCAAGTGTGTACGTGCTTTCGGTGCGGGGTGCACAGCCACCAGACTGATAAGCGTTCTCGCTTAGCAGTCGTCCCTCCACCTACAGTACCTCGAGATGACGCTATGTGGGCTGAACGCGTGCTTCATGGAGCCGCCACTACCCAGAACGCAAATCAAAATACTGCACCATCTTTTGATCCTCCTTCCATAATTCGATCTTCCACAATTATTGGAGATCTTCCTTCCGCTGAAGGTATAGATCTTGTCCTTCCACCCATAGACCTGTTTCCGACTCTTCCGACTGCTCCATCAGAAGCAAGTGTAACATCAAAGACTGCTACGGAAACACCAATAGCTGTGTCTGTTGACCGCCATTAATGTTCTTGGCAGTCGAATAGGCAACGATGGTAAGGAGTCATGGTGGGGTAAAGTAATAGGAAAATTGGAATCTGTCATTGCTGCATGGGGTAAACGTCAACTCTCTTTTCGTGGCCGAACATTGATAATCAATACACTCGGTCTCAGTCCTTTCTGGTATCTCGCCACCGTAAATAATTTAAATAAAACGCTTATACAACAAGTAAATAAACTTATTTTTCCTTTCGTGTGGCAAAAGAAGAGGGAATGGCTCAGTCGCGTTTCGGTGATACAGACCCAAGGTACGGGTGGACTTGGGGTCGTCGATCTTTCCACCAAACTGTCTTTGTGGGTGGAGCGTTTTTTACTCGGACCCGACCGTTGGAAGAATTTCTTTCATTTCTTCCTGCGTCTGACTTTATTAGCCGAGCCAGTGAACCGTGTGTTTCAGTTCACATCGATTGATCCAGCCACTTTGCACAAACTTCCTCCGTTTTATCAAGGAGTGATTACATCATGGATAGCAGCCAAACCAAAATACATCCAAGGTAAATGGTTGTTACCTCGACATCAAGTGCCGTGCATTCCGTTGGAGGACCTTACTGCAAGAATTGCGTATCGCAGTCTTTGTAACGCTGCTACAACAATCCACCATGGACAACCGTGTGGCATAATTTGAACCTATTGAAATTTGACTGCTCGGCGCTGGATACATCGTGGCTTGTCGCACATGGAGCCCTACCTACTGCGGACCGACTAATTCGTTTTGGTATCGCTGGTGTCAACCCTAATTGTCACTGCGGTCAACCAGAAACAACTGAGCATCTATTTTTTCATTGTCCTTTCGCTGCCAAGCTGATTGATTGGTATCATAAGTTGTTGGCGCAGGTGCGTTTAACGCTTCCATGACCATCATCATTGAACCTCTTGTTCAGCTACACTAGAAAGGTGTCAGCCGGTATGGTTGCGCTTCTTGGTCTGCTTCACCATCAAGTGTGGTTGGCGCGAAACCGTTTTTGTTTCGAAGGACTCATACCAGACCCAAATTATTCTCTGGAGCGAGCAAAGTCATCGCTTCATTTCGAGAATTCAACAGCGCCATATACGTATTACGTACTTTGAGATGGAATGGTTAGCTGGTGGGGTGCTTGGTTCTGTATGCTGTGATGGAAGTCTCTATTTCACGACTGAGTTGCATTCCCTACGTAGTAAGTGTAGTTTTTAGTTCAGATTTAACTTAGAAATTTACCATCCATGTTATGTTTTAGAGGCCGTCAGGAACGTCCAACTTTATAGGAACCAGTCGTCACGTCTCCGTGGCGATACTGGTACGGTCGAGACAACCCCATACTGAGGTTTGGGATCTTTTAAGTCCTTCTTTTCCTGGTAGGCGCCTACATAGTTTTTTCTTTGAGACACGGCAAGTGAGCCTTCTTAGGAGGGTAGATAATCTTGAAGTCTCTTACAGTTTTAAACCATTCTCAATTCGGGCTTCAAGCCTAGTAGAATGATAGGGTAGCAAAACAGAAAGAAGCCGGGCACACCTTCATTGCACACGAGCGGTCATTCTATGGCACGCGGAGCGAAGGCTTAATCCCAAAATGAGATCAAGTGTAGTATCTGTTCTTATCAGCTTAATATCTGGTATGCTAGACATTGCCTAGCTCATATATTAAACTGATTTTTGGACCTCGGCCATGGGATTGTGAAGCTTGCTTCGCCCTGGCCACGAGTTGTCTCGGTATCGCACTACCTCCGAGTACGGCCAACACATCACAATGAAAATAAAACAACAACAAAATGATAACACTAATTCATATTTCTTATTCCTTCCAACAGATGCAGCATCCACCAAGCAAGCTTCATCCGATCCACCACCACTTCCTCCACCGCCACTTCCTCCACCGCCACCTCCATCACGATGCGGTGAGAGTTCTTCACAGTCGAACTCCGAAGAACCCATAGCGAACAAAGATCGATCCAAGGTAGTGGGGGACACCGTCTTCGTCACCATTCCAACAGACCTTCCGCCATGTAATTCCTCCACTGAGGTTTCGCTGGAAGAGATGGCACCCAAGGGAACCAAACGACTTCTCGCTTTCAGTAGGGATGACGAACCGAAGCAACCTCTACTTGACTTTAGTCCTGATGAGGATTCAATTCCTGACACCACTGTGGACGTGTCATTCGATCCAGATTCTAGCATCGATCTCAGCGGTAAACGTGGACCAGACGATCGTGCCCAATACGGTCCCTGAAAATCTGGTTCCCTATTCCTCGACTTCGGTCGAGTTTTCACTTGATAGTGATGGTGCTGCTGCTCATACTTATTCGGAGCAACGACACCCAAGTAGTGTGGAAGTCGTGCCACCTGCTCCTATTCCAAGGCTGCAAATAATTTTTTTGGTCGGAAGGTCAAATGACCGGCCAAGACAAAAAGTGGTCGGTCATGTATCACTTTTGGTCGGTCAAAGTAAAGTTTCTGTCTAGTATCGTAGTGATGTCATATGATGTCACATGGCTGGAATATCAGCTGATTTAGTTTCAGAGCTTGATTGTGAGTCACTTGCATTGTTTTGTGACAAGCAATGGCTTGATGCAAGACTGTGAAGCTACATAAAAAGTATATAAAATTTTCAACCTAGTGACACAGAACGCATACAGATCGTGCGTATTTGCACATTGGTGATCAGATATGACAAGAATCAAAATATCAACATATAAAATTCAAGAACTTATTGATTGTCAGTACAGAAGAGTCCTTAGACAGCCCTAAGGCTAAAATATCTTAGTCCGTGTGTACATTATGTGATTAACAATGACAATATAACTCAACCTCTACTTAGTATTATGGTTTTACATCGCAAAAACAGGCGAAATTTACAAAGTTTCTAAATGTTCAAGATAGTATTCCCCCTTTTAATAAAGCTGCATGAGCATCGAGTTTGTTTTTACCGTAATACTTAATAGTAGTACTGTAGTTAAACAAACACTAACAGCGATAAGTACCTCAGTGGGAGTAGACGTCAACATTTAATTATAATAGTTATCTTTTAGATAAAAGTTGACTAGGCCCATAAGTCGTTTTCACTGTCACTTGAGCCACTGAACAATGTCAAATCTTCACCGCCACTTGCAGAATCGCGTTCGTCAGACTGCGACACGAATTCACCATGTCGTAATTCATTGTCCGAATCTTCAGAGCTATCACTTGTGGAATGACCTTTGGTTTTGAAATGTGTTTTCTTCGTTTTTCTTTGCTTGTATTTCTTCTGTTGTTTTTTATTTGGACGTCTATGCTTTGCATTATCCCAAGCAATTACTGCAGCAGTTGGATCATAGTTATCCAACGTCTTTCCCGAAACAAGAATTTGCAAGTTGTCTTGAAGAGTAGCCTGACAGAGAGAACTTCTCTTTGATGTCTTAACCCTTCCTAAGCAACTAAAAAAAACCTTTCTACACCTGCATTTGAAACAGGGAAAGTGAAAAGCAAACGGATTAGTAAAAGTATGTTTTTCCAATTGCTGGCTCTGGATACATGGAAAATCTTGAACCAGGTCTATCTTTGTGTGGTGCATGGCTCACAGGCTAGAGCTGACACCTACTTAAAGGAAGTTGATGAGGCACTGCTTAGACTGTATTATCTATAAGAAAAGAGCCCCAAAAAGCTACGAGGTTTAGAAGAACTACATAAAGCCTACAAAGAAACATTTGAATTTCAGGAAGGGTCATTAAAACCTAAGAGAGCAAGTGGTACTCGCTGGATTGTCCATAAGCTTGAAGCATTAAAACTTCTTGTGGATAAATTTGGCATTTTAATGCAGCACATAGACACTGAGTTGTGATAATTCTGTGAAAAGTGCTGACCAAGCCAAATTGACAGGCTATCTCAGAAAATGGAAAACAGGGAAGTTGTTTGTTTACTCCTGTTTTTTCATTGATTTGTTACAGCCAGCAGCATTTCTTTCGTATGCCTTTTCAAGAAGGCAATGTGGATGCTGTATCTGTAACACTTGCTCTATCACGGATGAAGAAATCCTTGAACACACTTGGTACCAAAGAAGCCAGACCTGCCAACGATGAAGTTCTATCTCTAGAAAGTAGAGGAGGAAGAATATCAAGGTACTAAACTTTCTGGTTTTGAATCTGCCGTTAATAATTTAAAGAAAAATACAGGTAGATATGTTCCCATGGTTCAAGATGCAATTGATTGCCACCTTGTATACTGGCAACTGCACTTATGTCATCTGTGCCTATTGAACTCTGAAGTATGGGATTGTGCCTCAAATGAATCTATGAATGAGAATATTTTGTACTTTTTGACTAAGTTTAAAGTTCCTTTAGTTCAGCAAGGTCTACAAGTTACAGATCTTGAAGTTGTTGAAGAATGGAATGATATGCTCGATTATGCGTGTATGTACCTTGGGAAATTCATTACGGAATAATGCCTGAACTCCACCAATCTCGCCCCTGTTGGTGCTGCAACCATCACCCCCTAACGGTCTTGGCAGAGTACCATGCAATTCCTTTAAGCCCACAGTGTCAAGGGACCTTTTGATGCCTGAGAGAACACCTGGAGCGTCAGCACTGCTATATTTTCAATTGAGACAAATCCCATTTTTACTTTGACCATGAGGGCACCTTTATCACTTAATTCAGGTTCAACAGGATCAGGGTCAAAGTACAGCACAAACACTGCCTCCTGTTCTGTTACTGATTTGTCAGTTGTTCCATAAAATAGTATGCTATAAAAGTTAGCTTTAGCAATGTCTTTCGACAGCTCACTCTGGAGCTCCTCAGCTTCGTAAGAAATAAATTCAGTTGCGGCAGTTATGTTACAATAAACTGAGGAAAGTGGTACTCCATGCCATTTCTCAAGATTCAAAATTTTCTCATTTTGCCAATGGAAACTCTTCTTTAACAATGAAATATGATATATCAAATTTCTTCTTAAGGTCCTCAAGTTGAGTTGGATTGAGGTTAAAGTTTAGTGTGGGCTGGCTGAAAAGGCTGCACTTTCTCATTCTGACAATTCTGTGCACAAAATAAGCTCAGGGCAACACTATCCATTTCAGATTTGGCGTGACTTATAACATTGGACATTATGAAATTTGTAGAGCCATCAATGTATGCCCTTGAAAAGTGCTTTCTGTTCTGAATGGAGGACTGAAATTGAGTACACACTTTGCAATACAATGCAAATTTTCCGTGTTTTGTCGTCTCAAAGTCATAGGTTAGCCATGATTCTGCCTCGTACTGTGCTAAGTCATTACGTTTCCATTTCTCTACTGTTAAACGAGTTAGCTTCCTTGTATTTGGGACAGTGCTGCTTCCTTCAGCCTCCCCTGCCTCAATATTTTTGGTGACAGCTGTGTTTTTAGGATTAGGTTCTGTGGACGTGACTGGATCTTTGTCAACTTTTGTTTTCATTTTCTTGTTCAATTGTACTTGCTCGTTGGTCTTAAAGACTGATGGTGAAAACTAGCGAATATTAATCGCACGAACGACGATTGATAGTTTTAGATTTCTTCACCGGTAATTTTTCCGATATTTATACACAGCATTTTTACAAACAAAATTTGGGTGTAATATAGGTACTGTATTCTGAATTTTGATAATTATTATACCCAACTGACTGATTCAATCGGTCAGATGACCGACCATAACAAGTTCTGGTCGGTCAAAACGAAAAATATGGTCGGTCATTGACCGATGACCGACAGTAATTTGCAGCCTTGCTATTCTGACACGCCGAAAAACCTGTGTCAGTTCCTCGTCATCCGTTGCTCCTGCAACGGAGGCCACATGTAGCCAAGCTCCATCACCGGCTGCATCTAGTGACGTAGATATTCCTGGTCATGAAACCTGGCCGGAAGACGGCTGTAATAGCCAACCGGGTACTTTTGAATGTACTCCGGAAAACACACCTCTTCCTTTTACTTCATTGGAGGACCTTGGTCTCTTTTCTGACCTTGGCACTCATGATGAGTTCTCAGAAGAGGACTTGGATCGGGTACGCGATTTGGAAATGGAAGCGTTTTTAAATCGACTTGCCAACAACGCTTCTGACTTGCTTGAAGTGATTAGTGAGGACGGGGAGTATCCCGATCCCACCTAATTGTTCACCACTAAACGATTTCACGTTCAAGTTAATGACTATAAATATAAACGGTCTGAATGACCGCATTAAACGTAATACTTTTATTGAGTGGCTTAAGTGCGTTAAAGCAGACATTATATGTCTGCAAGAAACACACGCTATATCGCATGCTACATTGAGAGCATGGTTTTCTTCCTCTGGATATGCGGTTGCTTCCTCGTCCATCTCCAACAAACGAGTCGGCACCGCTATCCTTATACATTCTCGTCATCAGCTCGAAAAGGTGCGGCGCGATGAGGGTGGCCGTTTCGTGCAAGCAGAGGTGATGATAGACGAGGAGAGGGTACGTTTTGTATCTCTATACGCCCCAAGCCGTAATCCGGAGAGGAACAATTTTTTTTCTTCACTGGCGGATTTTGTCGACTTGGCCATACCGACTTTTTTATGTGGGACTTCAACGCCGTACTGGATCCAACGCTGGACCGGCGCCACCCGCCGTCGTACCAGCGTGCCACACCAAACTTGGTTGCAGAGAGCATCTCTGCCTTGCAGTCACTTCTTTCTGCAACTAATACTTTTCCAGTATGGCGCACACAACACCTTGGTGTACGTTCCTTTTCCTGGGACCACGTCTCAGGAGAGTGCTCCTCAAGAATTGATATGGTTTGGGCACCTATTAATCTTCAACAATACATCGAGGACAGTGAATATTATCCCTCCTTTTTTACTGACCACCGGTATTTATTGGTCACATTCACCCTTCCATCTTCTAATCGGAATTGGGCCTGGGTATTGGAAGCTCAATACTTCCATACTCAAGGACTCGGACTACTGCCGCCAGTTAGTCAAATCTTTTTGGTCCTTTTGGCACAACCCTCTTGACTGGTGGGACATGGGGAAGTTTTACTTCAGAGGTCACAAGGAGCTTTTGTAAGGCGAAAGCTTTAGCCGCGTCAGCCCTGAAAGTTAATTTAGGTCGCTGGCTTCAACATTTACAGCGTCTTTTCGATGCTGGGGACTCGTCTGTTTTCGACGAGCTCTGTTCAGTTCAGGAGGACTTACGCTCCTACGAAATCAAAGAAGCTCGGGCAGCTCAGATACGCGCAAGATGCCGATGGGCCGAAGAGGGGGAAAAGTCTTCCACTTACTTCTTTTCCCTTGAAAAGAAACACCGGGAAAGAAAGACAATGTCCGCCATAAAGGATCCTGTAACTTCCGTCGTGCACCATGACTTACTTGCCATACTTAAAATATGGCAAAATTTCCTTCTGTCCAAACTGGTTAAGAAGCTCTCTGCTGAAGGACAGGCGAGCTGTGAAGGGCTTCTCACACCTGAAGAATGTAATGTCGCTGTGATTGGCATGGCTACTGGAAAGACACCAGGATCAGACGGTTTTCCTATCGAGTTTTATTCGACTTTCTGGGATATTCTCGGCCCAGACCCGTTTGGAAACCAAAAACTGGCGCCCCATTAGTCTGCTAAACACAGACTACAAGATTGCAACTCGGGCTATTTCCGGTCGCCTCCTTCGTGTAATCTCTTCAGTGGTATCGCCGGACCAAACTTGTGGCATACCTGGCAGAACAATAGGGGAAAACCTGAACGTTCTGCGCGAGACTCGCTCCAGGAACTGCGGTGCTCTTGCTATGCGGATGACACAACAGTCATCGTTACGTCTGATACCTCGTTGGCCGCAGTTTTTGCAGTGTATGAGAGCTATGCTAAAGGCACAGGCGCAAAGTTAAACCGTGGCAAGTCCAAATGATTGTGACTAGGGGCGTGGAAACATCGCACGGATACCCCCACGGTTTGACTTGTGTAGAAGACCTTCTGGTACTTGGGGCCGTCCTCAATACCTCTGATTATGCGACGGTAACCTGGGAACCTTGCATTGCTAAGGTGGAAAAGAGGCTTTACTCCTGGAAAGGGCGCAATCTCTCCTATCAGGGAAAGGCCTTCATCATCAACACACTTGCCCTCTCACAAATATGGCATTTATGCACCGTCTTTGTCATGCCTGGATGGGTGGCATCCAGAATTTACAAAGCCATTTGGCCTTTCTTCTGGGCAGGCAAAAAGGACTTGGTTGCTAGACGGTTGCTGGCGTGGTCGATTTTCGCTGGCGTGGTCGATTTTCGCTTGAAAGCAGATGCTTTGCAGCTCCAATGGCTGAAGAGGGTACATTCCGACTCCGGGGCGAAGTGGAAGGATCTTTTCCGCAAGCTGTTAGGTCGAGGCTTTGACTTACGTATCGATGCTCTGCTACGGCTTCGATCTTTTAAGCGAACATCAATCCAAAGCCTCCCGCCCTTCTACCAACAATTACTGCTAGCCTGGCGCTCCTATCACGGCGGCACCAACAGCTCCCAGCTCGCAATTGGGACTTCTAGGGACGTGCCTCTGAACATCGAGGATTTTACGACTCATAAAGTATACGGTATTGCATTAGCAATATGTCGTAAACCTCCACATTGTGGAGAAGTACCGCCCTGTGTGCAAATTTATATGCTCTCGTTGGAGCGTGGTGCAAACGATCTGAACTGGAAGATCGCCCACGGTGTCCTTTACACTGCGGTCCGGCTGGTCCGATCGTTTGACTATCGCCATATGGAAATAATGTGTTTTTGCAGAGCGGATGAGACATTGGAACATCTCTTCTTTGATTGTTCCTTTGCACAGCTGCTCATCAACTGGGTCTTTTTCAACTGACCTTATCAGTTCCGAATGCCACACCATTTACAGTCCAAGAACTTCTGTTTGGATTTACTGGTGGGCGTAAGACTTCGACGCCAAAAATTATTATGTAGATGTTGCAGTTGGTGAAGCATCGCATATGGATCGCCCGGTGTGACTTCCGCTTCCGCGACATTCCGCCCGACGAGAGTAAATGTCTTAAAGTAATCATAGCATGCAAAAAAACATTCCTTGCCACGCCATTTTTGAAAGAGAATGGCTTGCTGGGGGGTCCTTGGGTGTTTTTAACGGGGAGAAGCTAGACTTCTCTTTTTAACCTTTTTAACCTTTTATCCTTTTTAACTTAAACCTCCCTTAGCCTCGGCTTTGGGATAAAATTAGTTAATGTAGGATAAATCTAACCCCTTCCCTGGTCTCTCCTTAATTGGTCTGTACTGGGTGAAGTAAACACTATAGTTACGAGGGTGGGAGTCGTACTCTCAGCATGTTCAGCAGCTATGTAAGCTCCATCTGTTTAGAATATTCATTGCATCTACGTCCTCGAAATGTAGGAATATTCT
The DNA here is from genome assembly GCA_035772405.1 of Chrysogorgia sp. JL179-B06. NCBI lineage: Eukaryota > Metazoa > Cnidaria > Anthozoa > Scleralcyonacea > Chrysogorgiidae > Chrysogorgia > Chrysogorgia sp. JL179-B06. The sequence goes on from JAYKKM010000249.1 coordinate 195,530, forward strand.
ACTCAAATAAAAACTTACCTGACGCAAGAGGCACTCTGATCACATAGGGAGCCCTCTCATTGCACTTCAACTGGGTTGACTCCTGCGATTGCCCCAAATGTGGGCAACTCGAGTGTATAATTTCTGGTAGTGGGGACCTACGTTCGCGCTCGTCCCCTTCATTCCCAAAACAAATCACTCAGACCAAATCCAACGAACTACGTGAAGTTCACAGTAGAACGGAACAACAAATGCATACGTCGAACAGAATCCATCCCATCCTTTGTCCAACTCCTTTCACAAGAATCCGAAAACTACCAACAACAAAAAAAGCTACAATCACGAACATAGACACCTCGATCTATCGAATATCACATCCCGTCGTTCAACTCGTCGGATCGCAACAAAACTACCGCCAACTTCGAGCTGTCACTTCTGCCATCTATCCAACTCTCGCACCCACCCTTTATGCGGCACGTTCGCAAAACAACATTCCCTCACATCTTCACTGACGAATTCATGAATACTGCACTCCCACGTCCGATTGATTTACATATACGAACTGCTCGACACCACTGTGAACTCCCACAACACTTCGCATTTCGACGTAGAAAATGTCTACGACCACACCACCAGGAAAACACCGGTTCTCGTCCTCGTCCGATCACCGCAGTCAAGTCTGGTCGGGCGGAGTTAGTACTTGGATGGGTGACCGCCTGTGAATACTCCGTGTCGTAGACCAACCGCCTTTTGGTTTGAACGCGCTCAAATAGCGCCCGCGCTCGGCAAGTGACTGCCAGCGGAACCGCTTGTTTTTGCACACGGTTTTTTGTTTTTAGGCTTTCAAAATAATGGTCGGTATCGCTTCTCGCCTTTCGGCTAAGAGGCAAATTCGAGAATGTTTTCGAGGTGAATAAGGTGGATCCATGCTTTGTAGTGCTACTGCAAAACACTTTTACAGCTTCTACGAGATGTACAACGCTCTATTTGGAAAACCGCTTGTGGATGGATTTCACCGCCGTACGCTGTACGGGCGCATCGACCAGCTGGCAGTGGACAACCTTCCGCCGTATTCGTTTCGCGCTATCCGCGATGATTTTAAGTTACAGTTTGAGGATATGAAAAAGTCATTGGCTGTTGCCTGCCCACCGTCTCCCGTTAACTTGCCTGGATGAGGAAGCTGCAACCTTGGTTATGGTTCAGGGCCTACATTTCCGTAACGTTCCCGTTCGTCTTGAACCGCTCGTTTTGAATGCACTGTTCGCGTTCACCGTTTACCATATGAGATGGAATTACATCCCATTCGTTTGGTCCTGGAGAAATTTGGTGAGGTAACATCTATTTACCGTGAGTTTGATTAGTATTATTATTGTTAAAATGAACATAGAAAAACCTATCGCTTCCAAGATTGCTGTTCTTGGCCAGTCCACGCTTGTCCTTTTATAAAGGACAAATTCGCACATGTTTACTTGTGGGCAAAACTCCCACGAAAATCGTAATTGTCCTGTCCGACGAGATCATGAACCCCCACTGCGGTAGCCGCGACTACTACCATAAATACTTCTGCAGCTAACGCTACTACATCTACCACGGCAGCTATTCACCGCAATGTCACCCCCCTGGTATCTCCCAGCATTGTTCCAACTTTATCCTCCGGAACCCTCTTGCAAGAAAATGTTCCTGTGGTTCCTAGTGTGGTCTCCCACATGGCCGACCCGGGTATCGACGCCTCCCCTAGTCAAGATCTATTCCCTGCTACCACCAACCAGTCTGTACTCATCGATGTCAACATGCCGAGCCAAGTACCTGATCCTACTACACTGGAACTTCCACCTGACGATTCTGGATGGACCATCGTGACCCATCGACGACACCAGCGGCAACTCAGATCCTCTACCACCTGACACACCTCTTCCACCACTTGACCCATTTGCCCATAAGCGCACAGCGCCCACCCTTCACACTTATTTTCCAAAAACTCGGCGAGTTCCTGCGTCACCGCAATATTCGCCTACCACCGAAGTCCCGCAAATTCGGAACCGATCTCCTCTGACCCCGCACTTAACCACATCCGGGAATCTCACCTTTGCTGGTGTTGTTCAATGCACAACAATACCCAATCCACCATTTATTAATTCTATGGATTCTGATGCCGTTGATTACCTCATCGACTCTTCCGGGTCTGCAGTAGTTTGAGTCTTTGTCTTCAAGGAAGTCTCTATTTTGACCCTGAACGTTCAGGGTCTTCGAAATTCTGTAAATCGTGATACGCTAAAACAATGGCTAAACTGTTTTAAACCAACACTTATTTGCCTACAAGAAACTCATTCTATTTCATTAACGGAATTTGCTTCCTGGTTCAGTGATACCCAGTATCTGTGTGCCTCATCCCCAGGCACTGTGCACAGTATTGGTGTTGGCATATTGGTTCATAACTCATTTTCTGTGACACCGCTGGCCGCTGTTTGTGCCGAATTATCGAAACGAAACTATGTGTTCCGTCTACATTGTCTATATGGTCCAAATACCCGGAACGAAGGGATAGACTTTTTTGGTTCTCTCTCCACGTTTATTTATTGATCCTCTCGTACCGAACTTTTTTTGCAGAGACTTTCATACTGTTTTTGACCCTAACCTGGATAGGCACGGATGTAATCCCACCTCTCCATGGGACTATAACTGTCCACCGACATTAACGCTTTTGAAGGAGTCCACTGATTCCTGTGATATTTGGTGTCATCTTCATCCATCAATTAAACAATATACTTGGCATCGTCCCGATGGCTCCCAGAGCTCGCGGTTAGACATGATTTGGATCCCACAACGGCTGCTGGGCTCCGTGATTTCTTGTTAAATCCTTTCTTCCGGTCAGGCCATAATTATGTTTTATTAACACTTGGTGCGGAGCCACTGGATATTGGCGCTCAAGATCGCTTACTTTCCACCTTGGAACGATCTCTTTCCATACTTAATGCAAGCGTCTGCGGAGGTTTGTTGACTACAACTGAATGTTTTGCCGCTTTAAAAGATATGGGTAGACGCAAGACACCTGGCATAGATGGTCTTCCTATGGAATTCTATCTCCATTTCTGGGACGTGGTTGGTGAAGACTTTGTTGCGACCGCCAACTTTGCCTACTATAGTGGTTCGTTATCTCCCATGCAACGTCAAGGTGTTGTTACGCTTTTATATAAGAAAGGAGACCAGCTCGACGCCGGCAACTGCCAACCTATTTCACTCCTCTGCGTCGACTATAAGATCATTGCCCGTGCTTTGGCTAAACGCCTTCTCTTGGTTATCTCTCATGTTGTCTCTCCAGACCAGACTTGCGGCATACCGGGTCGCTTTATTGGGGACAATATTGCTCTTCTCCGTGACATTGACTACACTTCCGATACTAACCTCCCTTGTGCCATTCTCTCGCTGGATCAGTAAAAAGCTTTTGACCATGTCGATTGGGCTTTCCTAACTCTGCCCCAACGAAAGATCGGATCGAGTACCGCCACCTAAAGATGATTAATCCCAATGCCTCCATACTGAAGGTCATCTACGAGAGATGCATCACAGAGCGCTGAGTCCCTACCCAATGGAAATCCGCTACTACCATACTCATCCACAAGAAATGTGCTAGTGAGGACCGACAAACTTCAGGCCGATAGCACTGATGTCCTGCTTGTATAAGCTCTACATGTCCCTCCTGTCAAGCCGAATGTCCTCCCACGCAATCGACCACAAGCTCATGTCTCCGAGCCAAAAGAGCGCCTATCCACATGAAGGTTGCCACGAGCCATAGTCACTCTAGGGGGATGGTCTGGAGACTTCGTATACTTCAAAGGATGCCGTCTATATATGTTGAGCCATGCAAATTTAAGTGTCACGTGGTATTACACCGTGCACAAAAAACAAAGATGGCGGAATGTCAGGAGCCATGTGAGAATGAAATCGAAGCGAATTTACAGCCGTTACACTCTGATGCTTTAGACAGAGAGGAGGAACTACAACATGCTTTTGAAGAAGCCATTGGAGAAGTAAGTTGACATCATTTTGAGTAAAATATATAACATATTTACTCAATATTTTGGCCGACATATAATTCTGCACTCCCGTCGTATATAGTTTTATATAATTTTTGATGCTCTTTCAACATATATTTATGCTATTTTCTATGTATTTTCAGATGACAGAAAGCGAATTTTGTTGCACTGTTTGTAGGAAAAAGTGCAAAAGTAAAGGAGGTTTGACAAGACATAAAAATGCGAAGCATGAAAGCCTTGGGAGTTCAGCCAGTAAACTCGACGACATGGATGAGAATATATTCAACATTGATGATTATATTAACCTGGTGAATCAAAGTTGCAAGAGTTTAGAAAAAGATACTTGCTGTGCAGATAATGTTAGAGAAAGTTTCAAAGTTTATATTTTTAAAATTGCTGGAAAGGAAGATGAAACAAGGTTTTCTCAAGTAAGGAAGCTGTACTCTTTCGTCAGAAAAGGAAAGGTTGAAAAGTTTTATGCCAAATACTTTGCAATTGTAGTGTCCATAGCATCAGAGTATTTTCCACAGTTACCTTTTCAGTCCTCAGTCCTGCTTGCCACCAGGTTGGCTGACAAGATTGCATCATTTAAGAAAGATTCTACTTGTAAAGTGACATCAGAACATAAATCTACTGCAAGTGTATTGAATGAGAAGGAAAAAGCAGCATTACAGTATCTTGGTGGGTATGTTCTATTTACTCTACACAAACGTCTCCGAAAGTCTAAAGATTGGATGACAAATTCCAAGCAACAAGTACTGTCTGTACTCCAAGCTGGAAAACAAAGCAGTGATTGTGAAACATCACAGACTCTAGTTGACTGTGTAAATCGAGGGGGTCTTTGGAAAGTAAGCCAAACTGTTGAAAAAATTTTTACAATAGCAGAAATTAACTTTAAGAGTGTTACAACTGAGTCTGAGGAACAATTCACAAAGATATCAAAAACAGACATTGTTGATAATCTGGAAAAAAATCCTAAGTTAGACAGCTTTTTCCAGGAGTGGGTAAGGTCTGCTGATCTAGAAGTATCAAAAGATGTGTCCAAAGACATTTTACACCAGGTCTTATTACTCTACATCACAGTAAGATCATTTAGTTTTGCAAGAGATGTCATAAATAAGCATAAAGCTCAGCAGAAGAGTTCAAAGTCAAAGGCATTAAGAAAACAAATAAAAAATAGTTCAGATAAACCTCCAATTACTAAATAAAAAGTTACATGTAAGGGACTGGTCATAATTTGGGAGGGGTGGGGGGGGGGGGGGGGGGGGGGGGGGGCTGGAAAAGGTGGGGGTCCTCAATTTGTTGAGCTTCAACAAAGGGGGGGTCACCTATTTTCAGTTATTACATTTTTCAATTGCACCCCCCCCCCCAATAAATCATGAGAGTAACTATGGTTAAATAGACATATGAACACCAAGTTCAAAACATTTTAAAACATAACTAAAAAAATATGAAATTGAAACATGAAGAGTTAATCCAGTTATACTTTGTATAAAGTCTCAATGATTTGGCAGCTTGAAATGACCATTATAATGTACCAAGTATCCAGATGACAAGCCCAACACTGTAAAATCAGATTGGTTGAAATATGTAACCATTTCAATGGGTTATTTTATCCAACAAGTAGGTTATATATATATATATATATATATATATATATATATATATATATATATATATATATATATATATATATATATACTATATATATATATATATATATACTATGCACACTCTTTTTACTTGATGAAAACATATATTTATCACACTCTCTCATAACTCATTATGCATGTGTGATGTTAATTCCGGATACTTTCTAAATAAAATATTTCAAAAACTAGGCAATAAAACGAAAATCTTTAAAAGAAGTTACTTTATACTGTAATTTCAAAAGTTCTTCCAAATAGGACCATAAAAATATTTGGGATTAGGTGCACTTTAACCAATCTGTATTTGCAGTGTATTTGTTAACCTTGTCATCTAGCACTGTTTGGACAACTTTTTCTGTTTACGCCTGGGTAGTGGTTCTTCGTTAATAGCATGTGTTCGCTTTTGAGTGGAATCTTTTCCTAATGTATTGCCAAGAACTTGGGTGTTTGATCTCTGCATTCTTATTTTGTTGTCATTGTAGCCAAATGTGTAGATTGTGGGATTGTCAGATCTCCTACCAATGCCTCTTTGCTTTCCAAAGTATTGCTCTACAGGATCTTGGCAGAAATGGTTTGTCAAAACAAACTTGACCCCAGCACCAAGCAGAAATTTGATAAGTGCTATCATCGAATAAATACTGATCTTCATGCCTTCAAATGTCTGATGAGACAGGAACATTCTTGCACGTGCATTATCATCAAAGTTGCCAGGTCGTTCTCTAATGCTTCTATGCCATTCAAACAGATATGGAAGAAACTCATCTGTTAACCAAGAAAATCTTTTGTCATTTACATCCTTATATGGTAGCAGGAATGTCTTTCGTGTTTTGGTACCTTCTGATAAACTGCGAACATTGAAACAGTCAAAAAATGTGTCCATCATTTCACAAAATTTGGCTGTTCCTCTTGTCTCAGGTGCACCAAACTCCTTAAGCACATTTGCCATTGTTGAACTCAACACTTGGGCTGCAAGATTTACTCTCATTACAGAATAAGATGTAAGGCGTAGCCCATCTTCAAGATCAAAGAAGTACATCTCTGATATGTGATTCCATGACAGAGTGTCTCCATTGTTCCACAGAAGCCTTTTGTGATTACCTAATAAATTTAAGACAAATAGAAAATAAATATGCAGAGTTAGAATTCAGAAGGTAAAAAGTTGAAGGTGTTGAGAAGTTAACCAATCAGGTGCAAGAGTGAAGAGAATACGAGGTCAGACAGAGTAAAATAATCTGGAAACATCTAGGCAGAGTAAGATAACCATTGTGAATTAGAAATATTAATTAAAACATAAATATAGCTATTTAATTTTTACAATAAAAAAGTTTGCCAATTTACTGTGCAAGGCTCACAAAATTAAAAAAATGTCCTTCATCACCTTCAAAAAACTTGAAAATTTCATCATGGAAAAAGAGCTATTTATTTAAAGGACCAAGGTACCCTAAAGTCCATATGTAAACATTTTGGTTGGTAAAACAGTCAAACACAATGTTTTTAGTTAAAGGCACAGTTTGCGATACACTTATTAATAATTGAAAAAACTAGTAAGTTTTTTCAATTAACTTGGTGAAATTTTAGGTGTGGGGTTTCGTAAATCTTGCAAAATGTATTGAAAATTTTTGAACTATAGGCTAGCGTATGTGTATGGACTCCAGGCAAGTATATCTAAACTCACCATATTCCTATAGAGATTCAAATTATATCAATATCAATATTGTTTGAAGAAGATTTAGAAAACCTTGTGTATCGCAAACTGTGTCTTTAATAGCTAGCATCATTTTGGTTTACCATGCTTTTTAAACAAACACTAGAAGATGGGAAATAATGCAAGATTTGGGCAATGTTTACATGTTGGGACCTGACATTGCACAGAACAGAATTTACATCAACTTTAAAATAGAAAATGCAACCTTGTACATTCCTCGTCCGGGGGATCCTCCCCTGAAAAATCTAGAACCTCGGAAACATCATTTGCAACAATTTGAGCGAACTTTATCAGCTAATTCTACTAGCATAATTCCAATTTTACATAAAAACGAAGGAATTATTACACCAACATACTGTACCTTACGTATAAAGCATCGACAGACGACACTTCACAAAAGTATTGTAAAACCTAGTTTTTCAAACAAATTTCCCAATAGATCGAATTTGATCAAAATTTCCCGACAAACTTTTCTGTGGGGGGCCCCTCCTGCCCCGTCAGTTACGCCACTGGTTAAGGTGATTCCTCAGTTTTGCATTGCGCACATTTACTGCGCACATTCAATAATCAGTGTTTTTATGGCCATTATGCAACACTTTCAAAAAATTCCGACCATTTTAGGACAATTTAGTGCCAAATCTAACAGAGACGCTTATGTATTGGTAAGGGAAGCGTTATTAAGGGACTAAATAATTTTTTTCCGAGAACTTTTACATAAGTCTAGCTAGGGCTCCCTGTGCAAGTAGGTTTGTAAACTACTTGATAATGCAGGTTTAAGGCCATAGTTCTTAAAGAAGGTCGGTGACCATAATTTTTTCCTTTATAATTATTTTCTTCTGCCACTTTTACGTGTTATAAGGGATTTTATCATCTGCAGTTGGATGGCCATGCAGCCAAACATTGACCATGATCAAACTGCAGAAACAAAAATCCCTAGTGGGTACAAGGTTGCCGAAAACCATCTAGAGATATGCAAAGAGAACAGATAATCCAGTACATAAGATTAAGTGATCATTACAGGCACATTACCTGATCCAGAGTTAAAGAGACAGTTTCGTGCTGTCTTTAACAAGTGTGGTGGGTCACTGAAGAAATATATATTTCTATCTGGCTGGAAAAGATTCTTGGTACAGTAGACTACATCTTTGTCATTGCTGCCTTGAATTGGTTCATGCATACTGAAAAATCTTCTATTTGGAGAGGCGCCATCAGCAGTAGTACCAACAACTGCCAGGTTACATGTCATCTCTAATATGCCAACAGCCCTCCAAAATAGTGGAAACAGCTGAAGTGCAGTAACATCAGCAGTTGCAAAATATCCAAGTGTATGCTTCAAAGTTGTTGTAATACCTCTCACCATAAACATAAGAGCATGAGATGCAATATCATCAGATTTTTCCAAAGTTGCAAAATTTATGTCAGGATCACCTAGATCAACATATCCAATAAGTTCTCCAGAATGTTTGTCCCAAATCAAGTTTCCTTGGATCTTCATTTCATCAAAAAGGATAAACACATACCTTTGACAGTCATCATACCCTTTTGTAGTTTTCACTATCTCTTTAATTATTTCAGGATTAAAGCCAGTCTTGGGTGGAATGACATTAGTGTAATCTCTAAGTACCCTTCTGCTGGGCAATATGATTGTGCTATCTTTAAATGTCTCCCTCAATTCATCATATGCTGATGCTGACTTAGCAGCCACAGAAATACACCATATAATGATCATTGGATGATACCGTCGTCCTTGAGCTGCACATGATGCAATTCTTTTTTGCTGATCCAGAACAGCTTAATAAATGGAGTCATTTTGTCACTACTGTCAGAAATTATATTCAACAAATCATTGCTGAGATCATTAGTCACTGGTATGCTTTTTTGGTCAACCTCAATCTTCAATTTCTCTATTTCATGTTCAAGTTGTTTGCACTGTATTCTCTGAGCTTGAAGAGTTAACTTTATGCGGTTGGATGATGTCATGCTTACAGGAGCTTTACTTGATGCAGGCACATTCTCCCTGACTCGCTTTCTTCTAGTTGCCACCTCTTGAACCCTAACGCTATCTTGACAAACACTACAATTACTCTCAACTTCATTCACAAGAATTTTACAGTTCTTTGCCCTATTATATTCTTTGCAGGGAAAAGGACTTGATGTTTCAGTTAGTTCAAATGGATCAGTAATGATTGGCAGAACATGGTGCAATGAATCACCAGTGAAAGCATCCTGTGTATGTCCTACACAGACTTTAAATTGCAGTATTTCCCTTATCAAATCTGAGACTGTGATATTTCTCATACTACGCCGAATACTCTTGTAGATCATATGATCTTCCGGAAGAAACCAGCCATACACAATTAAGGTAAATCCCAAGCTATCATCTATCTGAATGTCATAAGTTGGAATAATATATGGGACATCTACTTTCCATATTCGAACAATATTTTCAGTGCAGGTTACACTCCAGTCATTTAATACAAGTTTTTGCACCCTTCCTGCAAGTTCCTTCAGATTCTTGTAACAAATTGTCATGGCAGGTGATAATCTATCCTGAACAATTGATCGATGCTTTCGTACCTTTTTTTCTGGCTTTGTATAAATAAGGTAGTCGGATGGCTTAGTTGGTAAATTTTGGGTAGGTAATGCTCCATGGATAAGCTGCTTCTTGCTCAGCTTTGGGCCATGATCTAAAAATAAAACATTACACCAACATGTAAATACTTCATACTGCAATAGCCACAAATAAACCCAATGTAGGATTTTATATTTTTAAGACCTGTGTATAATTCTTACTCGAAAATTATCTACCATATAAATATTATATATATAATTAAATAATAATATACATATAAATACTTTTGTCAACAAGCAATTTATAATACATTTTAATACATCAATTAATGTCTCAAAAGACTGCACGATATCTCTCCAAAATGTTTCACTGTCTGTTTGCAGATCGACAGATGTACAAAGCTCACGATCAGAGCAATAAAATGCGACTAACCCTAGCTATATATCGTAGGAGAGGCGACCATGTGATGCGTTTATAAATAGGAATACGATACTACAAATATTAATCAAATATACGCTATCGATCGGCCATTTGTGTCAACATTGTAATATAATATGTGCAACTTAATTGATTCTATAATGTGTCATATTACTTCTAATTCACTTACAATTATTGATCTCTTCAGGGAGAAAGTGTTTCTCACAAACATGAAGAGAATCGGCGGCCAACTGCCTTTTAAAATCTTTGTCTTCAACTCGATATTTGGTGAGGATGCTCAGAAAATCCTGCCTCCATTTCTTGCTCGCATCGTCCTTCGCCGTCGGAAGCTTAAAAAGCCCGATTCCTTTTGTTCTACGATTTGACCCGCATTGATTAAATGCACAATTGTCACCCGGCATCAATAAAAATTAAAATTTTCCTCATTTCAATTGCAAATTTGTGAAAACTTTGCGTATAGTTTGTATAGTGCCTATAGTGATTATGCTATAAAATCATTGATTACTCATGCATGTGTGCACGGTGATGATGACGTCACACCACGAAACGCGAGACAATAGGATAGGCCGTGGATTTGCGAAGTCTCCAGACCATCCCCCTAGAGTGACTATGCACGAGCATACCTTCATGCTACAATCCATCGTGGCCGACTGCAAACGCTCCCAAAAGAACGCGTTCATCGCCTGGTTGGACGTACGCAACGCCTTTGGCAGAGTGCCCCACGAAGCCATCTACATGACACTAACCCACATGGGCTTTCCCGATGCCCTCGTCGAAATCATACGAGATGCCTACACTGGTGCAACCACCGTGATTCGTACGCCCACCGGAGAGTTTTACATGAAAACATTCGCACACACCTGAGATAAAGGGAACTTACAAACAAGTACACTACACCACATGCAATTCCAGTATCACCAGGATACACTCAGAATATATATATATTGTAAATATTAATTTAGGAACTTAATTTCACTTTTTGTACGTTTATCTCCATAGGCATCACTGTAAATAGGTTTACGAATTGATAATAAATTTTTCTGTTCTTATTAGCTTAATATCTGGTATGCTAGGCATTGCCTAGCTCATATATTAAACTGATTTTTTGACCTCGGCCATGGGATTGTGAAGCTTGCTTCGCCCTGGCCACAGGTTGTCTCGGTATCGCACTACCTCCGAGTACGGCCCACACATCACAATGAAAATAAAACAACAACAAAATGATTCCACTAATTCATATTTCTTATTCCTTCCAACAGATGCAGCATCCACCAAGCAAGTTTCATCCGGTCCCAACACCAAACTCGAACATATAAAGTACCGATGCAAATCAACAACAAACATACAACCAACAATCGACAGTTCGGGGTAGATTCTACGACCGACGACCACAAAGTAAGCAGCTTCAAGAATAACCACATCGCAATCACGTAGAATCAGCAAGTCAAGCACCAGCAATACATCCAGCTTTCACCAACCACATCTCCATGTTCAAATTCACTGTCTGCCCACATGCCCGATAATCCTATCAAACAGCCATCGCTGGGAAAACTCATACTTACCTGACGCGAGAGTTACGCTCAAGTGTCTTTCTGAGTATCGATCTTGCTGTTTTGAGGGATCCATGCTTGGTACTCGCTTAGGCCATAACCTAGAAACTTGCAAATACGAGCTATCACTGTTGATAGACAACTTTCTTTTTTCGGGCGCTCTTCATGCGACCCTTTCTTCGTCTTTTTATCTGTAGTTAAGTAGTTAGGCAGGCTTAACCTGCGAAGCTTCGGGTTCTTTGCGGGCAGGCGCTTTTTCCTGCTGGGTGGTTTGGGGGTTGTTTCATCCCTGGCGAGCAGGCGTCCTCCCACCAGCTGGGTTTCTTTTTTACGGGTTTTTAATACCTGTTTGTGTGTTTGGGGGGCTTTCGTCCCCAGCATTCTTCTTTCTGCGCATGCAGACGTTTTTCTTTTTGGTATACTATACCTACGTATACTATATTATATTACTTCCATTCCACTCTATTATATTAAACTATACCATATGTATATATATGTGTCTATGTTTATATATACGATATACCATATATATATATATAAACTATACATACATATATTAAATTATACCGGGTGACCCAAAAAAAAGTACTCCGGTTTGATTCATAATAACTTCTAAACGAGTGAAGCTATTAAACTGAAATAACTTTCATTAGATAGATGGAAGACTAACTTAGATTTTGAAATATGACAGTTGTATTTTACTTAAAAATTCACGGAGATATTAATGTTCAAACTCGGTAGCATATTTCTGGATGTGTCTAAAATATGCAAAAAACGCCGTATCAAATATTAATCAAGCTTTGCTCAACTGAAACACGCACTATTAGCAGTAAATAAATGACACTTGACAAATTGTTTATTATGAAACGAAGTATTATTATTTACAAAATACAAGGAAGATTTATTCGTTCGGAATCGCGTGTCCTCTAGCACGAATGCACTGCCTAGCCCGTGACACCATTGCGTCGAAGGAGTCATGGATCATTCGTTGTTCTAGATTACGGCATGCTGCGAAGCTCTTCTAAATTCTACGGTTGCTGATCATGTGGTACATTCCAAATTTGTTCATGTTCAGAATAAACTCAGAATGAAACACAATCAAACCATAACTCCATAAGACTCCCCAGAGACATCCAACATTAAGAATTTGATACGGCGTTTTTTGCATATTTTAGACACATCCAGAAATATGCTACCGAGTTTGAACATTAATATCTCCGTGAATTTTTAAGTAAAATACAACTGTCATATTTCAAAATCTAAGTTAGTCTTCCATCTATCTAATGAAAGTTATTTCAGTTTAATAGCTTCACTCGTTTAGAAGTTATTATGAATCAAACCGGAGTACTTTTTTTTGGGTCACCCGGTACTTCATTATATTGTACTAAATAGTGCTATACTGAAGTATACTAAATTAAACTATATTACTAAACTATATTTATGTATCCTCATCATGACACAACCAACGACTTTCACTGATGTGGACTATTGTGTGTCGAACAGTACAACCTCAGTCGTTACTCTTCCAAAACATCTTGTCGGAAACGACCAGATAACTAAAGTGTGTTTAGAGTTTATCAAGGCACTTGGTCCTGATACTCCACTGGGCATTCAAATTCTGCCCAAGTTGCAGCTCCGCATCCAATTCAAGGCACCGGACTTGCGTAGGGCTTTCGACCTAAAAGGTTTCGATTTTCGGGGCGTCCACCTTACCCCGCAACTAGCGTGCGAACATCTCACGCTGGTGTTTGTGGAACTGGCTCCTCTGCCGTTCCCTAATTCCGTCTTTAAAGAGACCCTAGCCCAGTTTGGTCGAGTTGCTTCCGTGAAGCACCTCCCAGTCAAGGGCTATTCCAACATAGTCGGGCACCCGCATGGTCTCCATGCATTTAACCGAGAAATCCCGTCTTATGTAAAGATTGCAGGCTTCCGATGTCGGGTCAAATATAAAGACCAGCCGTTTGCCTGCTTTGGCTGTGGCCAAAGTAGTGTGGATGTCATTCCACCCACTCCTATTCTGACGCACCGCAGGATGCAGGGCCGTGCTTTGCCAACCCTCCCTCCCGCACCGGAGGCCACGGATGTCCCACCTCCTTTGCTGGTTCCTTCCACCGATCTCGATGTTCTGGGTCATGAAACCTGGACCTCTTCCACGAACCTGGATATTCTGGGTCACGAAACCTGGACCGAGGATGGCTATGACAGTAACACTGGGGTTTCTGTAAGCACCCCTGAGAATACCCCTCTGCCTTGGATACATGACGAGGATCACGGTATTTTTTCTGACCCTGGCTCTGCCAGTTTTTCCACCTGTACTGAACTTGACAGTCGTTCAGAACTGGATAAATTTTTACTTGGACTCGCTTCAAACGATTCTGAGTTACTTGACGTGAGTGCGGACGGGGAGTTCCCCGATCCCTCCTAAATTTTAACAAACTTTTACTTCACGTTCAAGGTGTTAACCCTCAACATAAACGGTCTTAATGACCGCACCAAACGTGTTACGTTTATAGATTGGTTGAAATGTGTTATGGCCGACATTATATGTCTGCAGGAGACACACGCAAAATCCCATGCGACTCTCAGAGCATGGTTTTCTTCTTCCAGGTACGCTGTGGCCTCTTCGTCCATCTCCAACAAACGAGTAGGCACCGCTATCCTTGTTCACACCCGCCACCAGCTTGAAAAGGTGCGGCATGATGACGCTGGCCGTTTCGTACAAGCTGAAGTAACAATGGCTGAGGAGCAGGTGCGGTTTGTTTCTTTATATGCACGTAACCCCGCCCGGAACAAATTTTTTTCTTCTCTGCCAGATTTCATTGTCCCTGCCTTGCAGTAACTTCTCTCTGCAACTAATACTTATCCAGTATAGCGCACACACAACACCCTGGAGTACGCACTTTCTCTTGGGACCACGCTTCAGGAGACTGCTCTTCCCGAATCGACATTGTTTAGGCCCCAATTAACTTCAGGCAGCATCTGGAGGAAAGCGAATATTACCCTTCCTTCTTCACTGACCACCGCTATCTCTTGGTCACTTTCACTCTTCCTGCATCCATCGGCTTTGGGCCTGGATACTGGAAGCTTAATACTTCCGTTCTCAAGGATATGGACTATTGTAAACTAGTTTATATCTTTCTGGTCCTTTTGGCGAACCCAAGGTAAGGACTTCGCCAACCCTCTTGATTGGTGGGATATGGGGAAATTTTATTTGCGTGAGGTGATGAGGAGCTTTTGTAAGGTTAAGCCTTAGCCGCGTCAACCTTAAAGACCACTTTAGGCCGCCGACTGCAAACATTACAGCGTCTGTTCAATGCTGGGGATTCATCTGTGTTTGCTGAGCTCTGCACAGTTCAGGAGGAGTTACGTTCCTTCGTAATCCGCGCTGCCTACCCAGCTCAAGTGCATGCTACGCAGAAATTATTTTGGGATCACTTTCCATGGGTGCCAAATGGGCTGAAGAGGGGGAAACCTCCTCTGCATACTTCTTTTCTCTAGAGAAAAAACACAGGGAGAAAAAGACAATGTCCGCCATAAGGGACCCTGTGACTTCCGTCGTCCACCACGACTCTTTCCATCCTAAACGTATGTGCAACCTACTACCGGGTGGCGCAATAAAATGTTCCCCCTCTTTGACTTATTGTAATTAAAAAACTAAACAAGCCATCTTATTCAACTAAAGTTTATTGAACGCAGTAATGTATAACTTAAATTGTGATGTATGCCTTAAACATATCTATAAAATATTAGCCGAGATATAGGCGTTTAAACTCAAGGTAGCATTTTTGGAAGAAGCGAGAAATGGCGAATCAACGAGGTTGCTAGCAAATTGCACGATAGGCGTTGACAAACAATCTAAAGTAAAGTGTTTTTTCAGATATGCGGTCTTTACATGTTTAAAGATTAGAAGAATAAGGCATTAGAAGTATCTTTTAAAGATACCAATAATACTGTTCATCGTTCGAATAAATTGGGTCCCTATGGGAATTACGGTGCAATGCACTACGGTGCAATGCACTACGGTGCAATGCACTACAAAAGCAAACGAACTTACCCGCTTTGTTATACCGGTAAACATGCCTCGTTTAACGATACAGCAACGAGTTTGAATTTGTGTGGAATATGCGAGGGTTAACAATGCAGAAGAGGTTTTACGTCGATGGCAAGATCATTGAAATGATATTTCTTCTCCGAGCATAAAAACAGTGAGGAGAACTATTCAAAAGTTTGTTCGAGAGGGAACATGTCACAATTTAAGTCATGGACGGAGTGGTCGGAGGAGAACGCCAAGAACAGCAGAAAACATGTGAACGAGTTCGACAGTCACTTTCACACAATGGTAAATCTGCGAGAAATGGTTTGGGGTTGAGTCGTCACACATTCCAGCGCATTGTGAAATTTGACATCAAATTTCATCCATACGTTTTAATCAAAAGGCAAAAGTTGCTAAATGGCGATCCAGCGCAACGGTTAGCGTTCTGGAACCGACTTCTAAATACCATAGACCAGAGTCCAGATTTTTTTGATCGTTTGATTGTATCAGATGAAGCGGTGTTCAGCCTAAATTCTGAAGTCAACACAAGAAACGTAAGAGACTACGCAGAACATGGCAACGGTCATCCACCCGATCATTATGTCGAATTTTTTAAAGGAGCGAATCAAATAATGGTATGGGTTGGCTTGACTAGAGCAGGCATAGTGTTGGGTCCTCATTTCGCGGAAAGAAACCTCGACACAAGAGAGTACTTGAGAATTATTCGCTATAACATGATACAAAGAGATTTTCGTATCCACAATATTGATAGAAATGTTATGTGGTGGCAGCACGATGGAGCTCCTCCTCACACGACGCTATCTCCGTGGGCAATTTCCAGATCGGCTCATGAGTAAACGTGGCGATTGGCCCTGGCCTCCACGCTCCCCTGACTTGACCGTGTGTGATTTCTTTCTTTGGGGATATTTAAAACATCAAATTTGGAACATGCCTACTCAGCATCAGCCAAGCAATTTGAGAGAGCTTCGAGAAGCAATTATTATGGCATGTAACAACTTGGAGCAGGAAATGATCGAAAATGCGTTCGACTGCATGCTTTCCCATGCAAGACGTTGTATGCAGGTTGATGGACATGCATTTCCTAATGAATGAGAATTTATCGGAGGACACTGACAAATATTTGTTCTTACTGTTGCGTGTCTTTACCATTTTATTACCATAATGCAAATTATTAGACCATTTCAGACAATTTTTCGCGTCTTCCAAAAACGCTACATTGAGTGTAAACGCCTATATCTCGACTAATATTTTATAGATATGTTTAAGGCATACATCAAAATTTAAGTTATACATTACTGCGTTCAATAAACTTTAGTTGAATAAGATGGCTTCTTTAGTTTTTTAATTACAATGAGTCGAAGAGGGGAACAGGCGGTTTTCCAGCCGAATTTTATTCCACTTTTTGGAATATTATCGGTCCAGACCTAGTAGTGATTCCTAAACTTTGCATACTCTCACGGATCGTTGTCCACTTCTCAGCGGCGTGGGTTGATCATCGTTTTGTACAAGAAGGGTGACCGTTTGGAAACGAAAAACTGGCGCCCAATTAGCCTACTGAACTCGGACTATAAGATTGCGACCTGGGCGATTTCCGGCCGCCTTCTTGGCGTAATCTCTTCTGTCGTTTCGCCAGATCAGACCTGTGGTATCCCCGGTCGAACAATTGGGGAAAACCTGAGCATCCTGAGGGACGTCATTGATTTGGCAGAGGCTAATCAACTGCCAGTCACGCTCCTTTCCCTAGATCAGAAGGCTATCGACCGTGTCGACTGGTCCTTCCTGGCACGCAACCTCACCGCAATGGGCTTTGGGCCTAGCTTTCGGCAATGGATTCAGCTATTTTATTCTGATGTTGAATCCTCCGTTGTCACTAATAGCTGGATGTCACCTTTTTTTCATCCATCTCGGGGAGTACGACAAGGTTGTCCTTTGTCGCCTCTATTATATATGTGCTATGCGCAGAGGTACTCGCCTGTAACCTGCGTACAGCCCCCGGCATCTCAGGTCTCAGAATGCCCGACTCGCTCCAAGAGCTGCGGTGCTCTTATGCGGACGACACGACAGTCGTTGTTACTTCCGATACCTCGCTTCCCGCTGTGTTTGCGGTGTACGAGAATTACGCTACAGGAACTGGTGCGAAGTTGAACCATGGCAAGTCCAAGGCTCGGGGCTCGGGAATGGAATCACCGCACGGCTTGACTTGGGTACAGGACCTTCCTGTGCTTGGGGCTGTTGTTAACACAGCTAACTATTCGATGGTGACTTGGGAACCTCATATCGCCAAGGTTGAAAGACGGCTCTCCTCCTGGAAGGGTCGTAATCTCTCCTGCCAGGGAAAGGCCTTAATTATAAACACTCTAGCCTTGTCCCAAATCTGGCACCTGGATGGGTGGCATCCAGGCTTGACAAAGCCATCTGGCCTTTCTTTTGGGGGGCAAAAAGGACCTCGTCGCTCATCGCACGGTGACCACATGATCGGCGGGGGTTTCGTCGTCGTAGATTTTCGCCTGAAAGCAGACGCTTTGAGGCTACAATGGCTTAAACGGTTTTCGTCGGACTCGGGCGCGAAATGGAAGGATCGTTTCCAACATATATTAGTGAAGGGCTTTAATTTATAATAATAATATTTATTTTACGCATCGACGCTCTACTGAGGCTCCGGTCCTTCAGGCGGACATCACTATATTGCCTCCTGCCTTTTTATCAACAACTGTTGAAAGCCTGCCGCTCCTTCCAAGGTGGCACCAACAATAACGAACTTGCGATCGCTACCTACTTCACGACCCAGAAGTTCTACCGTGTCGCCTTAACGATACGTCATCAACCTCTGCACTGCGTGGAGAAGTTTCGCCCTATCTATGGCGACCTATACTGGCCTGACACATGGCAGCAGTTACACATGCTTCCACTAGAACGTGGTGCGATCGACCTTAACTGGAAGATTGCCCACGGCGTCTTGTACACTGCCGTACGGATGGTCCGTTCGTTTGGATATCGCCGCATGGAGATCATGTATTTTTGTGGAGCAGACGAAGAGTCACTAGAACATCTCTTCTTCCATTGCTCTTTTGCTCAGCTTTTGATCAACTGGGTTTTCTTCCAGCTGACACTATCCGTTCCGAATGCCACACCTTTCACGGTCCAAGAGCTCCTCTTTGGGTTCACTGGCGCTCGGAAGTTCTCCACACCAAACATCATCATGTGGTTGTTGCAGCTGGTAAAACACAGCATCTGGATCGCCAGATCTGACTTCCGCTTCCGCGACGTTCCTCCTGACGAGAGTAAATGCCTTAAGGTGGTCATTGCGCATACAAAATTCCTTCTGCGTCTCCACGGCAAAAAGCACTCTTCGCCACGCAGACAAGCCATTTTTGAAAAAGAATGGCTTGCTGGGGGGTCCTTGATGTTTTTAATGGTGAGAAGCTTGACTTCTCTTTTTAACCTTTTATCCTTTTGAACTTAATCCTCCCTTCGCCTTGGCGTTGAGATAACATAGTTAATGTAGGATAAATTTAACTCCTTCCCTGGTCTCTCCTTAATTGGTCTGCACTGGGCGAAGTAAACATCCTTTTTTCCTTCTTTCTTTATCTAGGATCATTGTTGCCTCTCGCATCTCAAGGATTCTAGGTTTCCGTCTTTGGGGGTGAGAGTCATGCTCTCAGCACGGTTAGCAGGTTTGTAGGCTCCCCTTGTTTAGAATATTCATGGCACGTACGTCCTCGGAATGTACGAATATTCTACTCAAAATAAAACTTACCTGATGCGAGAGGCACTCTGATCACATAGGGAATCCTCTCAGGATGAGGCCCTCATTGCACTTCGACTGGGTTGACTCCTGCGATTGCCCCAAATGTGGGCAACTCGAGCGTATAATTTCTGGTACTGGGGACCTGCGTTCGCATCAGCCTACCTTCAGATTTCACCCAAGGATGACATGAAAATAGGAGATGTAGTCTGATAAAATTTCCCTACAAACCATTCTCCCATCACCAACGATAGTCACCAGGGCACCTAAAAGTAACAACCAAACCAACAATGCCCACACCTTCCAATCAATTCAATGTTGCTGATAATGATAAGCCCAAAGGCAAACTTCAATTGAAAAGAAAAGCCAAGCATGAAAAATCAATAACAGGATGTGCTAATTCTGTGAAGTGCAAGGAAATGCAAGAGTCCAAAGCTGAATGACTAATCTAAGAACTTGAAAGGCCAAAACCAAAACTTCCAAAAATAAAATGCAACGAGTCCTGAACCGTATTCAGTACTATATGATCACTGTTACTCTGGTAAGACAACATCACCCAGAAAAGCAACCCATTCTGGAGTAAGAACTAGTAGAGAATGTCAAGGTAATTCTACCCCTGGTTACAAGTATAAGATTGTCAACTATGAAGAGTTAGATAGAGAAAGTTTCATTGGTCCACCAAAAGAAGCTTTCAAAGTTAAATTTAGTATTGGTAATGTAACATCAGAAGCAGAAGTAAAAAAATGGGTTTCAGAACTGGCATTGTCTTCTAATATTAAGTACAATTCATAGGGGAGGATATAAGCGGAAAGATGGTACTTTTGCCAGTGCAAGAGAAAGAAACTAACCAAAAAGCAACAAGATGCGAAAGCAAATGCAATCCAGATGAAGGAATGAAATTAAAACAAATCGTAGCAATTGTGAGGAGGAAGGAGATGCACAGTTTTATTTGTTGACTGGGGTTACAGACAAGAAAACTGAATGTATCAGTAAAACGGCAATAAAAGTATTGCCCCAAAACAATTTGGAGAATATATGCCAAGTGCAACTCTGGTGGACACAACCACAGCACCAAATGTTTTCACTTTAAGAGCTTCAGTCAAATCATGCCAGCAACAAAACAACAAACTTTTGAAGATTACTTTGCATGTGGTATGTCTGCAGCAGAAGCATTTCATCATCACGACTCACGAGTCCCAAATGATGAAAGATTCATCTATCATGATGCTAGTTGCTGACAGAAGAAATTTTCCATCTATCACAGATATCAGAAATATGCACAATGAATAGAAGAGCGGCTGATGGAAAGGAGAGGTTTGATCAGCTGGAGGAAGCTGTGAATAATTACAATAATGATCATTCAAAGGATGGTGGCAAATGTTACCTTCAGAGGTTTAAAAATGGTGTAGATGATGATCCACTAATACTGGCTGTGGTGACTCCTGATGGCTAAAGTTCACTCATTACCACAAGCTGGCGAAATGGTGTTCCTTAATGCTTGAGGAAGTCTTGGCAGACATAATAACCATGTTAACTTTCTCTGCACACATCACCCTACAGGCGCCCTTCCTCTCTATGGGTTACATCTGATTCATCACAGCAAATAATATAAAGTTGCATAGATAAAGCAAAATAACTTTTCCCCTGTTGGTGCATTTGGTGGCAGAGGTGTAACTATGGGTCCAAAACATGGTATGACTAATGATGATGCAAGCCAGAGAGGTGCTCTGAGAACCCTGTGGCCTTCCACACGATGAACACAACTCCCATTGGAATCAAAGTCAAACACACCAGTACAAAACACCTACCACCATAATTCAGAAACGTTGGGAAAGGACATTAGAATGTTGTGCAAGACTACCAACAGTGTGCACTCAACGATGCTAACATGCAAATACAACACCGTGCACACTACTTACTTAACCACACCAATGACAAACAACTAGCCAACCTAATTATCAACAAAACAAATATGAAACAAAAACGTTTGTGGATATATTTCCATGTACATACTGTACATGACACAACCACCCACCAAATATCCACACCATGTGTAGCCATCACTATCCCCTGCACAACTACTGGCCATGAGGCTAATATAATATGTACATTTTTATATAATCTACCTCACATGATTATCAATAACCAATATTACACTTAAATACACCAATTACACATTTTCAATATACACTATGGCTATGCTCAGCACCTACACTATACTATATGCATATATAATACCTAACAAGCATGGAAATCCACAACACAAATGTATATATATATATATATAATAACTAGTCTTCGTTTATTAACATCTTCCTCGACTTTTACTCAAACTTATCATTCATACTCCCGCAAAAACAATTATCCCTCCACACCATCTAAAACACAACATAACCCACACACACCTACTATAAAACATTAACCGTCTGAACACAACTAACCTGGTAACGAATCTCAACACTTTAACTTAATTAGTTACTATGTTATTTATTTATTACGATTCGCCAACTCTATAGCACATAATGACAGTGGCAAGGCTGCTGCAACAGCGTACGCCAATTATTGCGGTCCCAGACTGTCCCAGTTTTAATTGTCAACAACATACAAACGCCCTCACTTTGTGTCAGACGAACTCCATGATAGACCGAGACGAACGCTGAAACGCAATTCCAAACGTACAACCCCATACAACAATGGCAAGAATACAGAAGATTATAGAAATCAAACAATACATTTTGGTAAGCAATCACTTTATTCTTCTTAACTATATTATATTCATAGAAATGTTATTTAGCTTCCAACTTTCCATCAGACTGCTGATGAGACAATCAGGTCGAAACGATCGTCCAAGGGTTGTCCCAATAAATGAAAGCACATACTATTTTATGCACTTTTAAATGTTTTTCTTCTTATTTTATATTCATACTCTATTATTCAATTTTACACTGCATGTCCAACCGCACTGTGAATTGCCATTGGCTAAATACGTATGTTATTCAAACTACTCACTTTCACTCCACAATATCCCCTATTATGTATATACAACACCAGCATGGTTGATGGTTCCAATAAGCTACATTTAAACAAAAAAGAACATGTTTTGGTTTCCTAACATTACCCAAGAATCAATTGTACACCAGTTTCAGCGAAAACCTCGATTTTTACATTCATAAACCCCATGTGTGGAATCTTAGTGACATATAGTCCTCTTGATTAAGACTGTGATTCTTTCATAATTGTTAAACTTGAAAGATTACTGTATTCAGTATAATGTTATTATATTGAATATTGATTAGGTATTATGTTTGCATAACTGTGCACCATCTAAAATGTCGAGTTCATTGAATATTGAACCATGCATAGTTTGTTTGTTCGTTAAGTCCTAGCTCAAATTATGTCATGTGCCGAATCTAATAAGCATAAACACAGGATCTTATCCAATACCCGGGTAAAAGCGGCTTTCTTATTGGTTCCAAAAAGGTTGGTTTTCACCTGCTGACGTAGGAGTCCGAACTCAGCTCTGATGTGTATTCAATACTCTATTAAGCACGCTAGTCGCTAAACTATATAATATTCATTTAATTTCTAGGCAAATTAATCTTAGTACGGCATGGGAGACTGCCAGCCCCTGTCAATCCCAAAAAAATCTCCTTGTTATATTTTATTATATTATATTATATTATATTATTATATATATATTATTATATTATATTATATTATATTATATATTATATTATATTATATATTATATATTATATATTATATATTATATATTATATTATATATTATATTATGGTTTGTTATATTTAGTAGCTCATGATATTTGGCAGATGAAAAGTTCGACGTTTCAACAAGGCCTAAATTAATAGTTTTGATATTATGTTCATTCTGTAAAAGCAAGCAGTGATATATTTACAATACATGTATGCAAATTGTCTATTGCAAAAAAATTAAATAAAAAAAAAACCAAAAAGCCAAAAGAAACCCTCAGTAGAGTAAGAGTTTATATCAACCAAATTCGTATTTCTGTAATTGATATTAACTCAGGAAACAAGGGTATCTTTTTAATTTCACAGTCATCAAAAGTAATGTGAAGAGAAAATTTCGCAAATTATTCACTGAGCGAGAAGCCACCGTAAAAAAACATTGACTAGCCAAGTGGTGTGTTCTGGCTACACACAGATCGGTAATTCACGTTAATCACATCTCTCAGCGTTTCCCGTCTAGTCATTGACACTCTAAAACATGAGTGACAAAGGAAAGTAACAGCATCGGCCAAAGGAGAAAGCAGTGAGGCTGGGTCCAGCTTTTCTTTGCTTTTCTGGGCGAGAAGTCTTCTCTAATAGCTGGAGAACTGGTTGGGTTTGACGAAACCGCGTTGTATCTCTTGCAAAGCGAGGTCTTTCGACTTCGAAGACCTGGATAAATCATGCCACAATTCCAAATTGACCTTCGGAACACACAGGCGTTCGCAATTTTCTGGTGTGTGGTATTTAGTTTCCAAAACCTTGAGTTTGGATTCAATAGCTTTCTTAGTACATGCTTCGTATACACAAGTAGCCAGATTTTCAGATATTTTAGGCCCAAGCACGTCAGTTTCATTGAAAACAAGAGGGTAAATTAAACACCTCTTCTTCGTTGGGTTCAACTTGACCCTCTAACAGCTCTGAAGGATCAAACTCGCTATCTCAACGTGTTACGGGCTTTCTTTGACTCCTCGTTCTTAGCGCTTCTTTTACTCGTGAGGACTTCGGTGAGTAGAGTCTTCATTGACTCAACTGAAGAAACGATTTCGTTAAGACCACGGTCTTGGCGGAATTCATCAAGGTCGACTTCGACCCTTTCGTCTTTGCTCGCTTCGAGCAACGAAAAATCACGTTCTAAATCCATTTCAGACGGTTTATCTGCATGAATAGTAATCCCGTTGGGTACAAGCGTTCGCTTGGAAGACATATCTTCAATAGAGACAAATAGAGCTAGAAAAGTTGCTGACACTGACTTGCAATATGCACTAAAGGAAGAATGATTTATGCATTGTGCTTCAGTTATTTATATGGTGCTGCTTTGTATGGGTGGCCCAGAAGGGACAGCACTTTTAACAAAAATAAATGCTACAATAATTATTTTGTGCTATCACTTTCATTTCAATTTTGCGCACAACATTACTTCAAACTAAAAATATTGCATTATATAAAAAATGAACACACACTCTCACTAAAAGTGTGCAGCATATCTTTCATAAACCCCTTAAAACAATGCGCGCGCAGGTTAATGAGCGGAGACTGGGGAGAGTCACTGCGAAATGAAATGGCGGAAAACAACGAGGAAGATTTGAACAGCTTTGATAGGGAAGGTTTACCCAATTCTGGATCAGAAAGGGAGATAATTGAATTTTATTTTCATAAAGGTTTCGAATACAAGGGTATTGTGCTTTTTCTGGAAAAGTACCACAACATACGATTGTCCGAGAGAACTTTAAAACGGAAGTTGAAAGACTTTGGTTTAAAGCGTCGTGAAGTTGTTGACGAAAATATTGAAGGTAGAGCTAGAAATATCATAATGGAAGAGCTATCTGCTGGGCCGGACAGCTTAAATGGGTATCGTACGATGTGGCATATTTTAAGATTACGGCACCACATGAATATACCTCGACGACTAGTGGCTGACATAATGAAAGAAGTCGATCCGGAAGGTGTTCAACTTCGAAAACGCCGACGTCTTCATCGACGCACTTATGTTTCTCCGGGACCAAATTTTGCCTGGCATGCTGATGGCTACGATAAGCTCAAACCGTATGGGTTTTCAATTCACTGGTGCATCGATGGCTTTAGCCGGAGAATATTGTGGCTAGAAGTTCAACGGTCAAACAAAAACCCCAAGGTAATTGTCAGGTATTTTTTTGATTATGTCAAAGCCACAGGGGGATGCCCTGTCAGTCTTTTGACAGATCGTGGAACGGAGAATGGTTTAATGGCCGCCATGCAATGTTATCTTCGGGCCAATGGGCAAGATGAGTTTTCTGGATCAAAAGCTCACCAGTATGTATCAAGTCCTAGAAACCAACGAATAGAGTGCTACTGGTCTTCACTAAGAAAGCTACGTTCAAGTTGGTGGATAGATTTTTTTGCTGATCTTTTGCAGTCTGATATTCTTGACCTGTCAAACGATATCCATAAAGAGGCACTATGGTTCTGCTTTGCGGGTGTTCTTCAAACAGATCTGGATAAAGCAAGGCAGCATTGGAACTCGCATAGGATAAGGAAATCCCACGAAACCACTGTACCTGGCATTCCAGATATTCTTTATTTTCTCCCTGAACAATCAGCAGGAGAAAGGCAGGATTGCCTAATTGCAGCTCCTCCATGCAATTTGGAAGAGGTAGAACAAGAAATTATGGGTGAGCTAAGCGAAGAGGAAGCAGATGAGGTTTGGGAGGAATATTTTCATTATGTTATGGAAAATAATGGAATAACATTCCCAACAACAATCTTTGAAGCTGGAGAGCTGTTTCAATTACTAGTTAATTTTGCCACATGACTAACTGAAGCTAATTAATTTTGAGCCAAAAACTTGATTGGAATGTGTGCATCATGCAAAATATATTTTTTGCATTTAAATATGACCACATTTAAATATGACCTCAACTGACCACATCTAGATGGTCCAATTTATTGTGGCCAACTCTCAACATAGTTGCAATATTTACTGGTTACAATGCATATAAAATCAAGGAACAAGAATATGTTGTTCTTAACAAAACAATATTAATTGAACATGACATTTTATAGTATTTCTAGAATATGAACTAATATATTATAATACCTGTAAATTACTGTTAATCCTCTATTACTCACTGGTAAATAACTTTTCAATATTGTGGAAATTATCAGGAAAAAAGTTAGAAATTCAATGAACACTTCCATAGCATATACATTTTTCCAAAAAAACTTTAAAAATGTTCACGAAATTTTCACTTTCTACAGTACAAAAATGGTCTGAATTTCTCAGTGAATCCCCCGCCCCATTAAAAACATGAATTTCCTTGCCAAATAGTAAACAAAGTAAATGTTAATATTTTTATTTTTTT
Organism: Chrysogorgia sp. JL179-B06; assembly: GCA_035772405.1. Lineage (NCBI taxonomy): Eukaryota > Metazoa > Cnidaria > Anthozoa > Scleralcyonacea > Chrysogorgiidae > Chrysogorgia > Chrysogorgia sp. JL179-B06. The sequence continues at coordinate 222,343 of JAYKKM010000249.1, forward strand.
GGGGGGACGGGGGCAAAATAGAGGATTTATAATATGAAAACAACCAAGGTACTTAACCATAACAAAACACAACATTTTATCATGGTGGAGTTATACAATATTACAAAGTTATCTCTGACCAACTCAAGTCATATACCTATCTCTGTCCAAGGCCATAATCTTGGAAAATATCTTCCATAATATTTAAAGCAAATGAGGCTGTGTTACATTTGGTGTACCTCTCATTTACAGGTATACAAATTGTTAAGGCACAGGTATTGCCAGTTAGCCTCTTATGTGCAGCAATACACTGGTGATCAAATGCTAGAGATCCTTTGAAATTAGGGAATCGTGAACCACTCCCAAACTGCACTATATCATTTAGGGAGAGAATTTTAACAACTGGGGTATCATCTACCCTGCATCAGCAGGATTAATCCAATCTGGGCAAGCAAGAACATCAGATTTTAATTTACCATTTTTGGCTTTTTTTAGAAACTGCTGCCATTTGTACACAATTTCAGTTCCTTTACCATGTTCATCTGTGCCAACAGGTGAGAAACAGGGTTCAAAACATGCTTTAACATCATCAGTGGTTACATCCTGGTACACTAACTCTGCCAATCCAGCTTCAGTAAACTTACCTAATTCATGCAACACACCAAAGGCACTCAAACCTTTGCAGAAGCTAAAAATTTCCTCAGCAACACTGCTTATCACAATGTGCTTGGAACAAGATCTAATAAGATCATCTCTATCTGTCAAAGTGAGAACAGGTTTAGTGTACCCCATGTCAAATCTTTCAAGAAAAGATTTGACTACATCTGAAAGCTCAGCTTCATTATTGCAACCTTGAATCTGAACTAGTTTTGTTTTAAACTCTGATTCTGCAGGCACTTCATCTAAAACAACCTCTACTGGTTTGTCTAGGACAAAAGATGCAAATGAATGGCAAAGAAAATGAGGCCCAGGGCATCCATTCAATAAGGCAGTGGCAGTTAATTTTCCAAACATCTCAAAATGCCCTTCTTCCAATGCATTCAAGTTATGGCGGAAGGTAAAATTTGGATAACTACCACGGAATAAATTACCACTATTTAACATATCCTGAAAAAATATTGTGAAGAACTCTCTAGTAACACCCCCAGTATCAACACCTTCTTCCCCAATGAATTTAACCATAATTCTTCCCTTAATATCTTCATCTTTCAACTGCTCAAATGCCCTTTCAACAAGGTGGTTTCTGGTGACTTCAATTGCTGTGTACTGATCATTGGGAATTCTATTCATTTTCCATTCAAGGGCCTGATCTAGTGAACTGGCTTCTGTTTCCTCATTTTCTTTGTCAGGTGCACTTTCATCCTGTTGGCTCTGGTAGATAGCTAGTGAAAGCCATGAGTCCTCATCATCATCCATAACAAAAATAGGCAGGTTATTCTATGCAAAGTAACAAAGAAGATCATTAGGGCAACTGGTATAATAGCCAAAATCAGACATTTGTAAATAAAAATACAATGAAATTAATATATTATGCATTAGTCTGTCCATATCTTATTTACGGCAACTTAATTTGGGGTAATACATACAAAAATCGAATCCAAAATATAAAAAATTGTACGTCTAATGATAATCGCTGTAGGGGTGGGGCATTTGACACTGAGTCCGGATACGTGGGGTATTTGACACGAAGCGTGTGGAGTCCAAGACTGAATTTGTAATTGCAGTATGCGCTGTAGTGCACGTTAATTTAAAATGTCTGTGCACATTCTTTTGGAATTTAAAATACAAGTTTTATTATTGGGGCATTTGACCATCAATTTTCTTTCTATGTGGGGCATTTGAACAGTATTTTTTGCCTGGGGAGAGGGAATTTGACAGCAAAATACTGAAAATTTCAAATGCCCGGGGGTATGCCCTGGGGGTGGGGATGTTAACAGTATAAATTGATTGGCGCTTAATACTACTATAGAAACATTTTATCTAAATATTCTTATGTAAATGACTGTAAATAGTTGAATTTGAATCTTACAAAGGCCTAATTAAAAATCCATTATGGTTTCTGGTAGGTCTCTAGCCCAATAACTTTCTAAATATTTTAATATGTAATTAATACACATTTATGGTATACAGGGAAATAAAAAAAAATGTACTCACTGTTGGTGTATTCTGACGTTCAGTGTCATTTTTCTCATCATTTTCATTAGAAGACCAGTCGGAGAACTGGTTGTAATCAAACTCATCACGAAGGCAAAGGTTAAATGTAAGCTTCTTATAATCTTTGGAAATAGCCTCCTTATATTTCATCAGGGTGAATGTTTCTTCACTTCCTGGAACAAAATGCACCTCACTAAAATCAGGGCAGAGAAGGACATAGGGACTTGCACAATCGAATGACTGGTCAAAGTTACCATGTTTAATTTTTGCTTTCTCGATTAATTCATCTCTCTCGATATCATTCTTCACTTTCAGTATGTGAGTCTTATTTCGTCGTGTTTTGTAGACACCATCATTAACATATGCCAAACCGACTTTGATTTCAACCTCTTTAATTGATTGTTTTGCCTTCGACTTCGTCTCCGCAGTGGATGCCTCATCTCCACGTTTCTTCTTTTTCTTAGGTTTAAAATCCTCTTGTCTGCTAGCCTCTCGAAGACGATAAAACTGTCGAAAACTCAGGGTCGAAGACTCACCACGAGGCTGGCAACCAGTTGCGCTCGAGGTCCCACTCGATGTTGTTGGCGTACTTTGCGAAGTATCTGAACTGCTACATTCTCCTTCACGCTTATTACTTGCTATAACTTTTGAAATTTCTTCCCTAACAGTTTGTTGGATCGTATTTTTTATATCTTCTTTTATAATTTTTCAGACATATTTGTATGTAAAAATTTTTACTTTCATTTCGCAGTGACTCTCCCCAGTCCGCTCATTAACCTGCGCGCGCATCGTTTTAAGGGGGTTTATGAAAGATATGCTGCACACTTTTAGTGAGAGTGTGTGTTCATTTTTGATATAATGCAATATTTTTAGTTTGAAGTAATATTGTGCGCAAAATTGAAATGAAAGTGATAGCACAAAATAATTATTGTAGCATTTATTTTTGTTAAAAGTGCTGTCCCTTCTGGGCCACCGTAGCTTTGCATAACAATGTGTTCTTTGAAGTGTGGCCGCTGACCTTAGCATTACAAGGGAATGCATAATTACCCCATAATGTGGAGTGCATCGAAAGAGAATGGAAATTCTTTGCTACATCCCTTGGAAAAGGTCCAGTCGATGGCATTGGTGATTCAGTCAACTGGACTGCTGTCAGTACAAGGAAAGCTCTGGTAACGAATGCCACTTCATTCACAGCAACTGCCAAGCAGATGTGCATGTGGTTGAAATGAAATCTCCGAAAATTGATGAGGGACAGGTGTTGCATTCTCCTGAGTCAGAAAGTTTGAATGTGGGTTCTTAATTGTGTGTAGCAGAATATGAGAATGAGTTGTTTCCTGGAGAGATCACCGCAATAATTGGGGAGAAGTACGAAGTGTCAGTATTGGAAATGGCCAGTACAAGACGACAAAATTCTCTTAAAGACCAAGTCCTCAAAACATTAGATCCGCCACTTCATACTTCACTTCCCAGATTTTGTTTGAACTTTGTAAATTGAAAACATAAATAAATCTTCCCTGATTTACTTGTAGATTAAAAACTATGAACCCCAGCAACAATTTGTACCATTTGGTCAGGCGGTGGTCGCACTACGACCGCAATGCATTATTTTTTGGTTTTCTTCAAGATGGCGAATTCGGAACAGAAAGACAGGTAAGTTTCGAATTGATTTTCTATTTATATTCAGAGTTTTTACTTTGGAATTCTGACTTAAAAGAAAGCTACACATCAGGGGCCGGTTGTATAAAAAGGTAGTTAACTTTAACTATAGTTAGCGTTAACTACCAGTTAACTTTCTTAACCATGGTTAGTTAACTACATGGTTAAATCCCGTTGTATAAAGCGTAGTTAGTCTGATAGTTAACTAACCACCTAGTTAACTACACAATGGATAGTTAACATAAATTAACATACGTTAACGAGTGTATGATGTCATATTTCTTGAACGCTGTTTTGAGATTTATTGATTATGTGGGCTCATTTATTGCATGTTCGATTCTTGAGAATGCCGTTCACTTGAAATATCTTGATGTAAAATAGTTTGGACGTGGATTTTGGATAATAAAATTGATAGAAGTTTTGCCGTTTCGTTAATTCTATGTTTATGCTCACTGTAAACGTTTTCAAGCCAAAAGTATTCCATGTTTACAATGTTTGTTCACACTGAAATATTTTGGGATATATTCGACTCGATCCAAAATGAAATTAAAACAATTTTGAATGGGAAAACAACTATCACTGTTTACGAATGGACAGGATTGTGATGTGTGAAACCTGTGTCTTTCATCCCAGTTTGTATTTTTACAGGTACAGGTATTTCCTTTTTATTGCCGTTTTCAGTACTATCGTATTTGTAAGCACTTTATACCCAAGGACACGGCATAAACGATTTACATTTTCTCGGTCACTTTCTTGCAAGTTTGCATGAACATTTGCCTGCTATTTTGTTTCATCAATTTTTATCAACAGCGTTATTTTCAAGCGATTAGGACGTATGGTTTTCAAGTTATTAATTTTATTACATTAGTTTTTTCGGTCGTTGAACAAACTGGGAAGCCATGTAAAGAAGTTTGGTAAACCTTGCCGTGAAAACATGTCGTTTGTTGATGCATCATTTTATTGTCAAACGTTTTCAGGTTTAAGTTTAACTTTCTGTGACAAGGTTTGTGAGATTTAAGTAACTGCTTTAATATTTTAGGTTTCGAGAATTAAAAAGTGGAATGCGGGAAAATTTTGCCGTGATAGTATTTTTTATCTTGAACTGTTTTCGTATAAACTTCATGCAGTGAGATGACAAACAAAGAGAGCTTTAATATTCCATATAATTTTGAACATACTATTTGCTTTTGTTGACATATTCAGAATAGTATTACGTATCGCCTATCAGTTGGACAAAACTTCCCGATGCATAAAATCGAAGCCAGCAACTAGAAAGCAGAAATTGTTAGCTTTAGCCAGTTTAGGTTCGGTCGATATAAGCAACTCTCTGCCAAACCTGTATCTCTTATCGAGTTATCTGTATAAACCAAATCTGCATCTCTTCCAAATTAACATGCCGGTTGAAAACTCTCGGTAAGCGGTTCCTTTAAACTGTTTTTTGAGTTGTTCGCAGTAAAATTAAATATCTATAAACAAATCTGCCATTTTTAACTAGATTTTAGAAAGTTAACGATACCCCGATACCATCGTTAACTTTAACTATGTTTTAACTATAGTTAACGCTAACTTCACTTTTATACAACCGGTTTAACTTGATGGTTAAAGTTAACTAGGATTTAACTACCCAACGGGTAGTTAAACCCTAGTTAAAAGTTTTATACAACCGGCCCCAGATCTTTATCTCTTCGTACTTTTTAAATCGATAACGTTTGGAATTCTATCAAAAATATCATGTCATTTCAAACCCTTGTATTTTGCCCGATTTCAAAGGTTTCTTTTATATTTGCATATAGCAGGTTAACTGTGCATGAACCAGGTTCAGGTTTGCACTTTATGTGATCTACGACAATTATTTGTGTCCTTTATATGGTAGCGCCCCCTAGCGCCCCTTGAATTTGTACCTTTTGGGGACATTCATTTCATGCTATTTTCTGTGCTGATTTTAATAGGTCTACTGCCATGTTGGGAAAGCGGTCATGCATTCCAGAGGGGAATACGCCTGGGAAAAAGAAGACAAAGATAAAGAGAAATGGGAAAGGCAACACAGTGAAAAAGTCATTGTTTGATAATAACATGAATCAGGGGGATGGCCAAAAATGTGTCAATGGCAATTATAATTGGGTGACTGCAGAATTGGCTACATTGGTTCAGCACATATGCTTGTATTGGGATGGTGCACACACTGATAAATGGCCGAAAACAAAAAACATGAAGTTTTGGAATGAATGTGCAATATCTGTTGGTTATTTCCATCTCCAGTTGTATATAATTTCATAAATTTATTGTTGTAGCTTGTATTTTGCAGTCTGTATAGATGGTATATTGCAGGTTTCTGTACAGTTAACAGTAGAAAATATTCTCACTCTTTGGGGTATTTTGTTCAAAAGAAATTGATGTTGAAGGTTTTTGGAGTTTGCAATTTCCAGCAAAAATCATTAACATATTTGGACATAAATATAGGCTGGAGCAGTTGCAAAAAAGTGCAACCATCGGCCATCACCCTTCTGGCAACAGGTGCCCAATGTGTTTTTATAACAAGTATGGAATTTTCAATGGGTTCTATAAAATACATGCAACAATATAATATTGTTTCAATTGGTATCTTTACACCAGAGGTTTCATACGTAAATACGAAGTTGGTAACAAACTTGCAGAACTTCAAACCTCCTGTGTAAAGTCAGTTGAAAATGACAGTAATAGGGAGGGGGAGTTGAACTTGCTTGTTGTTCAATCAGTACTTAATGAATTTAATTACTTTTGTAGGCTCATCATGTAGGAGTAAAGTCTAAACATTTTTGGTTAAAGAGTTTGCAACATTGTCCGATGCAGAGGAATTCTATAATATTGACTATGTTACCAGTGTAACCAATTCCAAATAATTTGTTTCCAAATCAACCCCATCAAAGCAGACCACCAGTGAAATAAATGAATGTTTATCACCGATTTTTAGCTGTTCACCCCAGAAAGCAACTAAGGTATCCTTGGGAGATACAATTCAAAACTTCATCTCTTCTTTTCAAAATACAATGTCAGAACGTCTTCAAAAGCAATTATTACAACATTTGTTTAAACATTTGGTTGTTAGCTCTGGTGGGAATTCGTTTTATTCATTTGTGCAACATGATTTTCTTGACACAAGTCTTTCAGCAATGAGTGTTGTTCGACGAAGGCAAGCATAACCTTGTTTACCATATCTCCAAGTGTTTCAATCGTGAGCATGAAAAAGCAGAAACCCGAATGCCAATTGACAGGATGCCCTTTGGTTTAATCGATTATAATGTTCGGTTTTTCTCAGCATCATGTCAGTGAACTTATGAGCATTTAGGTTTAAATGTTTCAAGACTTTTTCCAGCTCCACAAAGTCACCTGTCCCATTTGTTTGTAGCTTAAACAGCACCTGAAATATCATAATAGATAATTTATACTTGCTTACATAGAAAATACAAGCTTGAAAAGGTCTATTATTCATGTGCAAAAAATTAAGTTTCATGGTCACAGCTTTGTTGCATAGGTAATGATTACTTTAATTTGAAAGCTTTACTGAACAGTTTGTGGGTTTTCCCCACTGGTTTTCCCTAGTGATGAATCCAGCACTGTCAAAACTAACTGCATTCTATATATACCTTTTTACACTGATATGCAAGCAAATCTGAGTCTTCAGACACAGCAAAATCACATATCCTTTATTTACAAGGAAGGTAATCTGGGCATCTGCTTCATATGGTGCCATTATATAGGGAATGTCTCTCACAGCAAATCTAAATGTCAAAATGGACTAAGTAAATCTGTTTCAAAACAAATCCTTATTAACTCATTAGCTGGCATTGACAGTTATGGGTTAACAAAACTATCTTTCAGTGTCTATTGGCCAGATGCACCTACAATGCAGGCCCTACATTAGTATAATTTTAATCTGTCTAATGCCAGAGTATTTTACTCTGTCTAATGCATGTTTCATTGTCTTTCCCCTCCTTGGGGACCCCAGGTAATAGTGGGGCCTATGCAAAAACTTATTTATAATGCCACACTATTTCCCCACCCCACAGGCTATATTATTTTGCAAAGTCCCCACCCCCATACCTGGTTGTCTGCATGGTCATATATAAAAAACAATAGAAAACAATGACTTATTTGTAAAGTCCCTTCATTTCTCCGAGATGTCGGGGCAATGCGCATAGATCCCACGTACATTTCCCCCGCACATCTTGGGTAAAAATTACATCCAAAGTCCCTACAAAGCCATCAAATTGCCCGGGGTCCCCGGGGTGGGGAAAGCTGATAACACACACATAATACCAGACGATTTTACTCGTTAGTTGAGGAGTATTGCCATTGATGAGTTAAAAGATCTATTTTGCTATAGACATGCAGCTAGTACATATTCTTGACTTGCCAACATAACCAATCCCTTACAGACAATTAATTTGGGGACCAACATGGCCGCCATTCTATACAAGATAATGACATTCTTTTGTTGAAATGGGGAACAAGTCAATAATAAGAACAAGTCAATAATAAACAAATATGACTTACATTTACAAACTTTCTTACTAATTCATTACTAATTTCGGCAGATCTTGCCAAGGCTTTCTTCGCAGCAATTTCATCGCCTAGTGTTGTGAAATAGGTGGCATTTTCACGATCTTTGCTCCTCTGTCTATACAAATACGTCCAAAAATATTTAGGCACATTTTCTCCAAGAAGTGAAGAGCTCATATTTTATCTACAAGTATAATTTAAGCAGTGTAAATGGTATGAGTTATTCTTGCCTGGTACGCTTTTCGTTTTCTCTTTGCTTGGCGGGGAGAGGCAAGCCATCAAATACAATGTATGGCTCCACGTCGTTTGCCATCAAGACTCTCAGTAAAGACTCGCATATATCAATGACCCTTACAAAATACAAATTTGCACAATAATTAGAATAACAATACAGTTGTAAGCTGGCAGATTGCTCGCATAAATTTACAAATTTGGCGACTGAATATTAAATGCAGAAATTAAAATATATTTATGAAATATTAAATAATACAAACCTGCGATCATCGCCAAACTCCTTGAAGCTTACAGCCAACGCTTTGTGAAGCCAACACGACACATCGACTTATATTTACCCTTGTCGTTTCTTTTTTTACAAACGGCAAAAGAGTTTTTATTCCCATTGTTTCGACTATTAAACAGATATAAACCTTTCATCTCGGCGGTCAGAGGCTACTCAGAGCGCATTTTTTAAACCTTTGACCTTTCACCTCTGCAGTCAGAGCCACAACTGAGCGAATTTTTTATTTGCGCATGATGCATTGCGGTCGTAGTGCGACCACCGCCTGCCATTTAGTGATCCTTTTGTATTATTTTGTTTGCATGCTACCAGATTGTTTTCCTTGTTGGTTTGTAACGTCTGTCACGTAATGTCAGTCACACTTGTGAGTTTTGTCACTGGAACCCCCTGCATGATGTTGGGGATAAGTTACCTTCAATTTATATTATTTGCTATAATGTTAAATGTTAGGGCATAAATTTATCACTCTTAGGTGAACGGAATACCCCAACAGGCTAGAAGTCCAATTACAGGGGTTCCAAGGGCCTACGATTTAAGGTCCGAGAAGACCCGAAAGTCTTACCATTTGCTGATATTAATGGAAAGGCAGCACTTTATCCTCAATTATTTTTAAGACCCAGAGTGGAGATCCGACCCAGGATAAATAGAGAATATTGCAAAAGTCTGTCCATTTGGGGTAATGTCAGTCATGGCTACTTTAGTAATCGCTGTAGCTGAGTAGTATAGATTATAACTAATTAGACTTTATAATTAAGTTTGTCCCCTACACTATCTCTAACATTGCTATTGAATCCCATCTAAACAAAATCAAATCCAATAAAGCACCTGGCCCAGATGGCATACCGAACTGGATTCTCAATACGTTTTCCATGGAGTTCTCTGAACCTGTGACAATTATATTCAACACCTCTATTAAACAGGCACAGGTCCCAAGGCAGTGGAAAGAAGCGGTTGTTATTCCAGTCCCAAAGACAACCCCAGTAACAGATATATTCTCAGATCTTCGACCTATATCACTAACTGCTACATTGTCAAAAATTCTTGAATCGTTCCAATTTCGAAGGATCATGGATGTTATTCATTCGATATTGGATCAAAGACAATTTGGTTCATTAAAAGGATGTTCCACCGTGGATGCGTTAATTAGCATGTTCCATTGTTGGTTTTTAGATACAGATGGCAACGGAGAAACTGTACGTGTTTTCCTATTAGATTTTAGCAAGGCATTTGATAGAATTAACCATCAAATCCACATAAAAAAGATGCGATTACTTGGCATTGATAATTCTTTAATTAATTGGGTGATTGACTTTCTCATGCAAAGAAGACAGAGGGTGAAGTTGGGGCCTGTGTTATCTGATTGGAAATTTGTAAATGGTGGTGTACCGCAGGGTACAATTCTCGGCCCGCTTCTTTTCCTCATTATGGTCAACGACTTAGCCGTCACTTACAACAACCGATGGAAATATGTTGACGATACCAGTCTTTCGGAAACAATTATTAAAGGTAAACAAAGCCATTTACAAACTGTTATCGACGATATTGAGAAATGGTGTACAGAGAATGATATGGTACTTAACCACGCCAAATGTAAGGAGTTGATCATTTCGTTTGCTAAAGATACTCTGAACCTTCGTCCACTGTTTGTTGGAGAACATTGTATTTCCCGGGTTTCGTCAGCAAAAGTCCTTGGTCTTCTTTTCTCGTCTGACCCTCATTGGAACTTGCATATTGAATACATCGTAGCAAAAGCATCAAAGAGACTATACTTTCTCAGAGTACTCAAACGAAGCGGAGTTGAAATGTACTCTCTAATCCAGGTTTGTAATTACGGTGCTCCAGATTATTTAAAAGAAGTTGAAAAAATTCAAAAACGCACCTTACGAACAATATATCCCATCTATCGTATCGGGAAGTTATGAAACTTAATGGCATTCAATCACTTAGTCAAAGAAGAAATTATATATGTATGTCATATTTCAAAAAACTTCTTCACCCCAAACACAAGTTGCACGAACTCGTTCCTGATAGACGTGAGAACTTAGTCAATTATACTCTTCGTAATAACCATGTCAATTTAATTGACTGTAAAACAAATAGACTTCGAAACTCATTTTTACCGTCAAGCATTTTAGCTTATAATGACTCATTATCTTAATATTTAGACTTTTTAGCGATATTTAAATTTCGCATGGTATTAACATATGGTATTATGTAGTTTTAAAATTTTTCATGTAGTATATGTTATTGAGAGTCCTTTACCGTGTTCTAAAATATTGCATGTAATTAATTCTGTATATTTCAGCTTTTAGCTGCTACTCAGATTAACATTTCATTAAAATTATCCTCAATTATTTTCCCAAATTATTTCCAAATTATGTAGTCACAAAATATGAAGCGTTTGTCTAGTAAAAGGTGATTGTCGCCCATTGCTGGATTGCCATTACAGCTGAAAGCAAAATTATTCTAAAAGATTGAATCGGTCCGCTATTCAGAGATTTCACGCACCAATCTATAGCTTGGGTGACTTGTGTCCAACCTGCAACCTGCACTTTTTTCCAGCCGATCTTGGACTGACTATTGGAAAAGTGACCAATACCTTAGTGTACCCATAAGTTCATCAACAATTCAAAAAAACAGGTTTACTCAGATTTTGTTAAACATACACGTTGCAGACAACACAACTATTCCCAGTGACAATGTGGACTAACTGTATAAATTAAGGAGTGAATGATCGCTATGTGAAGTTGTATGTCTCCTGGAAGGTTGGCACTCCATCAAGCAGTACTACCCAATAAAGCCCATGAAACGAGGGTACAAACTTTGGGTTAGAGTTGATATGGATGGATACATATGTAAATTTGATATATACCAAGGCAAAACTAGTGAGACCGAAGTGGTAGAAGATGCAGACAATGATGGCATAATGGAGAAGTTTGGATTGCGTGAGAAAGTTGTTAGCAGCATGGTCGATGATCTTCATGGTAAACAGCACCAAGTTTATTGTGATAATGATTTCTCCTCCATTCCCATGATGGAGTATCTAAAAGTGAATGGTGTTGATATTTGTGGTACTATTAGAATACAAAAACACTGCCAGGAGGCATGAAAGCTGATAAAGATCTTGATCGAGGTGAGTTTGATTACAAGGTGTCAAACGAAGGTATTGTTTTCTTCAAATGGAATGATAACAGTACTGTTCATGCTGTCTCTAATTTCCATGGCACTGATACTTCAGTCCTTCAGAGGACCGAGAAAGATGGGACAAAACAGCAATTCCCTTGCCCAACTGCAATCAAAGATTATGAGAATATGGGTGGCGTAGATAAATCTGACATGCTTTGTGGGATTTATGGTCTGAACAGGAAAGCAAGGAAATGGTGGCATAGAATATACACGAATCGCGAATCTCAGTTAGCGCGCTGCATCATGGGTAGGGTCAAAGGGCATTCGAGCATAAAATCAATTTCCCGGCTAGTTCGCGAGCCCAAACGTGGTATTTTGCATTTTTTCCATCCAAAGTGAATATTTTTTCAAAAGTCAGCCTTCAAGTCATTTATGAAAGACATCAGAAGCTACTGTTAAACATTTTAAGGTAAGTTTCAGTTTTATTTCTTTGATATAGCTTGAAATGGCGCAGCGTCATTATTGCGTGATTTATGGAAATTAGTTGATTTTCATTGACTGCATTTTAAATCATAAAGTCTTGAATCAATTTGCCTATTAGATAAAGAAATATCTTAACACACTATCACAGTCGTACAATCATACTTTAATAGAGAAAGATTTGCTTTCGTCAAGAATATCAGTAAGTTATAAACATAAGCGACCACTTAGTCCCAAGCGTTCAACATTGCCCCCTGTGCTGCTACTTGTATTTTATCATAATCTAAATCGTATATTTTTCTTGTATATACTGTAGTTTCATCATGGTCGGTCACAGAAATTGCTGTGTAATTGGATGCGGGAATAGTGGGGCAAGGATAAAAAAATGGATGAAGGAAGCCTGTCCTACTCCATCAATGTAACCAAGGTTCAGGGGCCTGTAACTGTCCTCTTCCTTTCACCTTGTATACATTTCCCACTAAGACGAGGGACAATGAACGCAGGCTAAGATGGATTAAATCTATAAATAGAAAAGGAGGAAATGGTAAAAACTGGAAGCCAAATAATAATGCTCGTGTGTACTCAAATTATTTTCCCCAACCATTAATCTTGGTTACACTCCTCTATCCAAGCAGAGAAAGTCAAGAAAACGTCCTACCACAAGAACGCCCATTGAATCTCCTGCACCAAAAGAAATGAAAAGTCAGCAAAACAGAGAGTTCAAGCTCAACCCATTCTCATGGTGACATTGATGACCAAACTAATGTTGATTTAGAGAAAGGTACATCTTCTCCCATAAGTACACCAGTCGTCCCAGATCCGGAAAATGTAAATGAACTCAATACCTGTCAAAAGGAAACATGCCAAAACATTAATTGTGCAAAAGATTAATTGTGCAAAAGACAAAGTGATTCGTGAACTGAAAGAGGAAAATGAAAGCTTTAAGCTTAATGCTTAAAAAGCTTAAAAATGATTTTAAAAGGTTGAAAGTACAATTGCAGAAAATTTTTACATGGAAATCTTTAAATTCAGACAAGAAAATAAAAACCTTCACTGGAATTCCAAACAAAGCTGACATTTCACCAGTGACAAATAATTTTCCCTTGCCACAGGTTCAAAGGAACGGCCATGTTTCAGGGCAGGTAGATCCATATTAAGCTGTTCATATCCCATCAGTTTTTTATTAATGGTCTACATTTGCAGCTTGGACACTAGAGGCTCTGGTATAAACTGAATAAAAGTTTGAAGCTGTGATTCGTCCTTTACGTTGGGCAACCCATGTGCTGTTTCCTGATTGCCCAACTGTCTCTTCTTCAATTTGGGCAATTTCTTGCCCAGAAACTACTTGGATTTGTGACAAAAACTCTTTGGTAGTTGAGCAACTTTTTGCAAGTTTTATTATTATATTCTCAACTGGTGCACTACCTGTTGCACCCTCACTTACAGTGTCCTGATTTACTGGCTCATCTTTTTGAAAGAATGAGATGAAGCATCCATTCAGTAATGTATCAGCAATCCCTTCAAATATTGGTTGCCGATTATTTTGTCGGTCAACGTTATTTTTTGGACTGGCATGTATTGGCTTGAACAGTTTTCACTTGGCCGAAGAATTCTGTGCTGGAGCTAGAAAAGATAGTTGGAAACCATCTACATTGTGTAACTGACATGCATCAAGAATATTCCAACAAAATAGTAGGATTCACTTACAGTAGGCAATGCCACACGTCTTAGCTAAGACACGAACGCAATGTGCGCATGCGCAACCGCACAGAGTGAGCCCACAGATATTTGTATCTTTGCAATTGTTTTTTTTTTTGAAGTCGTTTTTTTCCATCTCGAAAATGACATCTTCAAATGAAAAGACAACTCCAAAGAGAAATACTTGGAGTACCTGCGAAGAGAAGGAATTTCTGCTACTATGCAATACAATAGTATTGCAGAACAATTGGACAATTGTGTAACATCCGCCGGTGTAAGTTTGTTTCAATTCATTCAGATTAATTTTGCTCTTTTAATTTTATGTATTTATACCTGAAGAAAATATGACTTTCACTATGACAAACCCTCCTAACTCAGTATTTCGTACTATTATAGAACGAAGAAGTTTACAATCATATAAAGAAAGGTCTGGTGGAGCTGGGATTTGAAGATCGCGAGGTTGACAAAATACGGTCAAAGTACCGTAAGCTAAAGATGAAATACAAGTAAGTTACAAGTTAGTGTTTGAAACGAGTTTCACATAAGATTTGTCATTTTTGGAACCTAGAAATGTTATTTCCAATGAATTTTTTTTGCTGATTTATAATCCCCTCGAAGCGCCGGCCGAAGGCCTGAGGGCGAGGGTGCTAATATCGACCGGCGTTTATTCCCTCATGGGAATCCTAGCGTTTTCAGTCTTACATTTAGTTTCCTTGTATATATATATATTATGTATATATATGTATATATATATATATATATATATATTCAGGATCAACGTCGTCGATCATGCGTGGCATTGGAAAATTTGGCCCTGGTAACTAGATAGACAGAAGCTGATTGGTAGACCTTTGCATTTGAATTAATATTTAAATTGCAACCGAAGAACTCTCTATGAAGAAAAGTTCTATAAAAAAACATATAGAATCAAGAAAGCACAAGAAGGGAATGTCTGATATTACAAAGAGCAAATCACAAATCACTGGGTCAACTTTTCCCACGGATATGCGACTATTCCGCTTTGAAGTAGTCAAATCTTTTCTCAATGGTGGAATACCATTAGCGAAAATAGATTCCCTTCGACCGTTACTAGAGAAGCATGGCCATCAGTTTACCAGTAACTGGAAAAAGAAAAGGACAAGTTCCAGGAAGAACTCAAAGATATGAAAGAGGCAAGTGTAATCTTTGATGGTACAGCCAGATTGGGTGAAGCCCTTGTTATCATAATCCGCTTTGTTCAGGAAAATTTTGTACCCACTCAGCGCCTCATACGCCTAGAAATTATTGCGAAGGCACTTAAAGGAGAATAGTTGGCTCAGAGACTAATGTCTTGCCTGGCTGTGGACTTGGTCCGAGTGTAGTCATTGGAGCTGCGAGAGATGGCGCGTCTGTTAATGGAGATGCCTTGAGACAGCTGATGTTCTTTTATCAAAAACTATTTGATGTTGTGTGCTTCTCACACACTATAGACAATGTCGGCGATCATTTTCAATTTCGAATCCTTGACCTATTTGCTCGCTAGTGGATAGGCATGTTTTCCCATAGCTACAATGCACACCTTATCTCGAGAGAGAGAACGGGGCAGTTCATTCGTACGTTCAGCGACACGCTTTGGTGGAGCAAATGGGACGTACTTCAAGTGGTCAACTATTTTGGTTATGTTGAACCATTCCTTCGTGAAAATGTGGAAATCTGTCCTGCTAATCGCCAACATCTGCTGGAGATATTTGATGATCCCCAAAGCTGCCAAGATTTACGCATGGAGCTAGCTGCAATCGTTGATGCAGGGGTTCATTTCGTTAAAGCAACATATTATTTGGAAGGAGATGGGCCACTCATTTTCTCCTGTTATGAGAGGCTTTCGGCTGTTTCCCGGGCTGTAGCAGTCGACAGTTATCCCAATACCTTGGCTGTTGCCCGAGAAATTGCTGATGGAAATGCTGCGCTCTGCAACCAGTTAATTGCATGGGCAAAAGCTTGTATCCAATAGGCCTCCAATTTTATCAGCAGAAGTTCAGTGGCCAGTTTTATCGAACTGTGCGAGCGTTCAAAGCTGCACGTCTTTGCTGCCCTGTACAAGCCGACAGCTGAATCACTCCAAGAGTTCACAAGTTTTCCCTTCATCAATGAAGAGCTACCTTTGTATCTTGCTGCAGCTGATGGCGTCACAGTCACTTGTGAGAATGACAAGTTGACATGGTGGGCAGCTCACAAAGACGTCCTCCCACACTGGTCTTCGCTCGTCAAAACACTGCTGTTGATCCAGCCAAGTTCGGCTTCTGCAGAAAGGGCTTTCAGTCTCCTGACCAATGCATTTTCCTCACAGCAAGACAGAGCCCTTGAAGATTACTTTGAAGCTAGTGTTATGCTTCAATACAATAATACAAAGAGGTCATAACTGGGTAACAGGTTTGATTTTGTGTTGGACGTTGTTGAATAAAAATCTATGTTATGTAGGTATTACTCACCAATATACAATCGGTAGAATTAGTTCTGTTGTGATCTACTAATCTGCCAACGGTTACAGCCAGCAAGATGAAGTCAAATGAACCATTAGAAGTTTTGTTTCAAACTTTCGATGTTATTGGTTTATAATAAAAGTTTTGTAAAAATACGCTGATACGAAAGATTTATTAAAATCTTTTTATACTTTTGTTCAAATTTCAAGAAATTTATCTTGAGGTATTATTTGGCAATTATTATTTAAAAGTATAGAAGCTTTTAATTAAGTATGCGTGAAAATATCGTGAAATTTGGGTTTCAAGTAGGTGCAACTTTTGAAGTTTAGGTAGCAACTTTTTGTATATTTGGCAGATTTTTAGCAACTTTTGGCATTTTACGCAGCAACTTTTGGCATTTTAAGTGGCAACCTTTTGGGCTTTTACGAGCACAATCGGTAAATGCCTAGCCAGAATACAACCAAATGGACAAACCTACCATGATTGAATGGGGAAAAGATGGTAACGGTGCTCCAATAATTCAAACATCTTTGTCCCATATGCAAAACTAGGAAGAGGATTAGGATGCACATCTATCAGTGGAACAATAAATCCGACGTTGCTCTAAAAGCTCTCTTTGTACTCCTGGTGCTCGGGGACTACAAAGCCAGGTCTAAAGCAAAAGACCACAAAAAATGTTTGAAGAAACGTTTTGCCTTATGGATAGATGGACTTATCGATAAGCTCCTACATGAAGGGAGAATGATTCAAACCCACATTGGAAATGGAAAGAAATTGCTAAGTTAGTTATGGAGGTTAAAATAAACTCAGTGATGCGTCTTTTAAGCGAAGATACGTATGGCGGTGTTTTGCCGTTGACGGATCAAAAACATCTCACTGCTGCCTTTGACACCATCGACCATGGAATAATCTTTGGTGTCACTGGTGGTGCACAAAGTGGCTGGCATCTTATTTATTTGAGATAAAGCAGAGGACATCAATTAAGAATTATAAATCGGATGTATTCAATCTTGCGTTTCACAGCGAAGATGTTTGGGACCTGTCTTGTTCTTACTATATGTGGCTGGATTGCTCAAGAACATTGTCAAACACCTACCCAACGCACACAGCTACGCTGATGACACCCAAATATATTTGTCTTTTAGCTCACATTCACCTGTGTCTCAGGATGCTGCGCTGGGGAGTATCGAGAACTGCATTGCTGATGTAAGTGCATGGATGCATTCTAACCGCCTTCTGATCAACGACGCAAATTTGGATTCCGTAGACGGTCGGTAGCATAATTGTTGTTGCGCGCGCATCATCAACTGCCCTGGCACACGAATGGCGCGCATTTTGTTTAACATTTTGGCAGATACATCACATCAGAAACGATTATTTGGTAACGATGAAATCCTCAAAATACACAGGATACCATGCATTTTACCAGAGTGTTGCGGTGAGTCATGCGTGTTTCATTTGTTTATAATATACCGACTCTGTACTTTCAAGTGAAATTTCAAATGTATTAATATTAATGAGACTACTTGAATATTATTCTTGCATGTAATTAAGTAAACATAACTCAGTCGTCCCTGCACTTGAGTGAGCATGTGCACTGTATTCTTAGAATGATAATAGTAAAGTGAAAAACTTAAACACCTTGCATATTGTTTTAAACAACCATATATATTCAGAGTTCAAAAATTAACATTGTGAATACCTTTTAATAACAAAATATGACATTTCATATTATACATTATAAACTTAAAAACCCCTTGATATTTCAGTTTTAAACAACCATATATATTCAGAGTTCATAAATAACATTGTATATACCTTTTAATATAAACAAAATATGATATTTCATATTATATATGATAATATAAACTTGTTTTCTTCAGGGTATGATTGCAGAGAATGAAGAAACAGTTTCCACTGACTTAGGGGACATGAGCAAAATTGCAGCTACAATGTGGAAAAAATGCAGTCCAGCAGTATGCCAGGTATGTCCAATACGATATTTTGCGATTTCTGTCCCCTTGAGAACAATAGATTACATGTAGTTCCTATGCTCATCATTTTGGTATATGTGATTAACTGTACAAGCATCTGAAGCAAATCATAAACAAGAATTGTGTTGTGTGCAAACAAATCACATATGCCACTTTATGATAAATTGTATACAACAATCATATCATGTAAATTTGCTTTATGTACTATTTGTGGTAACAGTATTAGTCATGGTAACGGTAATCTCCCATGGGTGTTTTATGTGCATGTGTGTTAACCATTTAGTACCACTCCCCCCATATATTTTGCTAAATTAACCACAATCATTAATCATACGGGATTTTCCTGTATAATATGTCAATCTAGCTTCACACTAAACAAAGAATTGTTAATACTATTTTTTATATATTTATTAGTGCTGTACAGTACAGTACAATACAGTAGGAAATGTGACTGCAGAAAAACATTTTAATGATCATATTAAAGTTCAATTTCAAGAATTTTTGCACTTTTCAGGCCTGAAATTTGCTTTTAAAAATTCAAGAACTTCCCAGAAATTTTAAGGACTATGGAAACCCTGTATACTTACTGTATCTCAATTGTTATAACCCAAAAGTAATTTTGCATAGGTTGATCTCCTGCATTTTATCATGTGGCATTATCGCAATTGATAACTCGGTTTTATGAACAAGATACTCTAAATTTTACTTAACCACATAACATTAATTAATATATTAAGGGTGTTCAGACGTATTTAGATTTGCAGACCTTATATCTGTTGCTAAGGAAGCTTAGAAATAACAAAAATTTCATATAATTTCATAGATTTAAAAATCCATCAAGATGGTGTATGTGTGATATATCTGGGTAAAGAGCTCTTTCGTTTTGTAATGTCATATGACATCATCGAAATATGATCTTCAACGGTTTTTAAGGAAAATTAATTTTTCACATGCAATTAGAATCTGGACGTTGTCTTCACAAAAGTATGTATGGATTTTAAGAATCTTTAAAAAGTAACTCAGATTTTGTACCAATATTTATATTGGGTCGTCGTCACCTTATTGGTTGAGGTATTGTTTTAACTTTTTGGTTGAACAAGTTCTCACTTCTGTTGAGATTTTGTCACAACATTTGTTGGGCTTTTTGTTCTTCACCGTGTGGCCATCCAGGGCTTGTGATGGCGGCATCTACTACATGTCAGCCATGCTTGTCCCTGCGAAAATTTATCAATAAATTTTTCACGTTTCATCATACCTATCGGAGGTACATGTACCTTTTACGTTCAAACATAATTTGCATCCTCTGCTCTTTTTGCAAGCTTCTCGTTTCAGCATGCCTCCTAAACGATCGCAACAACGCAAAAGAGCTTCCGCGAGTTCCACAGAAGCCCCTGCTTCACGCCGCAGTCTTTCAACTATAGCTTCAGAACTACCCGTTGCAGCAGAGATAGAAGTCACTGATCAGTCCGATGTCTCTCTACCTCAGCAATCCGGACCAGCGAATTATTTTCCCCAAGAGCTGATCCAGACCTTGGTGACTACAGTCACGGCAGAAGTCACGAAGAATTTTGCTACGACCTACTTCTGCACCGTTACTGCCCTTGCTTCCACAAGAAGATATTGGACACGCAACAACCTTGCCCGTTGCCCGACCAGTTTCGACATTGGTAAATGGGGCAATAGCCGCAGCTCACTCGAGCATTTCAGGTGAGCCGCAGTTAATGCCCTCAACACATTCTTCTGCATCTGTGCAGCTGTTTCATTCGGCTAGCTTGCCTATTGATTCGCGTGTTTCAGATAAAATCAAGACAAAAATTTGGAATGAGGAATTTGTCGATTTCGGCTGTTTGTTTGGCGATCCTGGGCTGGACGATAAATTTCAAATTTCCCTTGGTCATCCTGCTACTTTCTTTCTGGAACCGGCGTCCAGACCGAAACAGATTCACACAATTGATATGTGGTTGCATGCCTTTCACGTTTTTGTCGGTGTTTATATGCAAAAATACTCTAACGAGGCCCCCGCCCTGATGAATTACGGCCACACTATTCGGGGATTTGACAGCGCGTGGTCATAACTGGAGGTTTTACAATGAAAATTTCCGTTTTTTAAGGCAATCGCAGTCAAGTGCTGTGCCGTGGGGTTCTATTCACAGGGAACTGTGGCTCCAGTCGCAATATCCCGTGAATAGGACACCACCCTCACAGTTGTTTACCCGTAACACTGCTGATCCTCAGCAATTTGCTACGAGCATCCTCAAATAGGCAGTTCTCAATATCAAATATGTCAATTTAAAGCCATGTGCTCTTGGCATTTTTTGCGTTTTTGAGGATTGGGGAAATAACCAGAACAAAGCAAACATGTTGTTTGATGATGATGAGGGCCACAAGTTTATCATCTCTTGATGTAATGTGTTACCCTCCTTAAATAAAGTATTTATCTTATCTTATCTTATGATGAATATTTATTCAGGTTACCTACTCGCCAAAGGCGATTTTCAGTAGGGACCTGTGCAATATTACATAATTAACAAATTTTATCATAATAAATAAATAACAAAGTAATAAAATGACACCTACAACTTATTACAATATACAAAATAGTTATACAACTGTTAAAAGGCAAATCAGCCCATAAAATTACACATATATATTACAACATACTAAAAATGTGACTTAAAAATAGCTAAAGAGTCGCTGTTTCTTATATCGATATCCAATCTATTCCAATCACTGGCGGCATGATAAACAAACCTCTGTTTACCCCAATTAGTCCGAATTCGAGGAAGGTGGAGGTCATTCTTTGCCCGAGTATCATAAGAATGAAACATATTGTTAGATGTTAGATTAAAATCATAATCAATTAATTTATTAAGTCCCTTGTACACCATGTAGCAGCGATGAAAAAAGCGTCTATCCAGTAATGGTTTCATTTTAAGACGTGTAAGTGCCTCGGTGGCTGAACTTCTTGGAGGTAAATCCAACATAATTTTAGCTGCCTTATTTTGCAAAATTTGCAAATGTTCCATTAAGGTAGAATTGTTCTTGTCAGCCCAAATTAAGTCACCATAGTCTAACAGTGGTAAAATTAAGGAATTATATAAGACCATTCTTGTACTAAGAGGTATCAGATGTTTAATCCTATAAATAATACCAATCCTTTGATTTATTATTTTTATGATGTTATCCACATGTTCGTTCCAGGTCATATGCTGATGTAGGATTAGGCCGAGATATTTAAAAGATTCCACTTTCTCAAAATTGCCATTGCAAATGCGTCAACTCGAGCACATTTATGATTCAAGTAGCAAAGAAGTGGTTGGCATGAAACTAACGTTCCTCGACTTTAAGTAATAGATAAGCACCGAGAACGAGGGATTCGCATAAATCCCGACGTTCGAGGTGTTTATCTGACTTATTACATTGAGGAGGTTTCCAACAAAGTTTTGTCGATTTTGTCCACCTTGGACAAAGATTTTCCTAGTTTTTCCTTCGTTTCTTATCTTATTAGTATTCAT
This sequence comes from Chrysogorgia sp. JL179-B06, assembly GCA_035772405.1. NCBI lineage: Eukaryota > Metazoa > Cnidaria > Anthozoa > Scleralcyonacea > Chrysogorgiidae > Chrysogorgia > Chrysogorgia sp. JL179-B06. Next base: position 244,460 of record JAYKKM010000249.1, read on the forward strand.
AGGGATGTATGGCGCATACGTCTCACGGTACATCAAAGGAAACCGACTCGATGTAATAATAAGCACAATTACAACCAATGTCCCTTCAATGTCCATTGGTCCTTCAACGTCAACCTTTGTGTTGCCCCATCCAGTTGCTTCTTGATTATTTTGTCCTGCACGTAACTTACTGGGCGCTATTTTTTCTACCCAACGGACAGCGGCAATACGCTGTTGCTGCCTTGGTCCTACTCGTTATATCGTATCGGCGCAGCTTCCCATGCTGCAGAGCAAGGCATGCATTTCATAAATACATTCGTGTTCCATCGATGTCCACTTAGCCTTTGAATTGATAACATGACCGATTAAACGGATGTGCAGGGCCTTAGTTAGTCGGGCACGTTACACTTAGATGCATTTACAATCTTATATGGAGATGTCGGATTGTCTAGCATGGGCGGACAATTGTCGTACTAATTCTGTTTTCTGTTGAACATTGTGGTTAGCATGGGCGACTGCACGTGATCAATGACACTGGGCCACACACAGTCAACACACAGTCAACGAGGACAACTGCTTATGATCACTGACAACCATAACATAACCAGTTAGCATGGGCGACTGCTTATACTATGGTCATTATTATTAGCTAGCCAACACTAAGGCAACTGTCGTCATTCAAAATTTTAATGGTGTTGTGTTTTCCCTCGGGTGGGACGGCATGTCGGCTTCGCCAAGATGCTTGGGTGTTATTTTGCCCTCATCTATACTTTACATACCTCACCTATACATTACGTAGTTAATATTAATTTGTGTTTTCAAAGTTTTTAATAAAGCGGCCAGGGTGATACCCTCGCAATATTATGCCAAACTTGTCGTATTTTCTTCCATTCCGCCCAGTAAACAGAGCTCGGAAAATGCAACTACCACTGCGTCGGTAAGAATTTAAATAAATTATTATTCAGTTAAGAGAGAGGGCATAAATAAAATATTTGCTTGCGAATTGGCATTTTATGTCCTTTCTAGTATTTTCTAGTTAGATTACTTGAGCTTATCAAGAAGAACAAGGCATGCTTGTAAAGTCTAAAGATAGGAAATTCCTTAAATACTTAAGAATAGGGGATCTCTTACATTTCGCTCCAGGACATAGGTATTATAATACACAGTCAATCACTTCTTCGATCATTCACATCTCTTCATCACCAAGAGAAGACGTGATGACTATCTTTAATTCACCCGCCATATTCATTGCTATGTGTATTATTGCTATAATTTCTATGTGCTGGCGTTATTTTGCCCTCACCTATACTTACAAACATTCTATTACAATTCTTAAAAACGTAGTTAATATTAATTTGTGTTTTCAAAGTTTTTAATAAAGCAGCTAGGGTGATATATTATCCCAAACTTGTCGTATTTTCTTTTATTCCGCCCAGTAAACAGAGCTCGGAAAATGCAACTACCAATGCATCGGTAAGAATTTAAATAAATGATTATTCAGTTAAGAGGGCATAAAAAATATTTTTGTGTGCAGTGTTGCCTCAATGGTAGCTCTAAAATCCCGTACAACTCTCCTCACGACCATGGCTGATGACGAAATAGAATTGAAAATTAAATACAAAAAAACTTGTTCCCAACGCGTTTGGTTCAACTCTTGGAAATATATAACAGTGCTTTGGTTACTCCATACATATCAATTTGCTTTTTTCGTTAAAACGTCTATGGAACACTTTTGAGTCTCTGTCAAACCCTTATGAAAAAAGTCTATAGGCGCCTATAGGCAATGTTCCAATTGCCTATAGAAGCCTATAGGCACCTATAGGCGTCTATAGGCTAATAGGTGTCATTATAGGTCGCCTATAGAAAATGTTCCAATTGCCTATAGAAGCCTATAGGTTTCCTATAGGATCCTATAGGTTGCCTATAGACATGCCTATAGGCAAGCCTATAGACTTTTTTCGTTAGGGAAGTCCTTTAGATGGTCTGTGAGGATTGTTCTGTAAAAGTGCCAGTTCTTCCCTTGCCAATATCGGTTCATTACATCTTCAATAACACTATTACAATGAGTTAGATTTGGCCTATTGACTTCAACAAAAAATTCTTCGTTGACATTGTCCTCTCATATTTCTATTGTCAAAATGGTGCTCGGTTGAAACCAGAGACTCTAGAATTGGTACACAGCACTGGGATTGAATTATCATCTCAATGCCAACGAACAACTTGTCTGCAGGGTTGAAGAATTTCTTTATAAGATCTATAGGACCAGTGTTTTTGAGATCTTCCAACTTGTATGTAGCTGTCAGTGTCTCCAACCGTTTTGCTCTTTAAGAGCTCCCTTACGAAAAAATCCTATAGGAAAATTACATTTCCTATAGGAATTGGGCCAAAATCTAATAGGAATTCTTATTGGATTTTTTTGTAAGGGAGTGTCCACTGGTATGGCATGTAGGGATCTGATAGGAACTTCTTTAACTGCTTCAATGAATAAAGGGAAGTCTGTTACAGCAAACTTTATATTTCCTCCATTTGGTTGGTGCAGCTTAACACTCAATACAGGTAAGTCAAGAACATGTTTTATTGTTACATTTGTTAATTTCTTGGTCATACATTTCTGATTTAAGGCCACCATGTATTTCTACCAATAAAGACAATATCTGCATGTCAGAAGTCTCTTCTGCATCATGGTTCTTCTTGGTAGCCATGCTAATGGTTTGTCTTCTTGTTTTACTCTACAGGCCAGCTGCCTGAATTCCATGTTGCGAGGTGATCAGGATGCCTATTATCTCATTCTTTTTCTTAAGGCTTGTATAAGCAGAAATTGAGCATTTTCCATTCCAGCTCTCTAGCTTTTTCTCTCTTGTATTTGCAGGCTCTTTTCCTGAGCAATTCCTTGAGCAATTCCTTATACTAAATCCATAATTTGTTCCTTTAAGCAAGATATAATAACAGGGAATACATGGTGTATATTTATGTACACAACTGTAAACATATATACCAGTGGCGTAAATCTCGGGCTAGAGGCCCCCGGTAAAAGAAGATAAGAGCCCCCCCCCCCAACGATCCAAAGCCAACTGTTCCCTGAAAAGTCAAGACTTCAAATTGAATTTTATATCCCCCCGAAGCTCTAACTTTGTGTTTGGCGAATTCTGCAAGGATATTTATTGACACTAACAAAAAAAGAAAATCGTTGCGACAACTGCGTATGAAAGACAAGTTGGCCATTGTATGCTTGATTATAATACCGAATTCGCGAATTTAGCTTATATTTGTAAACCGCATCTTGTTGATCTAATTATAAGAACTATGGAGCAAAGCACTTGTAGTGATAGGTTGTAGACGTCAAATTTGGTTGTTTCTGTAAGTACCGGAGCACAGTATACGTCATCAAAACAATCATTTCTTAATTTGTTAATACAGAGCCCAATAAATTAAATATCCAATATAATTAAAGGTAAAATTCATGTTTCGCAAGCGACTTTGTACCAATTGAAGGCTTCGCACAAAATTAATTACATAGAAAACATTGTCTTTATTCAACCATCATTGAAGTTCACTGAAGTCCACAGGTCCACACTTTCATACAGTACCTCACTCACTAAAGTCCACAGGTCCACAGTCCACACTTTCATACAGTACCTCGACTTATTGAAGTCCACAGGTCCACAGTCCACACTTTCATACAGTACCTCACTCATTGAAGTCCACAGGTCCACAGTCCACACTTTCATACAGTACCTCACTCATTGAAGTCCACAGGTCCACAGTCCACACTTTCATACAGTACCTCACTCATTGAAGTCCACAGGTCCACAGTCCACACTTTCATACAGTACCTGACTTATTGAAGTCCACAGGTCCACAGTCCACACTGTCATACAGTACCTCAGTTATTGAAGTCCACAGTCCACACTTTCATACAGTACCTCACTCATTGAACTGATTGAAGTCCACAGGTCCACAGTCCACACTGTCATACAGTACCTCACTTATTGAAGTCCACAGTTTCATACAGTACCTCACTCATTGAAGTCCACAGTCCACACTGTCATACAGTACCTCACTTATTGAAGTCCACAGGGTCCACAGTCCACACTGTCATACAGTACCTCACTTATTGAAGTCCACAGGTCCACAGTCCACACTTTCATACAGTACCTCACTCATTGAAGTCCACAAGTCCACAGTCCACACTGTCATACAGTACCTCACTTATTGAGGTCCACAGTCCACACTTTCATACAGTACCTCACTCATTGAACTGATTGAAGTCCACAGGTCCACAGTCCACACTGTCATACAGTACCTCACTTATTGAAGTCCACAGGTCCACAGTCCACACTTTCATACAGTACCTCACTCATTGAAGTCCACAGGTCCACAGTCCACACTGTCATACAGTACCTCACTTATTGAAGTCCACAGGTCCACAGTCCACACTTTCAAACAGTATCTCACTCATTGAAGTCCACAGTCCACACTTTCATACAGTACCTCACTTATTGAAGTCCACACTTTCATACAGTACCTCACTCATTGAAGTCCACAGTCCACACTTTCATACAGTACCTCACTCATTGAAGTCCACAGGTCCACACTTAAAAGTGCCTCACTTAAAGAACAGTGCCTCGCTTAAAGAAGCCTTCGGCCAAATTGGCAAATGGACATCACCAGGAGGCAACTCCAAGAAGTTTAAAAACTCTAATTCTGATTTGACTATTACCTGGTATTATAGTAAACAAAAAAACACTGCTGTTCCAAGGGAAAGACGGTAACTACCTGAAAGAAATTCTGATTAATATTTGTGGAAAGTCGGGTTCATCAGTAAGAACTGAACTTGATGTGAGCGGAGAGGCGACTCAAGCGGTTGTTCAATATGTTGTTCAAGCGGTTTCCCGATCTGACTCATTAAATTTGGCTGTCGGTAGTTACAAGACATTTCCTGAGGATGTAACGATTAACCTGGACGAAACTGCACATATGTTTGAGTGTGTGTCAAAATCTGGATTGGAAATACCTTGCGAAATGTCGAATAACTATATTCATGATGCTCGGGCGATTGTTCAAGATGTTGTTCAAGCGGTTTCTCAATCTGTTTAGTTCACCAAATGTGTCTGTCGGTAGCCACAAGAGAGTTCCTGAGGAAATAATGATCAACTTGGAGGAAAACTCGCATATGCTTGAGTGTGTGTCTGAATCTACAATCAGTGACATTGAAATGTGGGACACAAGGTTTGTGATTAAAATGTTTTACATAATTGTAAAATTCTTGCATAAACCCCCCTCCCCCCGTTTCAATGTTGCATTTTCGTGCCAAACTATAGTCGCAAATGAAGTAAGGCAGATAACCACTTCGAATTATGGTCTTACAACATTGAAAAGGGGGTGGGGGGGACTTACATTCCAGTTTGAGTCAGTTGTCCCACCAAATTTGTCACTGATTGTCTGAGAAATTCGGGACGCAGTTGATGCACTTCAACTACGTATAACTTTGGAAGTAAGCATGGTAAACCTGTCAAATTTTCAGCACAAGTTAAATGTTAATAGCAGTATTATATGGTATATGGTGCCAATTAAGCAACGTGATATAATTACATGACGTCACAATAGTTTCATGTTCAGTATTGTTCAATATGCCGATCATGAAGCAAACTCAGCACTTAACTGCCGAGCAGCGAGCTTTAGCTCTCCTAATGAGGAAAGAATTGAATTATTCGTATCGAAAGATTGCGTCGAAAACAAATATGTCAAAAACAAGTGTTGAACGAATTGTTAAACAAGACGATGTAAGATATAAAATTGTCAAAAAGGCTAAGTCTTATCCTGGCAGGCGTAGGGCGTTATCAGAACGAGATGAGCGAAAACTGAAGAGAGCAATCATGCAACTAAGGGAAAAGACTCCAAATTTCACAGTAATGGAAGTTGTGCAGCGCAGCGGTATTTCAAGAACTTTAGTGTCTTACAGAACATTTGTTCGCTATATAAAACAGCTAGGATACGGTTACCTTCAAAGTCGTAAGAAAGGAGTTCTGACTACTAAAGATTTCAAAATACGTCGCATGTTTGCTCGGACCATGGCAAGCAAACCAGCTGATTATTGGACAAACAATGTTGCATTTTACTTGGACGGTGTTTCTTTCATTTACAAGAGCAATCCCATGAGTGATGTGTTAAAGCCAAGAGGTCGTGTTTGGCGAAAAAGGGGCGAGGGTCTACTTGTAACAACAAAAGGAAGCAAAGAGCTCGCTGGTGGAAAACGACTACATTTGATTGTTGCCATGGCATACGGAAAAGGTGTCATTTGCGCAGAACCATATGAAAAAATGGATGGACCATACTTTGCGCGTTTTGTTCGCCGTCACTTTCCTACGCTCTTTGAAATAACAGAGAACCAAGGTAGTGTTCCAAAATTATTTCTAATGGACAATGACCCATCACAAACTTCAGCTGTTGCAAAGAAAGCCATCCATTCTGTTGGTGCTACTATGCAAGTTATCCCAGCCAGATCTCCAGATATAAACCCCATAGAAAATTTATTCCACGTTGTGCGTAAAAACATTGAATCAGAAATATTGCAACGAAATATATTATATCAATCATGGGAGGAGTTTGTTCAAAGAGTTAAATTTCATGTATGGTCTGTTTCCCAAGAATATGTTAATAAGACAATAGCAAGTATGCCAAATAGAATTAACGAGATTATTAGGTTAAAGGGCCGGCGTACAAAATACTAATATATTTATTACGAAATTGTAACGTAAATAGCTCTTATTTTACTGTGCTTTGCTATTTGTTGGTTTGTACTAACATCTTTCGCCTGTGCTCAGTTACCCTATTTGTTGGAATATAAAATGCCCGAATAAACGTTTACGTCTCACGTGTGTCCCTTATTCGAGATCGCCGCTTACTTGAAGGTAGCGGTTTCGCGTTGCATATACGGCGGGTTTTGATAATATCAATGGCGTATGTTTTACCTGCTCCGGCTATATATAAATATTTTTTAAGTAAACGCCGAACCAAGTGGTTATTTGAGACCGACGTTTATTCGAACAAATATGGTATATATTTATTACAAAAGGCTTTGCATAAATAGAGTGAAAATGTTACTTTAACTTGCATTTATTAAGCTTGTGAACATTGAAAAAACATCTGCAGATAACATTTGACAACATATATCCATTTACCACCAGAATCTCTGAAAGTTACTGCCATTTTGCACGGGTAACCACGAGTAACCATGCAATATTAAATATATTTATATAGTAATCTCTTTATATAAATAAATATGGTTACCCGTGGTAACTCGTAGTTACTCGTGTTTGTTTTACGTAATATGTTGGTCTTGGCATGGTTACTCGTTGGTTACTCGTAAACTAAGTCATTTTAACTCACAATATATTTAAGTCAACGTTATAATTTCCACTGAAATTCAGTACATTTTATTTAATTTTTCTGTTTATTTAAATATTGTAATCATCAAGGATTAGATGAGCGAAGCACGCTGCGCAAGGTGCAAGTTCCCTTTGCTCTTCCTGCGAAATCTGTCTATTAAAGTTAAATATTTTCCAACGAACAGCCATCATTTCTGTCTCCCTCTCGTCTACTATCCCGCCTTTAACAAAAATTAACTGATGCTTGCTTGTGCTGAATATTGGCGTATCTTTATCAAACTCAATATCGTGGGCAAAGTGCGATTTTGGTGCAGGCAAATGGACCAACTGACCCTCAAGCATTAATAACAAATCATGCCACGCGATTATCTGAGGTGAGCAACGAAAGTCGTTTAGGAAAACAACCTCTGCGTTTTCAGCTCCCACCCAGGCGAAACTTGTTGATGCGGGGTTAGTGAAAGACTTGAAAATCTTGTTGAGAGGATTTAACAAAAATGTTTTGCCACAGTTCGCTGGGCCCGTCAACATAATATTTCTAAATTTACCACGGCCTTTAACTAAAAGTTCCTTCACACAGTTTGAAAAATTCTCAACAGCAATACTGTTATTTGCCAGTAATTGCAATGCACAGCTATGCCATTCTTCTTTTGTAATGCATATGCATTCCCCGTGATGTGCCTCGTTAAGAAGTTCAATGCGGGTTTTACTTTGTCTAATATGCGCTTCCTGTGCTGATTGCATCTCCCAAGTCGTTGCGATCACTTCACTGTCAACTTTTTTACCGCGGTTGACAACAAACTCAGCTAAATCGATCTTTCCTTCTTCGCGTTGTCGATTAGACAAAGCCAGAAGTTCAGTCCGATTACGCAAGCCTTTACTTAAAAACAATCTCAGCGACCTCAAATGCACTTAAACGCTTTCGCTTCTTTCCTTGTTTCTTCCCATCGCATTTGTCTCGTGATTCATCACCATCCGAACCATCCAAAAGCTCCACCACTTGTTCCGGCATAGTTGTATCGTGGCGCTTTTTCATTCTGTGACTACAAGTGGCCTCGCTTGCTCTCATTGTCGATGGTTCTTTGCTATTTATCAAATCTGGATGTCCTTCGCTTTCGATTGGGGTACTGTCTTCTTTCGTCACATATTTCCATGCCGTGTAATAGTTAGAATGCACGCTAGAGAAATGAATGGATATACCATATTTTTCAGCGAGAAACTTTTTTGCGCCCAACCATCGTTGGTTTTTACTAAGCTTTAAACACATGTGATAGTGCACTCCTGATTTCTTATGGTTTTCCTGTGAGCAACACCAGTGTAGAATTGTTGCAGATCCCCTGTCAAATGATTTCGAAACTGCCTCGGCGAACGCATAACGCGTAGGAAATTTGTACGTATTAGCCTGGCTATAGGTAACCAAATACACCTTGCAAATTTCTCTATTGCCCAACTCGCGGTTTTTATCTGAGCCAGACGAAGAATAGCCTGCGAACGCAGCCGCCTGTTTCCGCCCTCCCGCGGAAAAGAGCGTCTGCGGACCCGAGCCAAGATTCGATTTCCATGACGCATGTCTTTTGTCTCGGGTTAGCCAATCAAAAGAAATGTTATATTTTAGCTAAATTGGCCACGCGTGGATGCGGGAGTCAGCGGGACTGCGAAAGAAGGCGGTTTGGCAAATGTAATATATATAGTCGAATCGTCCGATACAAAAATGCACTAGGAAAGGTGGATGAAATTCAATATGAAATACAACGGGATTTTAATATGAAGGTCCCACCTTCTGTCAAAAGAATGGCTAAAGAATCGAGCAAAGAAGAGTTTGACGTTTCGAAAGCAAGCCATACCAGTGAATCAGCACAAGTGCCACAAGATGGAAAGACGACGAAAAACATCGTTCAGTCAAGTTTTACTCCAAGCCCGACTATAATGTTTGTCTCTCCGATCACTGTTGGTGGTGTTAACCCAATACCTGCACCACAAACACTGAAAATGTTTCTCAAAACGCCTTCAGAAGTTCAGATGGCAGCCGAATTTTGACCTCAACGCCGCCCAGTAGAACCGAAAACCTCGCCGAAAACCACAGTGGATCAGAATATCGAGATATTCAAAAGGAAACTAAAGTCAATCTTACGGTGGAGTATCCAAGCAAAACAATCCGTAAAGAAATGAAAAATGATTTTGCAGTCCTCGGCAAAGCAATTGCCCACGGTTCTCATCAGAGAATTGCTAGAGCGGTGTCTTAAACTTTTAAATGTGCAAGTAAATGGCCTATGTTCAAGGAGAGAGTCTTCGATGCTGCAAGTTTCGACTTCGAAATATTATTCCTCGAGTGGAAAGAGAGAGCCCATCTTTTCTATGCGTTTTTGATGACGATTGCTTCTTCAATTTAAGTCGTTTAAATTTAAGTCTTTCTGGCCAAGGAAACGCTGCTTGTGTGTATTGTCAACACTTTTTCATTGACAAGTTTTATTTGTTGTGCATCGACTGAAAAAAGTGAACAATGTTTTCTTGACAAAATATTGCCCTTGACAAGTTTTATTTGCTTATGTGCTAGACTTCCTGGCATTTTTTGATTAGCAAACCCCGAAACCCGCACACAAACATCAAAACTGCATGGGTGTGAAAATTTGTAATGGTGCACTTGACACATTTGTGTGTAGGTCATACCGTTTAACTGTAGGTCATACCGTTTCTGACACGGACAAGTTTTTCTTGTCAACACGATAAAATAATTGTACTTTCAAAAGGAATCTTTTTGACACATCTCAGCAGTTTTTATCTATAGTTTTACTTGCAGCCGGAGAAATTATATTAAATGTGATAGTTTGAAATAAGCAAATCCGTTTTGTTGAAATTTACATACTTTTGTTTTGAAATCGACACAGTGATCAGGTTAGCTATGCATAGTTTCTACTTTCGTTATGTAAATTTGCATATAGTAGGAAACTATATATATTCTATAGAATATAGTAGGAAACATTTTTCAAAATTCCTGTTTAACCAATAATAAATATCAAAGATGGAACAGTTTTGTGTCTGTCCTTTGAATACTTGTATGCATGTTTCACAGGCTAGAATAAAATGTGCAAATTATCTTTTCATCGCCTTGCTAGATCTTAAGGAGAAGTTGTCATTAGATCATCAACTTGTTTCAGATATGGAAGCAAAAGTCACAATGTTTTCACAAAATTGTAAGACACATGGGCATATCTGTACTGAAGTGTGTGACAAAGAAAAGGAGCAAAATAATCACATTTTTAATAAGACACATAATAAGACACACTAGCATTTTTTTGCATATAGTGCACAACATAAGAAATGTTTTCCTTATTTGGACTTTCCATGATCATGTGTGGTTCATTCATTACCAGAACATCAAAAATTGCTGCTCTAGTATCACTTGTGGCTGTAGCTGTAAGAGCAATAAAAGGAATACCAGGCAAGAGTGATTTAAACTTGTGAAGTCTTCAAAACCACACTCTAAAAGCTGCATGTTTGTTGCTTTTTGATTGCCCCCTTAAAACAAAGAAATACATAGAAAATTTTATAAGGGTCTGGATATTCTAAGGAAGGAGCTGTTGTATCTCAATTTATACCAAGGCACCAGTTGGGTAATAAACTCAAGAAAATAATTTCCCCATAACATTTTTGTGTTTAACTGATATTATCATGAGGGAAAAATGGATATATGTTATGACAGACTATACTATATAGGTATAGGTCTATATCTTTAAGTAATAGAACAATGATTTTGTTGTGGTGACAAACTTAAATGTGTATACTTCTTTAGGCAGTTGATTTCATTTGAGAACCTATTTCCATAGTTTTGCCACACACTATGGCGTGTACGTTCATGAAAGCTATTTTTTTCAGGCCTATATCTACATACCAAGGTAAAATGGGATACTAGCAATATTATGCAGTATTAAAATATAGAAAATTGAACCATATTATTGGATATACTTCATGGTAACATTACATATAGTCTCCCACCATATTTTACGGTTATTATTAGGGTTATGGTTAGGATTAGTTACGGTTAGGGTTAGGGGTATAAAAAACAGATGGAAACCCGGTCTAGTGTTACCATGAATAATATTTTGGTGTTTTACTGATATAATTGAGTGGAAATGGTCAAATGGATATATCAATTATGGGAGACTAGTTATAGATCTACGACTACAAGCGAGTAGTTTAAGAGAAATTTACATTTTATAGCATGCAAAGTTAATATCCTATTTACTGTAGTCTGTTAAAGCATTTTATTGACTATCGTACATCAAAGAAAATCTCTTCAATCATAAACCAATACTATTAAAAACATTGAGACGTACCAGTGGCAAATAATGTGGGCTTCATCTACTGCAACAGCTCTCACGGCCTTCTTATAAATGTCACTGCTAACCATTTTCCGCCATGTTTCATCGCTCAACCAAGCTCTGGTGATCCAAAAACGATCGAAAACTCTCCATTTTGCATTGCTTTCAATTGAACCTCTAGGCTCTAGCATGTCGTTTAATGATACGGCACTAATTCCGAGGGAATTAAGCCGTGTGACTTGATCTTTCATAAGGCTGGACAATGGAGAAACCACGATGATGATGTGCTTCTGAGTGTGTTCACTGGATAGTGAACGAAACACGAGCGGCAAGGCTTGAAATATCAAAGACTTGCCAAACCCAGTAGGCAAATTTACAAATAGATCCTTTTTCCCTTCGACAATATATCTTATTGCATCCTCCTGATGTTTGTTTAACTTTTCAATGTTAAAAGCTCTACACACATTGATAAATGCGTTATCCATATTGTCACAGAACGCGTCGCGTGTTTATCTCGCACAAATCCTGTGCGTTACGTTAGTTCTGGGTTTTTAAGAGGTAAATTGTGATTGGATAAAAGACATTGCGTCACGGAAATCGAATCTTGGCTCGGGTTCGCAGACGCTCTTTTCCGCGGGAGGGCGGAAACAGGCGGCTGCGTTCGCAGGCTAGACGAAGAAGTGCTGCTTTCATACCCTTCAATGAGAGCCATCAATTATTTAATCATTAATTCTATTTTGTATTTTTGTGGAAGCATACACAGCATGTGATTTCAAAAAATTTGTGTCCTATATATATAGGAATAAAGAACAAAGGAAACAAACACAAAAGAATACAAGAACAAAGGGAAAACAACGAACAAAGGAAAAGTGTTTTAGCCGTTGAAGGCTTGAGCACAATACCGAGATATAAAACCGCGCGTTTTTTAAAAACATTGCACGCACGTTTTTATGGACAAGTGCGTGAGATATATTATAAATACTATTCGTGTACAATGTCGTTTTCGTTAACTTTTTAATAAATTTTAGTGAAATGTGATCGGCCAATATTTCAAAGTTCCTTCTAACAGCTTACATCATAATATTAAATGCCACGCAACAATTAGCACACGTCTCACTCTGTAATAAACACTTCAAAATATTCAGACAATCAGTGACATTGAAATGTGGGACACAAGGTTTGTGATTAAATTTTTTTACATAATTGTAAAATTCTTGCATAAACCCCCCTCCCCCCGTTTCAATGTTGCATTTTCGTGCCAAACTATAGTCGCAAATGAAGTAAGGCAGATAACCACTTCGAATTATGGTCTTACAACATTGAAAAGGGGGTGGGGGGGACTTACATTCCAGTTTGAGTCAGTTGTCCCACCAAATTTGTCACTGATTGTAGATTGGAAATATCTTGCGAAATACCGAATAATTATATTCATGATGTGGAGGTTTCCTCACTGTCGTTTGTTCAATGTCCGTGCAGGTATCTTGCAGTGGATATTGAGGGAGTTAAGTTGAATGTTGTTATAACGCAAAAGCAAATGGAATCTATAGTTGCTAATATTCCGAAACCTACGAGCATCAAGAGAATCGATAAAGAAAACTCTCTTGAACGTGAATTGGTGCAGGAGAGAGAAAGATGTAAACAACTGGAAAAAGAAATTTCCATAATGACAAACGAAAAGAATAAAGATATTAATGATTATAACCAACGCATTAGTTCCCTAGAGGATAGAATGGTCAATGCAGAAAAGGAAAGAGACTCCCTAATGCTTGCAATTGCATCAATCATCCAAGATAATACTATTAATTTAAGTCAAAGTACACCAGTTGTAGAAATCCGTAAGAATTATGAATACCAACGAGTAGAAAAGCCAGGGGGAACGAAAAATCGGATATGGAGCCAAGTCTACAAGACATGCCACTGAAATTACCATGCCTTTCGAAGGGAAAGAATAAAAGCAGTGGTCCTCAAGATAGTCATCCTTTTGAAGAACAAATGTGTGACTATAATATCGAGAAACACAATCGATAATAAGAAGGACAAGTTAGCTGTGTTAATTGCTCAACATAATTCTGACCTTGTTTTCCGTTAGCCAAGTTTCTGTAACCATTATATTCCAAGTGAGACAGTGCAAATTCCTGGTTTAAGATAGCGGTGGAGGGGTGGTGTGGAAGTATATATGTACGCGATCATATTCCAGTTAAAGTTCGTAATGATCTGATACAAACGACTTTCGAATGTTTATGAATAACCATATACGACCAAAATGGCTTCCTAGATTGATTTCCAAAATTGCTGCATTTATTTCTCTTCATCATTGTCATCAAGTGACCTTCAAAGTTTTTATGATTACTTTTGTTATTGTTGCGATATTCTAACATCTGAAAGTCAAAGTACCGCAATCATCGTAGCTGGAGATTTTAATCCTGTAAGTAATGGCTTTCAAACTAATCTTATTTCCAAACACTGCCAGCTTAAGCAACTAGTCAAAGTACCAACCAGAGGAACAGCTATTCTCGATTTAATACTAACAAATGTGGCCATCTGGTATGACGATCCTATTGTTTTGGCTCCGATAGCTACATCTGACCATTGTGTTATTAAATGGCAATCTAAAGTACAGGTTGCTAGCAAGGAAAAGAATATAATAAGAAAGATCAAAGTAAGGCCACTCAGACAATACAGTTTACAAGCTTTTAATGAATACATAAAATGCTATGATTGGTCACCTGTTTTTAATGCTACATGTACGAATAGTAAAGCTGATTTGTTTCTAGAATTGACCAACAAGATGATTGATGCTTTTTTCCCAGAGAAAATCGTAAAACTACATGGGAACGATAAGCCTTTTATAACTGGTAGAATCAAGCGTCTTTTAGCCAAACGAGATAAGGCATACAAGCAGGGTAGAATTGGATGTTTTAAAGCTCTACGTCGATTAATTTCATCAGATTTGTAAGGAGAAGAAATCGTTTTATGACGACAAAATTCTACCAATCCGTTGTTCTAACCCAAAAGCGTGGTGGAAGAACATCAATAAACTTGTGGGGAAAAAGAATAACATGCAGGGTGAAATTATTAGATCCAGAAACCAACACCCCTATGAATGATAAACAAACCGCTAATCATATAAACTCATTCTTTGCGAGTCTTACAAATAATTTTCCACAGATTCCGAAGTGAATGGATGTTATCTGGAACGTCTGATCCACTTCCTGTGATTGAATGTGCGAGCGTTGAAAATAAGCTTAAACATCTTAATGAAAGCAAATCATCTGGTCCGTATGATCCAGCTATTAAATTAATTAAAATGTTCGCAAAATCATTCGCCATACCGTTGACTAACATATTTAATGAATCGTTCGGGTCTAGGACATTTCCGGATATATGGAAGAAGTACAGTTTATGTGCGGTTCCTAAAGTTATGCCTTGTTCCGATGTGGACGAGTTAAGACCTATCGCACTAACAAGAATCCTATGCTGTCGAGTGGATCCATGAAGATGTACGAGATCAGTTAAATCCTTTTCAATTCGGTGGCCTTCCTGGTGGATCAGCAGTTCTGGCTCTTGTCAACCTCTTGCACAAATGGTATAAGGCCATGGAGGTCCGGGGTAAGATTGTGCGAATAATATTCCTAGATTTCCGTAAGGCGTTTGACTTAATTGAAGATAATGCTCTGTTGGAGAACTTCTCGAAAATTGGTCTCCGCCCGGCTCTGATTGCGTGGTTGAGATCTTACTTATGTAATCGATCGCAAACTACCAAATATGGAAACGAATGTTCTGATGCTGAGAACGTAAGTGGAGTTCCCCAGGGAAGCAAAATTGGCCCTATAGCCTTTATCGTTCATATTAATCAACTACCAATAATACGTCGATATAGGACTACCACTAATATATCTGAAGAGGATACTACAATGTTTATGGACGATACTACCTTATCAGAAGTAATCGATGTTTCCAATCAATTTCAGGCCGTCCTATTGGTAACTCTCAAACCAATGTAGAGAGTGTTTTGCACGAGAACAACATATGGAACTTAACGCCAAAAAATGTAAGGAAATGCAGATTGATTTTCATACGAATAAAACAGATATCCATCCTATCTACATCGCAGAGCAAGCCATGGATAAGGTCAGTTCATATAAGCTCTTGGCGCTATGGGTTGACGACGGCGGGACGTAGCCAGAACCTTCAAAGGGGGGGGGGGGGGGCTGTGGAGAATGGAGGAAGTCGCGCTATATGTTCGACACAAAGCCGCGATTGTGGCTGGGAAGTCTGGGGGGTGGGGTACATGGTCTCACAGGAAAATTTTGAAAAGCCCAGAAGTGCTTTTGCAGCAATTTCTAACATGATTTTTTGCGAAATTAGGCCCGCCAGACGATGGCTAGAAATTTCATTTTTAGCTGTTACATCGTGCTAATATAATTAGTTATATTTTATCCAGCCTTTCATTATTTATTCTGACAGTAAAACAAAAAACACAATTGTTTGCTTATTTTAAAAAAGGCGTAGGTTTATTAAAAAGAAAACTGAACACGGAAACATATTTAAATTCCGAGACTAATGTAAACAGTTTGACTTTTTCCGTAGAACAAGCACTTTGTTTTGTGATGAATTTATGAAGAATAAGCTATCTGTAAACAAATTAATCATGTACTATAAAATATTTAGTTGAATTTTTGGTTTTAGTTCAAGAAGCAAAGGGGGGAGCCGCGGCTCCACTCCCCCCCTGGATACGTCCCTGTGATGACCTAAAATGGAACACCAACACTGCCTATATAACAAAAAAGGCAGCTAAGCGCCTATACTTTTTAAAGGTCCTGAAAAGCTATGGTGCTTCTACGAATGATTTGAAAACATTTTTTATTGCGGTAATAAGATCAACCCTCGAATATGCATGCCACGTTTGGAATTGGAACTTTGTAACGAGATATCACTTACATGCATGACAGTTTAGTAACTTGATGCCCCTTGAGTGGTTAACGGAGATTACACACAATAAGATAGACGCTTGTAGTTATAGATCTTAGAGCTACGAATGATCAGAGACAAATCAAATAAACAACGATATTCAACCGTTGTCCGAGTCTTATTGTTACAAACTTGACGAAAGAACAAAGTGGGGATATTGAGAGAATTCAAAAGCGTGCCCTTAGGATAATCTACGCTGAGTATGATTACGAGAAATTATTACAAAAGGCCGGCCTAAAGTCCCTTAGAGAACGCCGGGATGATTTGTGTGTTGACCTAATTAAAAATATGTCCAAATCAAGTCATAAACTGCATAGTCTTCTTCCAAAAAAAATCGGACACATGAGAGAAAGAGATACCAGAACAAATGAACAAAGCTATTATAATTATATGTATAAAACTGAAAGATTTAAACATAGTCCAATACTGATATTTAGTCCACAGGTCCACACTTCCATTGAACATACAATTCTGTATGATTTCTAACTGTGGACATTGATGACTGACTTACTGTGAGGAGTGAGGTTATAAAAGTGTGGACTAAGTGTGGACTTCAATGAGTGAATTAAGGTATGGAAGTGTGAACTTCATCAACAAGTGATGTATGAAAGTGTGGACTTCAATGAGTGAGGTACTGTATGAAAGTGTGGACCTGTGGAAAGTGTGGACAGGCCTGTGGACTTCAATGAGCGAGGACTGTATGAAAGTGTGGACTTCAATAAGTGAGGTACTGTATGAAAGTGTGGACTGTGGATCTGTGGACTTCAATGAGTGAGATACTGTTTGAAAGTGTGGACTGTGGACCTGTGGACTTCAACGAGTGAGGTACTGTATGAAAGTGTGGACTGTGGACCTGTGGACTTCAATGAGTGAGGTACTGTATGAAAGTGTGGACCTGTGGACTTCAATGAGTGAGGTACTGTATGAAAGTGTGGACTGTGGACCTGTGGACTTCAATGAGTGAGGTACTGTATGAAAGTGTGGACTGTGGACCTGTGGACTTCAATAAGTGAGGTACTGTATGACAGTGTGGACTGTGGACTTCAATGAGTGAGGTACTGTATGAAACTGTGGACTGTGGACTTCAATGAGTGAGGTACTGTATGAAAGTGTGGACTGTGGACCTGTGGACTTCAGTGAGTGAGGTACTGTATGAAAGTGTGGACCTGTGGACTTCAGTGGACTTCAATGATGGTTGAATAAAGACAATGTTTTCTATAATGTAATTAATTTTGTGCGAAGCCTTCAATTGGTACAAAGTCGCTTGCGAAACATGAATTTTACCTTTAATTATATTGGATATTTAATTTATTGGGCTCTGTGTTAACAAATCAAGAAATGATTGTTTTGATGACGTATACTGTGCTCCGGTACTTACAGAAACAACCTCAAATTTGAAGATTATAATCAATAAGTTCCACTAACAAGCATAAACAAATAACAAATCTGAACATACACATAACTACAGTACATTAAAAGATACTCCTGTGCACGCCCAAAAAGCAGCTTTATTTATTCATTAACAAAACACTTCGTTCTCATACTGCTTCATTCTTGCAAAATAGCATCTTGGCCAAGGGCCCCCTTGGAAACCTCCAACACAAGGGCCCCCGGCTCTGGCCGGGGAGAGCCCCTAGTAGTTACGCCACTGATATATACACTGTTTGTCTGGTTCTGGCTCATTTTCATTACTTTGTAGAGTTTATTTTCGACTCTATTTGATAATAAGAACCTGCTTTCAAATTTTAGCCTAAAACAGGTTCTTATGTAAAGGGGTCTAAATGGAAAATCTTAGCCTAACAGGTTCTTAAAATCTAGGTTCTTATACATGGGTTTTACTGTATATCATAGCTGTACAGGATATCACCATCTTTCAATCCATACAATGCATTGAAAATAAACACAATCACGATGCACTAATATGGTGCACCAAATACTATGTTGCACTAGGCTGGATGCTAATGGTGCACTATCCGGTGTACCACTATTAGCTACTGTGCCCACTTTTTATTTATTATATAAAAAAATTCTATTTTATCGTTAGTATTCTCTTTTCAAGAAACTCACATGAAAAGATAGTTCGGACAGATTACAAAATTACAAATGCAAAAAGGTAGTATTTATACCTGAAATATTGTCATCATCTACTAATAACTCATCCTCGGACGCCATTGACGTGGTTGCTTCCACGTTACCATTCCAAGAATTCAACTCAAGCAAATAATTATTGCACAGTCGGTTCACATCATTCCAGCGTGTGTCATGCCGATCTGTTGAAACCTGTGCCAAGATGCATTCGTTTTCTTCACACTTTCGTTTCTGCTTCTCTCTTCGCCAAAGCGTTGAACTCGAGGGGTCACTATTGTCATCGTATCTGCAGTGTTTATAACTAAGAGCAAGGCTTTCCGCCATTTACAGTAGAGTGAAATTATCCATACATAGTGCGTGCACTAGCCAAAAAGCGATTGATAGTGCAGTCGGAGAAAAACTGGGGCAAGTTGTGCAAGTGCATGGCAGGATATTTTATTTAGCAAATATCGGATTTGCCAGCATTTGTGAATATTACCTGTCCAGCTGTCTTTGGTAATTTTCTGAACCTCTGGTTGGTATTATCTTCTTTTGGCAACTAGATTCTTCATTGCTGTGATTGTTTATATCCAGCTTCAAGTTCAAATTGTAAGGTAAGTCTGAGATTCTACTGCAACAGGCTGCACAACAAATGCAAAGTCTTAAGTCTGTTCCTATTGTATTTCTTAATATTCTGTGCATCTTCAAGATAGCCCTGACATGTGCTTTGTGAGAAAACGAACACACCTTTGATAGCTTTGTTTTATCTGTCTTATACTTAGTGAAATGGCTAAATACATCCAAGTTAACACACATGGTAATCGCCTGGGAAAAGAAAGGGGAAGAAGAACTGGACAACAAACTAATAGAGGCCATTTCTTTGAATAAGATTATTGTCAAAGTAATGTTGGATCCAACGTTTGTATGCAATACAAACAAGAGCTATGGAGTGGGAGCATCTTATCTCTTCAGTTAGTATTTGAAAGCAAGTAAAACATTTTAGTGTTAAAGGATTAGTATCCATGCTTTACGTTCAGTCGAACGCTGAGTCCCGATGAGAGTCAAGGAGTCGGAATTGAAATCGGAATGGTTCGGATGGGACTAATTAAATTTAGGCTTATGAGTAATGAGGGTGGAAGAGGAACTTCCATTCGCAACACACACACAGAGCGCCGCCTAAGTATACGATGGGGGTCCCAAAGGTACACAAGACTAGGGTTAGGGATCGTAAAAACACAGGTTCAGTCGAACGCTGAGACAGACATATAGGTTCAATCGAACGCTTAGGCAATCGCACGACTCCCAATGAGAGCCAAGCAGTCGGAATTGAAATCGGTGATATTCCAAATATAATTAAATTTAGGGTTATGAAAGTGGAATAGGGGTTGAGGCGTTCTTAACGCTAATTACTTCACACAGAGATCCACCTCCAAAGGTACACAAGACTAGGGTTAGGAATCGTAAAGGTGAAAGAGGCTTAGAGGTAATTACTTCCGTCCCTCACACAGAATATTTAATAAAGAGACATTCTATGCGTTCGTAACGCGTTGTCAGGCTAACAATACTAATTACTTTTTTGTATGTAACGCTGTTTGTTCTGCCTATTGTTATATTGAAATACTAATAGGTGGCATCCTTTTGGGCACTGTATGGGGGGAGGGGTTATCTACTCATGTAGCCAACAGACATAAAGGACATCCAAACCAATTATATCCAGGTTGTGCCCATGGAGAACTGGAAACACCCCGTGCTTGGATTAAAATTGGTAAAAATACATATACATTAATTCAACTAAAACTCGCTGACTTAGACTAGTTTTGCTCTTCTACTAAAGTTTAATACGGTACAAAAGCTGTAAATTCGTGAAATTTTATGTGCAAAATAATTGTTCAGTTTTTAAACCATCACTATTACTTAGAGTGTTTTATTGATTTCTGTGCTCACTCATGAGCTACATGTACCTTGTTTAACACCCAAAATAAATATATTTCTGCACATCCATCTAATTCTCTATTTTGATTGGTTTTAGGAACACCAGCCTTTGACAAAATGCAGGTAATCTTGGGAATACAAGGTTGGAATCTGCAATAATGAACCTGTCACCAGATGCCCAAACCAGTTGCCTGGAAGGCTTCCATGCCACATTAAACCACTGGCATTCCAAAATGTTATGTTTCTCATGTATCGGAACAAATTGCAGGTAGACACATTGGTCAACTTAACAGTCTAAACATTATTCTCTAAGACTGTTCAGTTTTTATTGTTTGTCATTGTTTGAAGATCAATTACAGTAGTCTAATACTGTAATTTCCAAATTAATTATCTCAGGCTTACATGTAGGCTTGCAACAAAGTTTTGATGACAAGAATATGAACTCTACATCTAGGCTTGGGGTTATCGCTAGCTGTAATTTGGAATTGGAACGAGCGTAACCACAGTACTTTTCATGTTATTTAAGGACTGCTATTGCTGTTCTACATTTCAATGAGAACCTGAGGCGTGAAAGCCAGAATTCGAAGGCCGGAGAGGTCTATAATCATGTGTGCTACCCAAAGTACAAACTTGGAGAGGAAATTGTGAGGGAAGTCAAAAAGCCACCAAACTCGTTTTTTAACTCGTTTAATGGCATGTGCCCCAAATAGACGACAATTTTAATTAGGGAAGGGAGAGTATAGTGAATTAATAGCATAATTTCTTACAATTAGGACATACAACAAACTGCATATAAACAGTTGCATACAGATTTTTTGTTAACAAACGTGTATTAGAAAAATCAATTAAAAAATTATTACTTTCTACTATTTAGAGTATGTCAAATGCATTGGCAATGTATTGTTCAATGAAGATCATAAATAAATACAAGAACGTTCCAAGAATCATTGCTCAGCAACACCAAAACCTTTAAATTCCCAATTTCCAGACCGGCTAGGGAAAAAAGAGGCAATTGAGAAACACAAAAAGCGGAAGAGTATCGATAAAGTCCAGTTGTTTCCAACAGGTTCGTTATTACAAAAATGTGATTTCTGCATTCTGTTTGGTCTTCATAACAGACGGTGGTTTTAATATTTTTATTCTAATTATTTCATAGAAGCAGAACAAGAAACTATCCGAGAGTCTTTGACTCGACAAGTACAATAAAAAACAAGCCAAAGAAAAGCACCAGCATGCTGTAAATGTGGGAAACCAATAAAGGGACATAAAAAGGAAGTTGTGATTAATTAATTTGGTAAACTATCACAAAGGGGCAAAGGCACTGATCTGAAAACTAGCAATCTGTAGTTTGAGCTATTCAATATGCATAAATAAAACCAACTTGAAGGAGTTGTGTTGTCAAGATAAAAAATGGTCATTATTGGCCTCTTTTTTCTCAAATTTGACAGTGAATAATTAATGAGGTTATACCAATGTGGTCATACCATCCTCCTCCAATCCCATTTATGAGTGTTTAAAAGATTCTAAAACTTGTACAAAGTTATATTTTTCACATTATGTTTATTGAATTAATGCAGTACTCTTGCTTGGTTTATCAAACTCAAAAGGATTCTCTATCCACTCCTAATTTGCAGATCAGTGGTAAATCAGTGCTGCTTTGCCAGTTTACCAATTAAAATTTGTGAGAACAATTTTGTAAATACTATGAAAAACTTCCGGGTCAGCTTTGTAAATGCTAATTTCGTTCCTCAGAATTCAAATATCCTTACTTGTGTCATATCTTCCTCTTAAATTATGATAAATACAAGCAGGTAATGGCCTGGTTTTTTCTGGACCATGTATCCAAAAAGCCATCGAGCAAGCCATCTGTATCCAACGGCACGGATATACCTGAAAGGCACAAAAAATTAACCATTAAGGCTTCCTTTGATGAGTAAAATCGTCTGGCGTTAGACAAAGTAAAATAACAAAGTAGGGTGCACTGGGGCACATTGCACCTTAATGCCCAACACTTCCCCCTGGACAAGTAAAATCATCTGGTGTTAGACAGAATAGAGTAAAAACTGGTGAGCATTGTGCCTTAACACAAGACATGGGCAGACACATTGATGTGCCGTTTTTGCTGGTTCACTTCAAACTGGGACCATGTACAGACTAAAATATTGTATATAACATGCAACAGATACCAATCATATAAAGTTTTGTATATAGTAAATTATACATATCATTTTATATTTAGAATCCAATGTGTATTATTCATACAGGATTTTACATAATTTTAGCCATAGAGATATGAACATGTTGAAAACATATTTGCTTACTCTTTGCGAGGAGTCCCTGAACGGCAACGGTAGCTTCTTCCTTGACAATTATTTAACATTGGACCAACTTGAGAGAGGGCAGTCTCGTTGGTTAATGCCTCAACCTTTGTGCGGAGTGATACACGAAATATGCTCGATGCTTCCATCGAAATTAAGCTTGCCCAAAGCCTCACCAACCTCACAACATCTAAATTCCCGTGCTCCAACAAGCCTTTCGTCTGAACATTTTCCACACGTACACCTGAGTAAAAGTTCCATTACAGTTTAAATATGTTTTAATGTCATGATAATCAAGTTATGATGACTTACCACGAACCAAACTTGACTTTTCGGTCGAATCTAGATTCCAAAATGGCTGGTGTCAATCCATCTTCGTTGCGTGCTTCTTCGTCGTTGTCTTCCATTATATCTTCGCCACGATGAACAAGTGGTTCATCATGATTAGGGCGTTGCAGGTTTACACCACCATCACCAATTTTTTCAATCCCTTGCCAAAAGTTGCAATATAGTCCAACTAGAACACCCACAAAATTTGGGGCCGATTGGCCAACCCTAAAGGTCCTTCACCCCATATTTATGATTTCCGGGTACGCGCAGGAAGTATTGCTTCCCAAATACTCGTATCTTGGCTTAAGAATGATCTAGAGACCTGGTTATAGGCTTAAAATGTTCGCAATTGTCGACTTTATATTGGCTTGTATAACAACTCTAAGCTCTAGGAGGCTTAGTTTTTATGTTATTTGCAAAAAACTGTATTTTGAGCCATTTCGCAGCTACAAAATTTGGATCACAGGTACAGTTCTTGCAATAACATATTACATACTACATGTGAAGTCAGTTATTTCCATTGAACCATGTTGACTTCCAGTTGGCTATGGGTTCCTGTGCCCTTGGCCGACGTTGCTAGGCAACGGGAACGTAGTCGGAACGTTTCAGTTTTTTCCTTTCGGCGAACAGTTACAGGACCAACAAACGATTATTTCACCTTTTTTGTGCCTTTTTGTATATAGTTTGGTTATATGAGAGTATAGACGTGAGTAGTAACTCGCCTTCATTATTGCTTGTCCTTGAATAGAAGACTTCTTAGTTGTTAGTGTGTCATAATATATCACTGAACACCAAAACAATACAAGATCGGATGTGGCCTGAACGATTTCTGCTCTTTATTTTGGTTTGTTAGTGTATATTCGGTTTTGAAAGTACTGGTCAACTTGCTTTTGTTCGAAATGGATCTAAGAAAGAAGATCTGGCTCCTTGACGATTGTGCTGATACGCCAAGGTCCATTCCTCGGGTCAAAACCTCCAACTGTAAATGCTGTATTTCGCAAATTTAAGGGGAATCATAACGTTCTACAGGCTGATTCGAACGGAACATCTTCGCTCAGAAATGCCTACAAACAAACAGCAGAACAAGTTATTGAATGGTGGGTGTGGACTCTTATTGCTATGAAAACATTGAAGAACATTATTTCGATGATTGAGAAGCTAAATAATAACTGGAAGACGCTTTATTTTCAAAGAAAGAAGATTACTGTACAGCAGCAGACGAAAATAGATGCTTTCCTGAAAGAACTCAATGAAACATTTTGGGCAGTGAGTCCTGACTATGAGAAGATACTTGAAGACAGTACTGATCCCAAAAAGGTAGAAGACAGGCAGTTTCTCGAGAACATGAAGACAACCCGTGACGGGAGTGTTGGCTGTCTAGATGCTGAATATCAACGAAGACTGACGAGGAAAGCCGAAAGGGAACCAGCTACAGCAGCGAAACAGCGTGGACCATCTCACAGCTGAGGTTATCGAACCGGAGGACCCCAATCCAGTAGAGACTGAACCAGAAGATTCCAACAAAATCGCGAGAATCTCGAGCTGGTAAGCATTCACCATTCTCTCCAGGTGTTTGTGTAGTAGCAGACAAGCACAAGATCGGTGGGGATCTAGATGAGATTACTCTTTCTGCAGCTGCAGCAAAACGAAGGAGAGATAAAACTAGGACGGAAGCTGGGACGAAATTCCTGAAAAGCAACTTGGAAAAGCTAACTGGAGGTTGTACTCTGCACTGCGACGGGAAACATCTCAAGAGCTTGACACACATTGGTAAATCAGAGGAGAGGGTGGCTATACTTCTAGAGCAGGAGGGCGATGAGGTTTTGCTTGGTAAGTCTAGTTTATTGGTAGCCTATTTTTGTACAGCTTTTTTATCATATTTCAATAAGTTAAATCAATAACAACTTATAAACAATAATTAGTTTTTCTGATTATATAATCTAACGTGTTTCAGGAATCCCACCAGTTGCCGGCGGTGATGCTGAATCTATTACCAACATGATCGTATATACCCTCAAGAAGCTGAACATCGATCATACGATGATCATTGGGCTGGTATTCAACACCACTAGTACAAACTCAGGACACATCACAGGAATAGTTGTTGGACTCGAGGAGATTTTCGGTCGCAAGTTGCTCCAACTAGCCTGCCGACATCATGTTGCTGAGCTGGTGTGTGGTGCTGCTTGCAGATGCATCTATGGACCCACAGAGTCACCAAACGAAAGCTGCTTCGTTGCTCTTGCAGCTGCTTGGTCGACAGTTAATACTTCCAACTACTCACTTCCAAGTATCAAAGGGAGATTTCTAACAGGACTTCAAGCCCCAACAGTTGAGGTTCTCAGTGACCTACTTAAACAGCAGTTTGTTAGGGAGGATTACAAGGAAATGGCACAGCTGTCACTGTTAAATCTTGGTGGTACTGTTGGAGATGGAGAGAAGGCTATCAACATCTATGCTCCAGGGGCACACCATCATGCGAGATGGATGGCTGCAATAATCTACACCCTTAAGATAGCCCTCTTCAAAGAGCAGCTAACTGATGTATTTGATTTGGATACTCTCGAGATGATAGAATCCTTAGGTGTCTTGAAGTCTTCCTTGTTCTGTTTTATGTGCGGTATTGGTTCAACTGTCATAATGCTGCTGCAGCACCTGCTCTAGACTTAGACCTGCTAAAGCTTTTTGAGAGAGCATCCAAAGCAGTTAAGGACACCCAAATGCTTGAGCTTATCAATGCATCCCAGCAAAAACTCCAAGCACATTTGTGGTATCTGAGTGAGCGGGTGGCTATACTAGCCTTGTTCAGCGACACCACGGACAGGAAAGACAAGGCTGAAATGGTGAAGGAGCTTGTCCGGTATAAAGGAAAGACACCATCACCCTCACAGGATATGCCAACCACTAAGAAGTTCAGTTCAGTACGACTGAAAAGTTTTGTGGGTCCTGATTCCTGTACGTTTTTTGGACTTCGTGGTATAGAGCCAACATTCCTCTCTAAACCGGTGTCACAATGGTCAGCAGATGAGATGTTCATCAAGCTGTCGGCTCTGACCAGTTCAATCAAGATAATTAACGACTCAGCAGAGAGAGCCCTTGGCATGCTAACCGATTATCTTGATAGAATCACCAGATCCGAGGAACAACGGCAGCATTTGCTCCAAGTTGTCAAGGGGATAAGAGCACGTCAGAAGGCTTTGCTGAAGAATGGAAGAGGAGAGCGTCGATTGCGGCATTCAAATTGTTCACTGTGGATAATAGTCCCTCTCGAGTAATTGTATTCGATGTCCACACCATGAAAATGTCATCAATATATCGTTTCAGAAAAATAGATCCATCACATATATCAAATATCTGTGAGTCAAGCTCGTTTATGTAGATGATTGCGAGTGTTGGGGCTAGGTTATTACCCATGGCAAGGCCTTTCTTCTGATTGTAACTTTTTCCTCCAATAGTATGACATCACTTGTTAAACTTAGTCGAAGGAGTGATTCGAAATCTTCTCCGCTCAAAGCTAATAAACCACAATCTGATTTATGTTTAAAAAAGAAACGCTTTGCAACAGTGAAGACTCCAGGAGTGTTGGTGTTAACATCTTCTAGTGGTATCGAGCCATACAGGTTGCAAACATCAAGGCTGCAAAAGCCGTAAACTTCGCCTTCAATGTCGGAGAGGAACTTTACGAATTCTTCTGTGTTCTTGAGATGAACGGGAACATGTTTTAGAAGTTTATTTAGTGAGTTGGCGAGATATTTGGACAAACAGGTGGAGGGAGTGGAGTATCAGTAGCAGCATGTATTGTCGTCTAAGGTAAACAATATGCAGGACATGGCAATGGTTCACTACATATGTTATTCTTTAGATTTTGCCATAATTTAGGATGTACTGTTTTATATTTATCAGCGATTTTATTAAGTTGTCCATTGAATCGTATTTGTTCTGTTCTCGGAAGATTAATTTTCTTCTTTTCTTGATAATTTCCTGTTTCAATCGTGCACTTGTTAAACATGTCTTCGTACTGTGTGGTGTCCAGTGCAATTAGTCGTTTAGATTTGTCCGTTGGAGTAATCTTTGTTTGATTGGAGGGGAGACGATATCGTAATCGTTTTGATTTAAGCACTATACCCGATTGTTCACTCTCATTAATGATGCGTGCGATGCCACCTTTGAATTCATTAATAGCACTTTCTGGCACCTTTTGTTCTTTTAGTCTATCTGTCGCTGATTGTAGGCTTGCTTTTGATGTTAAGCAAAACTTTGGTAAACGTTTCACATCAGCGTTCACATAGGAAGGACCTTTGTTCAAGATGGTAATAAGGTCTGGGTCGAGGATTTCCGTCGATAAATTATTGAATCCTTGTGGTTGTTGGTTCAGTAGCTATTGTATCTTACATTGTTTCGTGTTCTGCTGCTGCTTTCCTGTGGCGATATTGAACCTCATCCTGGACCTTCGAACTCTATGGAATCCGAATTACAACTTTCTCGAACTGACAGCAATACAAGGATTTCATATTCATCATGTAAACTTATGCAAATCGCCCAACAACCAAGTGATGCACATAATTTATTCAATAGTAATGTGATATTTCAAAAATTTTATCATCATGTGGAATTTCTCGCCACCATTTCCATAACAATAATCGTACCATACCTGTCCGTTGTACTTCCATAAACAGACGACCTTCTCATTTTGGTAAGGTGTCTACTGTTACCTCTAGATCGAACTTGAGGAATTGTTTGCAAATCTATCCACCTATACCTGACCATGATAACCAAGAGAGTCAAATTAGTTATCCATCTCAAGCCGAATACAAAGAGAACAATGGTGTTAATGGCATTTTTCAATAGCAACTATTCGTCCTAACTTGATGCGTCGCCACAAAAACAATGATCGTTTCGCTTGGCGGACTAACCTTATCAGCATTCAACGTTCATCTATGCCAGTCTCTACTGAAAGGAAAAAACCTAATCTTCCCGTTTTCTTTCTGACTAATATTCGCTCACTTCTGCCTAAATTAGACGAACTCTCAGCTACATTTGAAGTTCTATCTACAGAAGTAGCAATTATTACGGAAAGTTGGCTGCATTCTGGAATTGATAACAGCCTACTTTCCATTCCGGGATACTCGTTGCACCGGAAAGACAGGTTTGAAAGTCATGGCGGTGGTGTCTGTGCCTATATCTCAAATAATATACCATGTAAACGAAGACTAGACTTGGAGAGCCCCCCTTTCGAGTGTATTTGGCTTTGGCTACGCCCCCACCGTCTACCACGCCCTGTTTCTGGTTTTATAATCTGCGGAGTATATTGTCCTCCAGATAAATCCATCCAGGAGCAAAAAGACCTAATACAATATATTGTTGATACAGTCCGTTCTTCTTCACCAGATTGTGGTGTTGTAGTCCTAGGTGATTTTAACAAGATTGACATCTCTGATTTAAAATATCACCTCAATCTTATACAAGTTGTTAAAGACTCCACTAGGGGCTCGTCAATCCTTGATCTTATCATAACTAACTGTAGTCATATGTAGTACTCCCCTGGGATTGTCGCATCACTATGTAATATCTTGGAAACCCCTTGACAATTACGCCAGTTCTGCAAAATCCTCGCTGGATGCCTTTGGCAGGTGGGTGAGTCAGCATTGCTGGTTTAAGCGTGCGGAGTACTTAGCGTCTGTTGATACCATGGTGATTTATTTTACGCGGGATCTTATAGAAGCTAGAGATACCTTCTTTCCTGTAAAGTCCGTAAAAATCCATCACACAGACAGACCATGGATGACGTCATCAATCAAACAACTTATTCTGGACAGACAACGTGCATACCATTCTGGGCATGTCGAACAGTGGAGGTGTCTCAAGAATAAAGTGTGCGATGTAATTTGCCAAAGAAAGAAGAGCTACTACCGAGATAAGGTACAACATCTTAAGACTAGTAACCCACGTAAATGGTGGAACACTATTAATAAAATCTCTGGTAAATCTAGTGATAAAACGCCGATTAGTTACGAAGATGAGAATGGGAATATCCTGTCTGGAGCTAAACTAGCAGAACTAAACTAACACCTTTTATATATCAGTAACGGCTGATCTCCCTCTGCTAGATATTGGCAAACTACCTGCTTTTCTACCTGCTTATGAGCAACTACCATCAATCTGTCCACTCGAAGTAAGCAAAAAACTATCCAGCCTCGCCACCCACAAAGCTATTGGTCCGGATGGAGTTCCGGATATTGGTCCGGATGGAGTTTGCGCCTGAACTTGCCCAACCCATCACGGACATTTTTAATGCTTCATTTTCCACTGGTTATTTCCCTACACCATGGAAGGACTCCCTTATTGCCCCAATAGCAAAAGTCTCACCGGTCGCCTGTGATAGTGACTTAAGACCTATAGCGCTAACGTCCTGTGTATCCAAGATCCAAGAAGATTTCGCTGTGAAGTGGCTCATTGATGACGTACAACACATGATTGATCCTCAACAATTTGGTTGCCTGAAAGGTACTTCAACGACTTTCTGTCTACTAGACATGCTTGAGAATTGGCTGTCCTCTTTGGACCAACCTCGATCCTACCTTAGAGTATGCACAGACCACAATATTTTGGTTGACAAACTTCTTCAACTTGGAGTGAGAAGATCACTGGATTTGCAGCTTTCTTTCTGGTAGGCGCCAGGCTGTTAAATTAGAACATTTTATTTCTAAATGGGAGTCCACCCATGCTGGGGTCCCTCAGGGAACCAAACTTGGACCAATCCTCTTTTCGGCAATGATAAATGATCTCGCCACAAAGTTCTCCATGACGTCTTCCCACTGGAAATACGTTGACGATGTGACCATATCCGAGGTTCTTTCTGCAGGCGATGTCTCCAGCATGCAACGTGATTTGGACTTAATATAACGAGCTGGGCCCGGGATAACAATATGAATTTGAATCCAAAGAAATGTAAAGAAATGGTGATCTGCCCGCTGAAATCCATACCTGACATCGCACCACTTACTGTAAATGGGCTTCCTTTAGAGAAGGTGATATCTTACAAAGTACTCGGGGTAATAATAAGTGACACGCTAAAGTGGAACGAAAACACTCAGGAGATTATAACAACGGCTTCAAAGAGACTGTATATGCTGAGGGTGTTAAAGTGAGCTGGAATTCCACCTCATGATCTTGTTCATATCTATTACGCGCTTATTAGGTCGGTTCTTGAGTACTGCTGTACCACATGGACAACCAGTATTCCATACTATCTCAAGGACAAAATTGAAATGGTGCAGAAGCGCGCTATGAGGATTATTCATCCCCAGACCCACTATTCCGACGCCCTTACTCTTTCTCAATGCACCCGTCTGGATGGTAGGAGGGAAGAAATTTGCAATAAAGTTCTTCACCAAATTAAACAATCAAATTCGCAATTAAACCATTTGTTACCTACGCAATCGTTCAGCTCGAGCTTTGCCTAGATGCCGTACTAACAGATATAAAGATAGCTTTTTTCCTGCGATGGCATACAGAACTTTTAAATGACCTTTTTTACTTTGTATAATAGATTTTTAATTAATTTTTAATTGTTAGACCAGTCCCTTGTTTTTACCATTTTTGTAAAATAACTTGTTGTAAACATAATGTATTTCACCTTCGGTGTGCCAGATTATGTTTTATTAAACCATTCATTCATTCATTCATTCTTGTAATTTGGTAAGCTGTTGATCTTCTTGGTATTTCATTGGGAAAACACTTCTCCGAATTCTCGATAAGCGGTGATACTGGGTGTCGAGTGCTAGTTGTAAACACAGTCAGCAGTAGTTACAACTAGCACTCGACACCCAGTATCACCGCTTATCGAGAATTCGGAGAAGTGTTTTCCCAATGAACTAGAACTTTGAACAACCAATGAACAATGAACTTTGCGAGAGGTGAGTTGGTCGTATTCATAAGAACATTCACTGCTTGTAGACCTTTGGGTATTACTTTTAAATGTTTGCAAGTACGGAGGAACGATATGTTGCTTAAATGGCGAACTATTTTCTTCGCTGTACGGTAATATGAAGGGAAAACATCGAGCATCATGCCTGGTTTTTGAATATATATATAGTGAAAGTGGTCTTACCTCAAAATGATAAAAGCCGCAATTGTCAGTTTCACGCAAGACGATCTTCAGGTGAATGAAAAATTTCGATATTGATGGCCGCTTAAGTAGCTTTGGTTGAAAGGTGGGTTAAGCGGCCATCAATATCGGAAATTTTCATTCGCCTGAAGATCGCCTTGCGTGAAACTGACAGTTGCGGCTTTTATCATTTTGAGGTAAGACCACTTTCACTATATATTCGCTCTACCTTTATGGTATTGAGCACTTTCAACGTTCCGTGAACATCACATTCGTTATAGTATATATGTATATATATATATATATATATACATGAAAGTATACAATATATATATATATATATATATTGAAAGG
Organism: Chrysogorgia sp. JL179-B06; assembly: GCA_035772405.1. Lineage (NCBI taxonomy): Eukaryota > Metazoa > Cnidaria > Anthozoa > Scleralcyonacea > Chrysogorgiidae > Chrysogorgia > Chrysogorgia sp. JL179-B06. The sequence goes on from JAYKKM010000249.1 coordinate 276,222, forward strand.
ATTTATGGTGAAGGAAAATTTCGAGTGTTGGAAGACATACATTTTAAGACCATATATATATAAAAATATATGGTCTTATATGAAAAAATATATGGTCTAAAAATATATGGTATATATATATATATATATGTAATATTTGGCATTCCACTCAATCAAACTACATGTTGAAAGGATTTACATACATTTATATATATATAGCTAAACTGTTACATAAATAGAAAGATGATGTTACGAGTTTAGTAACGAAAAATTAGTATTAAAATGTTTATTTTCAAAATTATGTTGTTATGGCTCTTTTTAAATCTATTTCCTGGGCATTAATATTGTTAACTAGACTACGATTTCCGCCTGTTCCTCCATTGCAACTAATCTAACATCTTCAAAAAGATTAAACTTGGAACGGCGCGTTGTAAAGAAATTGAGAATAAAGTGTTTGCCGTGTAAATAACTAAATAATGATATAAAAGAATGCTGTCTTGACAGTGTTGGAATACGAATAAAAAATACTAGAAAATTGGTTACTACCGAAATCATGTACAGGAGGTTTTGAGCGAAGGCCCTTCACCAAAGAGTGAAACCTGATTAATTTGCAAATCAAACTTTCACACAAGTTTCGCGGAAGAGAAAACGAAGTTCAAGTTGCTCGAGCAAAATTATGTGTGACATGGCTCGTGTAACTTGTGTCGCAATATTCTCAACATTTTTATGTTGGCAGTGTTTCACGATACGATTCATCTTATATGATTGTCATTCTGGCGCACATTGTCGTATATATGTGTAACGTGCCGAGTTACAACATACTAAATGCGCGAACGGAGAACCACACACACTCAACAGAGTTGGAATGGAGAACAATTTATTAGAACAAAGTGCATCTTATATAGCGTAACATTGCGTGGGAATCACACCCAAAAAGGAATTACGTCAATTACATAATTTGCGATGACAACAACTAACAAATGCAGGAAGGAACGAAGTTTCTACCGCCTAATCTCATCATTACTACGTCAATGCAACATGCAATATGGAATCCACGAACGCCACATGATTGTCGTACTGGCGTATGCAATTGTTTGCACGCGACATAATGCTTGCTTATGTTGACATATTTGATGGCGACATGCGTGTACAGTTTGATCAGATACTCCAAGATGGTAATTGTATATACGATAAATCCTATCGTGTAGAAAGGCCTATAGAGTATGCATTTCTGTTTTCTTAATATTCCCTTTTCTGTTTGGGTTGTTCACTTTCTAATCATATTAATTAAAATGAGAATTGCAAATTACACTTTTCTTTTTCAAGCGTGTTCATTGTCGTTCTCCATGTTGGATTGCTTTGCAACTCGCAACATTCTGTGTCACATGACAAGTTGAAAGAAAAATATTGTTTCACCTGGTCGTGTACAACTGTAAAGTTTTTTTTTGCGATACAAGTTGCGCAAAAAGAGTTAAAAACACGAAGAAAAATAACAGAACGAGTGTTGGTAAATAAAGTTTTAAAAACAGATAAGTTGCAAACAATTGTAAGAAAACTTACGTTTGCAGTATTGCAGATGCGCATGACATCGAAAATGACCACAAAGATCCACAAGAAACTCTTCATCTTCTTGCTCGAATGATAACAAAAAATTGACTGTGGAAATATCGACCAACTGTGTTCTTCGATATGATTATCGGAGGAGTTTCTGTGATGCAAAAAAACGTAGTTGACACTCAGCTAATTGTTTATTAACACTTTTCCGACTATAGCTATAACTGTAATTATCTGTAACTATATCAGGTGTGTATTGTTTAGTTTATGTATGTGATATTTAGGGCCAGTAGTAATTGCCCAAAGCTGTTGTGATCCACCCTGCCATCGTCTTATATAGGTTATTAGAATACTCATTAATAATTCACAAAGAAAAGAAATCAGTGGCATGATGGTGGTTGTATATCTGAACGACATTCTGCTCATTTACATAAACTTTTACTTCGATTAACTCGGCTAAAATGGCTTCAATTTTCAATATTATCGATAAACATGAACATTTAGATGTACGAGTGTATCCTAAGCTATTTACAACATTCGCGTTCGTGTTGTATCGGAAATAAAATCTCTCTCCTTCTGTTCGAGCTTGTATATCCGACACAACACGACCGCATGCATGTCGTAAATAGTACTTGTGTAAATATTTGTTCTAGTACAGATGTGGCAAAGAGAGAGTGTTGTTGCGTACACGTTTTTCTAGTTTACGTCAGGAATATAATGCCTTATGCTGTGCAACTTATGCCGGCATCAAATAACATGACAACCCAGTGTCGGATATCGTATTGTTGACACAAGAAATCAAACGACGAGGCCCGGTCTACATATACTGCAGGGAGGCCCAAATGGAACTTCCAATTTCAGGGCTAAAAAAGTTATCGACACAAACATGGTACACCAAAACAATCTCGATTTAAGACGCCATACGACGCCATTAATAGGATAGTGTTCTCCTAATTCATCGCATGCAAAAACATAATTTTAATACACTTGAGGCTGCTGAACTCGCACTGAACTCTCGGTGATGACCATCTTTGTTCTGAAAGGCAAGAAAGTGGAAAACATTTGATGTATGCTATTAGATACATTTGATGCTATCAGACATATTTTTGATCCTCCAGAACACGACACCAAATTTTGGATAGTAACACCAGTCCCTATATTATATAAATCTTGAGTGCATACTGAAATGATCTGTCACAACCACAAGAATGTGTGGTTTTAGATGTTTTTCATTTCAGAGATAAACCTTCCTCAAAATTACGGCAAATTGGTTTATTTTCATACAGAACTCACACTGTAATGACGACGACGAACATGCATCACTAAAGTAAAGGTCATTTCAAAGTTCTACAGATATACTCAGTTTAGCCATTAGTATTACTAGACCAGTGGCGAAGCTAGCGGTCATGCTAGTCATGCTCAGCATGACTAAAAATTTCCTGAAAATATATAGTTTTGTTTGCTTTTATTTACTTTATTTGAAATCTCTCCTTAGAACTTTGAAATCGTGTGCATTTCGAAGAGAACAAGCAATAATAGTTCACGCATATTACGCGGATATTCTCGCTCCTTATAGCGGCCCTGGTTGATCGGGCGTCTAAAACCGCCGTCTTCATTCCCAGGCTCTTTTGTTCAGCCTGGCCCTGGCCCAAGTCATGCTCTTTGTGAATAGCATGACCAGCTATATGAACAGTCATGCTTATTCTCGAAATATGATTGGTTGACGGCACTTGACGCATGCTCAGTTTGCCTATTTTAGACAAGCTGGTCATGCTATTTTGGATGAGCATGACCATAGCCTGATAGCCCAAAATATTAGCTTTCCGCCTTACCAACTATGGCCTGACTACACAGTGTGTCTGTTTAAGGAGATCCTTGATTTATCATGGCATCAACGAGCTCTGATTCTGTCCAAACAGTCCTTGTTTGTGAACTGCTTAGAAAACCGTTTTCGGTTCGAAACATCAACGAGAAAAATCTTCTTGTTGGACAGCGACCAATGCCGGTTCTTGGCCATTCGTCTTTCTTTCGTTTTATTGGCAATGAATCGCAGTTGAAAATGTTTACCGAGAATTGTAAACCGGCAAACCATTGCAAAGATTCTCTCCAAGATGACTAGATGACAGAAGCACGGATGAGAGATCAATCATGAAGACGGAATGGACAGCCCCGAAGGGCGAAGGACAGGAAAATATTATTATGTTGTGTTGACATTTATCCGTGAGACTCCGTAATATTAATTATTATGAAACGTTGTTTTTGTCTGATTTAAATAAATTCTGTATCGAAATGATCACTTGAATCTGGCGAATCGAACGCTGTACGTTTCGTCTACTTAAAATATGAATATCAGATGTTATATGAGAAAATGCGTAAGCGAGTAAAGTACCCAAACCTCGTCTTTAAATTAAAATCAAAGGAGATGGCTTCAAGATCTATTCGACGTTTACCCGGTGATTCAATGCTTTTATGTCCATTAAAGCGATATAATTTCGTAAAAGATATGTTTCGTATACCTTGCCGTTGATTTTTATAAACGTTTTGTCACACGAAGACCTTCAATCGAACAGATATTAGAAAAAATAGCATTGCCGTGTTTACTGTTTACATTAAAATTTGCGTGTCAGGCGTTATGCATTGGGAGGGCTGAGGGCGGGCTAGCCTGCGTGCGACGGCTGATTTTTCTTTGCATTAGTTCGTAGGCACGCTGATGCGCTGTGATATAAAGAGAAACGGTCCAAAATATGAAATTTTATAAACCTTTGAGCTGAAAAATTACCGCTCAGAATGCAGGAAATGCCATTTACGGGAATCTATATTTTAAAATTTTCCGGGGGGGCATGCCCCCTGACCCCTCTAGAAAGTCTCGCGCCTTCGGCGCTCGGATTACTAGTTAGCATGACCTCCCATTTGGGACCAGCTTCGCCACTGTACTAGACGTGTAATATGACACCATTCTAGAGTTTGTCTGTTCATATATCCGTCAGTTCATTCAGTTTTCGCACAAAATACTAGGCTATTTTGTAGCGTATACAGTTATCACACAGATACTATACAGTCTACACATATCAAGATGCACACGAAGAGTCTCTGGCAAACATGAATGGGTTGTGAGTTGTGACATAGTCATGTGATCTACAAAGTCAAATAGATATTGAAATGAACTCAGTGAGATCAAAGATATTGAACTCATTTACTCATATTTTACGAACCCACATGACAATCCAGAACCATAAATGTTGCCGTAAATGTTACAAATAAGTTGCGCTTACCATTTCAATTAGTTTGATATGCGTTTAGGGAAGCTGTCCATGACAGGGTATCTTTTAAGAAGCCTTTGGCAAATCTTATGGCAAATGTCAACAAAACCTTGCATAGTTTGTGATTGGTATTTGAATTATTTGTATAAGATATTGTAGTTTAATGATTGCGTTGGACCAGAAATCATACGAGTTTGGTAGAAATATACGGGAATTGATTTTAATGAGTAAACGAGCTTGACAGTCCTATTCTGCCAAAATATCGGCAACCACCTTTCAGTAATCTCTCTGATTATTCGTAAGTTATATTCTGATGTTATTTGTGCGCAAACACTATCTAAAAGGCTGTCGTGAAAATATTGTCTCATATACACAGATACTGTTACACTTTCAAAGGTATACTATAATATCGAATGTTACCTGAAGAGTTGGTCTCTACGTTTTGAGATAGCTTAACGTCTTTGGAACTTTGCTATATAATCCGTATCTCACAGCATCCAACAGAAAAAAACTGATATTTGATCTTAATATCTTCACAAATACACCCTAGCTAACAATCCTCTTTGTCTGTCAACACGTCATAAATTTGATCAACGTTAATTAAGTAAAGAAGGCAACAATAGAAATACAGTACTATACTCCTACTTGATTTCTATCTTGGAAATAATAATTAACAGTTAAGTGTGTAATCAGTCTTTATTAACCACAACGAACATGCACCTACTAAAGTAAAGGTCATTTCAAATTGTGTACATAATACATATATTACTAGAAGTTGAATATGACACCATTCTAGAGTTTGTCCGTTCATATACTCCGTTCATTCAATTTTCGCACAAAATATTAGGCTATTTTGTAGCGCACAGTTATCACAGATACTATACAGTCTTACACATATCAAGACGCACACGAAGAGTCTCTGGCAAGCATGAATGGGTTGTGAGTTGTGACTTAGTCATGTGATCTACAAAGTCAAACAGATATTGAAATAAACTCAGTGAGATCAAAGATATTGAACTTATTTACTCATATTTTACGAACCTACATGACAATGTTACTAATAAGTTGCGCTTAGCATTTCAATTAGTTTGATATGCGTTTAGGGAAGCTGTCCATGACAGGGTATCTTTTAAGAAGCCTTTGGCAAACCTTATGGCAAATGTCAACGGTTTTGCCTTTCACCCCATATAATCGACAGCCAAAAACCTTGCATAGTTTGTGATTGGTGCATACGAAGAAAGCTAACGTTTTCACGCCAATTTGAATTATTTGTATAAGATATTATAGTTCAATGATTGCGTTGGACCAGAAATCATACGAGTTTGGAAGAAATATACGGGAATTGATTTTAGTGAGTGAGCTTGACAGTCCTATTCTGCCAGAATATCGGCAACCACCTTTCAGTAATCTCTCTAATTATTCGGAAGTTATATTCTGATGTTATTTGTGTGCAAACACTATCTAAAAGGCTGTCGTGAAAATATTGTCACATATACACAAATACTGTTACAGAGAGCGAAACCGACTTTAATCTTTAATTATTAAGTTTGATTAGATACCATATTCACTAATACATCTTTCAAAGGTATACTAGTATATCATAAGTTAACATAATATCGAATGTTACCTGAAGAGTTGGTCTCTACGTTTTGAGATAGCTTAACGTCTTTGGAACTTTACTATATAATCCGTATCTCGCAGCATCCAACAGAATCCAACAGAAAAAAACTGATATTTGATCTTAATATCTTCACAAATACACCCTAGCTAACAATCCTCTTTGTCTGTTAACAAGTCATAAATTTGATCAACGTTAATCAAGTAAAGAAGTCAAAAATAGAAATACAGCATGCTATAACTCTATTCCTTCTTGATTTCTATTCTAGAAATAATAATTAACAGTTAAGTGTGTAATCAGTCTTTATTTCATGCTCCGTCTGTCTGAAACCAAGACTAATGTCTGGTTTCTACTCAGGAAAATTTTCCAGTCTGGACAGGAACGGTGAAGGTTTCCTTTGTATTAAAGTAATTAGTTCCAACCAAGTGATCACCAGACAAAGGAATTTTCCTGTCCTGAGGTTTTGAACAGATTTAAAAATATATTTACAGTGGACTAAATAACATTAGTGATACGAATGGAAGCAACGCCAATTTAAATAAGATATCGATACTGAAAGCGTCCCCAGTTAGGAAAGATTTATTACTAAATTATTGATGGAGTAACTGAACCATATTACGGCTATAGTCTTTCAAATAGGTTATGCGCGGATTGCAATTTTTCATTTCATGAGACATGAATAAAACGCCATTCGAACTTTTGCACGTGATAAAAACATTAAAATATATACCTTTTGCGCTCTACAGATGTCTTTAAGTGTTCTTATTTCGTTCGTGTCACTAGGCTCTGCAGGAACTCTCTCCCATACTCTATACGTGCCATTAACACATTGTCGTCTTTTAAGAGGCTACTTTCTCAGCATTATTTCAAACTTTTTCCTGTTGCTTTTATCCGTAGTTTTTCTGTTTCGTATAATTTTGTTATGTCTTATTCTTTGATTTCATATTAATGTTATGTTATTTGTATTTGTAAAGCGTGACCAATCCTGAGGGAATCTTGAATTCTGTTTTTGGTTTACCCTAATACATTCAATTTTTAGTTGTAATACTTTGTAATTGATATGTATTATAAATTCTAATAAATAAATAATAAATAATAAATCTGAACAATCCTTGGTAGAAATCAGTCATATTCTCCTTTTCTTAAGAAGACATACCTAATTTAATATTCATAATGTTATTTTGTTGGAAACTCAGCGTTTCTTTATAAAATACCGGATGTAAACAAGAACACAAGCGCACAATGCATCGCCCTGAGCATCATCTTTAAATCATTTGTTTTTATTTTAATCCATTTTTTTTTCATTTTAAACCATTTTCATTCCAGAGATAAACCTTCCTCAAAACAGCAAATTGGTTTCTTTTCATACAATCGCAGAACTCATACTGTAATAACCACAACGAACATGCACCTGTTAAAGTAAATTGAGAAATAAATGTTGCCATAAATATAACAAATAAGTTATGCTTACCATTTCAATTAGTTTGATATGCGTTTAGGGAAGCTGTCCATGACAGGTATCTTTTAAGAAGCCTTTGGCAAACCTTATGGCAAATGTCAACGGTTTTGCCTTTTAAGTTTGTGATTGATGCATACGAAGAAAGCTAACGTATTCACGCCAATCTGAATTATTTGCACAAGATATTGTAGTTCAATGATTGCGCTGGACCCAGGCGGTGGGCGCACGAGTGACCGCTAAGCATTCTGGATGGCATTTTTCAAGATGGCGGGAATGCAGCGAAATTTCGAGAAGGTTTGCTTGCTGTTTATTGGGAGATTAAAAGGTAAATATGATTTTTTTCTAATGTTTTAGCGACCCTAGTATACGAAGATGACAAACTTATATCAATTTGTGTGTTTCGCGAAGAAAATGTCCGCCATATTCTTATGGAAACATTAGTCACATTTTCGCATGAAATTTGGTCCGACTTTTCGAAGGTCTGTAACTACAGATCTATATGTTTTTAGCCCTCGAAAATATGCTCTACTTAATCTACGACCTTCAAAGTATGCTTGATATAACAGCGCCCCACAGCGCCCCTTCGGAAGGTTGCTAAAAATCGCTGTAAACATGTATTTTCCTAGGTTGATACATGACAACATGAAATGGCCGCCATTAAGAGGGTCTATATTGTGGAAGGCAATACGCCGGATAAGCCTGCTTGTAAGCGAACTGTGAAGGGCACAAGTCGAAGAAACCTGTTTGACGGTGACGAAATCTACAGTTCCAAAGTCACAGGCTGGACAGAGAAAGAAGACTCAGCATTAGTGGTATATGTTTGCCTCTTTTGGAAAGATGCTCACACAAATAAATGGCCAACCACCAAGGATATGGGTTTTTGGAACTTATGTGCTGATGCTGTAAACAATGCATCTAACTCAAGAAGAACAGGTTTGTCATTTATTAAATGTTTGATATTATTACAGGTCTGTTTATAGGCACTTCATCAAATTTATAAAAAATTGCATAAAAAAAACAGGCAGGTCTGAAAAATATGGGTATTGAAATGAGCAAAAAGTCTTGTTCAACATCCCAAATATGCTCAATGAGAAAATACAGCTAAATTCTAGAATACCCCGCCACTTTCACTATTTGCATATCTGTTATGGTTAATATCCGGGGCAAATTACGGAAAGTTGATCATGTACAATTGCCTCGTTCTTTAAAAAACCCCGTTAAATTTGATAACAAACAACAAGTACATACAATATAAACCTTCGACATTATATCTAAGGAGATTTTAAGGCATCCTGGTTTGTATTTCTGTCTTTAAATGTGGTTTCAAAAGTGGCGGGGTATTCTAGAATTGCTCCATGTACTGGGTGATTACCTATAAGGTAGCTCTCAAATACACGATTCTGATTGGTTGTCTAACCCATTCATCACAGTACACTTTGAGAACATTTTATACACCCCAGATAATAGTGCACTCAACAGTGCACTTATAAAGAATCCCCTTATCAATGTTGGATGGTATATATACTGTACTGTAATTCTAAAAAGGTTGTTTATTCTCTGTGACTGTTATAGGTGGATCATGTCGGTCAAGGGTTAGCAAATGTTTGGCCAAAACACACAGCACATTGACTGATGCAGAGGAGTACTTCAAGATTGACTATATATCAAGCAACATTGGTTCCTGTAGTGCAGACCATATACCAGCCACTCCACAACAATCACCCATAATTGATGACCCATTATCTCCTGTCTTCAAGTCATCACCAATGTCCAAAGAAAACAAACTTCCCGACCTTGTTGGTGACATTGTGCAGGAGTTCCTGATATGCTTCCAAGGGCAAATGTCTCCAAGATTAAAAATGTGAAAAGTTTAAAAGATTAAAAAGATTAAAAGTTTGTTCTCAGTCATGCATGAAATGTTGGGACACATTTTTGATATGAAGCAGTTTCATGATTGCCAATTGAAGATTCTCAATGAATTTACAAAGAGAGTAAACCCCGACCTCAAATTCTACTACTGGACAGGATCGAAAGAGCGTTTCCGGGAATTTGATCTACCATCTTTTAACAAACCATCTGGGGATGGTGTGTTAGAGAGGCTAGACAAAGTCAAAGTAAGCAGGAGAGGAGATTCAGGGGTATTCGTTGCGAATCGAGCATCCTTGCCTCAAAAAGGAGAACTAACTGCCAGAGCTAAATTCCATAAGGCACCAATCGAGTTACCACCACCCCATGTAATTTGAGAACACACTTTGTTAAATCTTCAGAGACCTGATTGTATTGTCTGTATACAAGGATCAATTATTCCAGATTTACAGCCCAAAGTTCAATAAAAAAACTGCTCAAACAATGGTTTGAATTAACAAGGAACCGGAAGTCTGGAATTCGTGACCTTGTATGCAAGTTAGACAATACAAAGATGTTTCAAGAAGCAACTTATGGCTCTTTCAATGGTTATGCAACCTTTTTACTAGCTTTAACAACTTCTTCTGCCCAAATTCCTCTCTTCGTTATTGCAAGTGTGAGGTAAAAACCCATGCGAAGATACATTGTGCAAAAACGGATGCGCTCCACAGAAACATTAAACTCTGGGTTTCGCAGTAATGGGTGTACATGTGCTGTTAATTCACTTGCTATGTAGCCAACATGAAAATAGTTCTCTTCTCTGTCTGTTATGTACACTGCAATAGCATTCCCATCTTTTGCATTTCCAGGCTCTGCTTCAAGCTTGGCAAAGACTGATCGGTTATAGTCATACAACAATTCGTATGCATCCTCGAGGGCACTTTGTCTTGAAAGATGATAGCAGCTCCCCAATACCTTAAATAGTAGGCAGTGAAGTCCTTGCGGTTCACTTTTGGAATCATCACCTGCTTCATCTTCATGTGCATCTCTAGGTGGTGGCACATTGTCGGTTGAGTGATGATCTTGTGTTATGTGCTTATACAAATCCCACAGTACTAAAAACTGTTGATTGTCAATTGTTACATAACAAGATGAGGTGCACATATACTCGTTGCCAATATCTAATGGTTCATCAGCCTTTACAAATCCATCCTGTTCTCTGCCTTTGTTAATATACTGAACTTTCTTCAGATTAACTGTTATCACTGGAAAATCTGGTATCTGATAGTTGAATATTGTTGGATCCTTATGGATACCAAAATTCTTTCATCCTCTATAGTGTGCAAAAACAATTTAATTAATTAATTTGTGTGACATTTTCCTCAATTAATTAGTTTTAATTGACACTCACAGACAGTGTCAGGTCGACAGATAAACATACCCCTGGGTTCAGCAGAATTTTCTTCAGAAATAGCCATACGATTATCAGTGGTATTAGTATCATTCGTCTCCTGAAATTACGAATCCAATTAATTACACTTATAATAAACATACTTTATATAGTGATGAGGTCTGCATTGCAATTGCAAAGCCATTAAGCCAGGCCATAATGCACGGATCAATTCTTGCTGTTACCATCCCCCCCCCCCCAGGCAATACCCTGGGGATTTGTAATTTATGTTAAAACTAACTGCAAATTCCCACCCCCCGGCACCTCCAATGCCATAGATTTGTCTGTAAAACCGTGAATTACAGCATGCAACAACACGAATACTATGGTCACCAGACGTGGCGCATTCCTGCCCTATACCCCGGGACAAAAATAATCAAGCCAATTCCCTACCCCCGGGATTTTATTGGCTGCATTGTCCCGGGGGGGATGGTAACAGCAAGAATTGATCCCTGCATAAATAACAAGGTTACATTTTAAACAGTCATTTTATTTTATTAAAATAGACTTACTGTTTGAACTATTAGGCCATTGTTAACTTCCATCCCATCTTGTGGATTAACTTTACCTTCAGCTAACTTCTTGGCTAATATGTTGTCAAGCAATCTATCTATGAGTTAAGAATTATATTGTAAAACAAAATTTTGGATTAAAACAAGATTAAAAAATTGCTAATTTGCAAATTGTTTTGTATGTAACTCAATGTAAACTAATAAATGTCCTATTTAAACTAAACAAGAAATCTTGATGTCAAAACTGTATGCATGGGACTGGCCTAAAACTAACTTCATAATTAAAATAACATGTAAGTTAATCAATTTGTGGACCATAACTGTTTATTAAGTAAGTGTATAACCTTTAATTGCCACAAATATATGAAAACAAGAATACTGTAACTGGCATCACAAGTTGCATGTAAAGGATACTCTCCACAAAAGTGTTGTAGCTCATGTGAAACTGTTCTTCCCCAATCAACTAATGGAGTGCATTTCATATTGACATTGTCGAAGACTGTTTGATGATTAAACACAGCTACTGCCTTCATGAACTTTTCGTTGTAATCCCCTGGTGCCCCCTTGTTTTGCAAAGCCTTGAATAAATCATTTGATGCAACCAATTGATATGCTGTATGTACTCCAATACCTTTTACATTCGGAAGGTAATCACAACCGGCAACAATACACATTTTCTGAAATTGTTCATGGGTTAATTTCAGGCCATCTAGAATCTCTCTCAGAACTAAATTAGTACAATGGCCGCTAAGTTTCAGTTTCAGAATAACCTGTAAAATTAAAAAAGGTGGCAACTATTAGATTATGCCCAGTAAACATTAGAAAATCCAAGAGTGAGAACTCTATAATAGTATAAGGATTTTTTATATCGAGGATAGATACAAAACAAGTTTGTTTTGTAACATAAAAATCCCAACTTTAATATTGAATTAATCCTTTTCCTGTCTCACTGATAACTGAGATAGATAAATAAACATAAGAAAATGTCAAACTAACTGATCCTGATCTCCAAATCCATATCAATGTTCTGTTTCCATTCTGCATAGAACTAACTCAGGCCATGTAGGCCACCCATATTTGGCCTAGCATAGGTCAGAATACCCTGGGTGCCAGAAGTTTTTCCACACTCACAGATTGAAACCCGACAACAAGTGTTGAAAATTTCTGGCAGACTGGCAATCGGAAAGGGTGGGGGTGCTGGTGTGGGCTGCACCATCTCCAATAATTTGCAAAAATAGATAATAGTGTTAAATATTTCCCTGAGAAACACTCCAACAACTAAAATTTTGATCAATCACCACCCCAATTTCAATTTGAACCTTTTCGGGATTTGGGGAAAAGGGGGTAGTGAGGTAAGTACGGAAAGGGTGTACAGCCCAGAGCAAGCAGGCCACCAACATTTGACATAAGCAGAGTCTGAGAGTCATACAAACCTCTCTACAACCGTATGCTAACAAATCTGAATCCTCGGTGATCGCAATGTCTGCATGACCATGTTGAACAAGGTAAGCAATTTGAGCGTCTGCCTCATAAGGTGATACAATATACCGTACTCTTTCCTTTATACATATCTAAAAAGAAAAGCATGACTTTAATAGCTGTTGGGAAAAACCACTAGTAACAGTGACAGTGAGTGAGTGAGGCAGTCAGCAATAACGTTTAGGCTTTTTATCGTTTACACTTTACATTAAACATTCAAACACTTATGCGAATGCATGTCGAAATGTCCTCAAACGAAATTGAAATTGCTTGACAAAGAAGCTTGTTTCGTTCTTTGCCTTCCCTTAAAGCGTTAGCCTTTCTCAAAGCCTCGTTTCGTTCCCTAGTTGAAGCAAAGATTCAGTTTAGCACAACAACAAAATATTAAAATATTTTTACATACGACAGCTGTAGCTTGAATAATAATATTTCAGTCTCACCTCTGTCGTTTCTCTGCTACATCTGCCTTCGCAGGCAAGTTCATGCCGTCAAAAACAACATAAGGAGTTACTCCTGCTTCCTTTACAATCTCCAAATGTTTGCTGAAAATATTTTCCAACCTAAAAATATATAAATATGCATGTCAGTGTGTGGCAGACAAGGTGAAGCTTCGTTGAAGCAGAAACTTGAATTATTATTAAATGCAAATGAGCATCGAGAATGTAAAACTATAAATACCTGTTTCGATCTCCATCCCCAGTAACTGAAATAGCCAGTGCACGATGAATCCAGCAAGAAGCATCGATCGCTGCTGTCCGCCCGGCGAAATCCTTAAGATTTGCCTCTTTAGAATATGTGTTTAAAAAGGGTAGCAAACGTTTAATACCCATTTCAAATTTGCATATAAATTTGTATACGCGCTTGTTGTTACTCGCTCGGCTGCTTGTCAAACAATGATCAATTTTAATTTTTACCCTTTATGCTTAGCGGTCACTCGTGCGCCCACCGCCTGCGCTGGACCAGAAATCATATGAGTTTGGAAGAAATATATGGGAATTGATTTTAATGAGTAAACGAGCTTGACAGTCCTATTCTGCCAAAATATCGGAAACCACCTTTCAGTAATCTCTCTAATTATTCGAAAGTTATATTCTGATGTTATTTGCGCACAAACACTATCTAAAAGGCTGTCGTGAAAATATTGTCACAGATACTGTTACAGAGAGCGAAACCAACTTTAATGTTTAATTATTAAGTTTGATTAGATACCATATTCACTAATACATCTTTCAAAAGTATACTATTGTGTCATAAGTTAAAATAATATCGAATGTTACCTGAAGAGTTGGTCTCGACGTTTTGAGATAGCTTAAAGGGACACTCCAGCCCCAAAGCAAGTTTCATTCAAACGAAAGATCTATGTAAACTTACTTTAGAATGAGTATTAGTTTCCTTCAAATCTTTTTAGTTTTGGAGAAATTTGAGTTTGTTTGTCGTAATTTTCGTGCACTAGGGGCCGCCATTGTTGCTTTGCTTGCGGGCGAAAGCCGTCGCTCCCATTAGCGTTTTGACGTCATTGAGTGATAGAAACAAATTCACCAGCTCTTGTGTTTTTTCAGTCATGGTTGTTGTCTTTCTAAACAGCAAATTTTACGAAATATACAAATGTCTGGATCGAGTAGTAGCTCTTCCGACAATGAAAATAGTGTCGCGCTGCCTTGCCAGTCAAATAGTGTAGCTGACGAAGAAGAAAATTCGATAAAGCCGTATCAGTTTGAGCCAACCAATACACCTTCGTCATCTTCTGAAGATGAAAATTCTGTCGAGGAAAACTCGGATTCATCCATTGACGAAAGCCGTTTGGATAACCTAGAATGGTAAGTTAAAGCTTGTAAATACTCTTGTTAAATGTAACCATGATATTTCATTGAATGTTATCGTCAACGAGTGGCCTGTTACTTGTTGCCAGTTGGCCCAGTTTAAACAGTTTTGATGATGTCAATATATGCTTAATACAACGTTAGGTGTCAATGTGGCCATTGTCAAATGATGGATGCAGCATAAGAGTGTGTTCGCTGTCGTGAAATCCCGGAGATGATCTACCTTAACGATGAAGCGGTGATTCACGAAAAATTAACAAAACCCCTCATTTGTATAACTGATAACCCTGGATTTTTGGCAGTGTGTTTGAATTATTGGGTCCTTCGAACAGCATGGCACCAGTATAAACAACAATATGACAATCCATACGAAGGACCAGAACACAAAAAACACAGGCATATAGCTTATAGACAACTGCACGATTGGTTGGGGAGTACTTGGAAGGCATGTGAGAGTTGTGCTTCCATCTTCTGCAGTAAGTTGTATAAGAGCACATTTCCCACCTCCTGGACCAGAAGATGAACATGTTTTTGTTGGACATAGGGAAGCATCTGATGAGGAAAACTGAACAGTCATTTTATATATTTTAGGTAGACCAGGAAGACTATAATGAAGACTTAATAATAAATTGTGTAACAGTCGATGAATTGTTGAAATGAAATGAAATATTTAGTTCCATTTTGGGGTCCAGTTTCAATATATAAATGATTGTTCACTTTTGCTGAAATCTGCTGACATGGCTCATAATTGCAGTTGTTTTATCTGGCTTAGGTTTTGTAGCAATATTTTTGGCAGTAGGTGTAGAATTGTGGTCTGCAGTGACTTTATCACACTTCAGGACACTTTCCATCATTCCATCCAGATAACCATATGTTTTGGGCTGTTTTATTGGCTTGACCACCCATGTTTTACGTACTTTTGGAAAAACCAAGTTGTACCGTAGACTGCCTTTCAATTTACCTGTTGGATAACAGCTTGTTCCCTTGTACAATTGTGGTTGTTATCAAGGACAGCTAGCTGTGTCCTGGCCACCATTCCTTCATGACTGAAATGCTGTCTTTTGGGACAGTACTTCAGCATCATTGAATGGTACACCTCCAGATTGCCAGTGTGATGGAAATCTGTGACCAACTTCATATCCTTCAATAATCTGCTGTTGAATACAATCTCCTCCAAAGCCACATGTGCAGGGGTTCCTGGTTTGAGCCAAGCTATTTCTTTCACCTCCCTTCTCGTAAGTTTGTGATGGACACACTTCTTAAAAAGCTTTGACTTCCTCCACGAATGCTTGTTACCAACATGGTGGACAATGGATGTCCATTTTTCAATGAGCATCTCAATCCCCTTGATATGTTGATATGCTCCACCAGAAATGACATGATACAGACTGTATCCAGGTCATCAATTCGGCACAATCCTTTTTCTTGCCTTTTTTAGTTAGTTTCTTACCACGCATTTAGCAAGATGCCATACATCATATTGATGTGTGATTTCACTGTGCTTCTTCTTCATCTCAGATGTAATGGTAACATGTCTGTCAGTTGTCAAGCATTTCACTTTTATTTTATTATCCTTCACATTCTGGAGGACTCAGTTGCAGCCTTCGGCTTCCATAGCATTGGATGAAGTAACTTCTGTAACCTGCTTCTAATGAAACAAGGTCGTCTAACATCTTAAGAAAATATGTTGTGTCTGAATGTAATGTCAGGATAATATGTCATTAAACTATAGTATAAAATCACACAGAAACAAATTTTTGTCATTGTATTTATTTATTTATTAATTTATTCAAATGTTATGTACAACGTAATCAGGTTTTGCAGCCAAATATTATTTAGCTACTAAATACCTCTTGTCTACAGCGTCTAAGGTTTCTTCGTTCGCTAGTGCATCTCGATTTTTCGCCGGGATATCTTCGTGGAAATATAGATGGCACTGAGTTAGCCTTAAGTTTTCTCCTGTTTTGGTGGCCAGGCATTAATTTACGCATGCTTTCCTCGAAGCAATCAGGCGTAAAATGTTCCGAACAAACAAACGAGTTGTTGAGTGCACATGGATTATTTCGGCGAATTCTGGCCAGCCACGCTTGTCGCAGTTTACTTTCTGCAGGAATTCGATGGTAACTTATTCCCGCAGTCTTGCGTGAATTATTTGTGCAGTTGGGCACCATGCAATGAGGCATTGTAGAAAGTATTGAATGATAAACTAAGAATATTTACGTTTAGACAAAACCACGCTGTCGAAGAACATTTGTTTCTATCACTCAATGACGTCAAACACTAATGGAGCGACCGCATTCGCCCGCAAGCAAAGCAACAATGGCGGCCCCCAATTGCGAAAATTACGACAAACAAAGTCAAATTTCTCCAAAACTAAAAAGATTTGAAGGAAACTAATGCTCATTCTGAAGTAAGTTTACATAGTTCTTTCGTTTGAATGAAACTTGCTTTGGGGCTGGAGTGTCCCTTTAACATCTTTGGAACTTTGCTATATAATCCGTATCTCACAGCATCCAACAGAAAAAAAATGATATTTGATCTTAATATCTTCACAAATACACCCAACAATCCTCTTTATCTGTCAACACATAAATTTGATCAACATTAATCAAGTAAAGAAGTCAACAATAGAAATACAGTACTATACTGTATTCCTTCTTGATTTCTATCTTAAAAATAATAATTAACAGTTAAGTGTGTAATCAATCTTTATGTGGTCCGTCTTTCCGAAACCAAGACTTAATATCTGGTTTCCACTCAGGAAAATGTTCCAGTCTGGACAGGAACGGTGAGGAAAGTTTCCTTTGTATTAAAGCAATTAGTTCCGACCGAGAAATCACAAGACAAAGGAAACTTTCCTGTCCGTTCCTGTCCTGAGGAAAATTTTCCTGATTGGAAACCCGACTAATTAAGTTTTGAACAGATTAAAAAATATATTTACAGTGAACTAAATAACATTTGTCACATGAATGGAAGTAACGCCGTGTTGAGGAAAGCATATCTATAATTAGGTTGTTTATGTCAGTCTTTGTGCAAACAAAAAGTAAATTGTCCAAACCACAAGGTTCGCGCATCATTAGGTTGATATGAGTCACAGGAAACGGATGTATAAGATTAATTTCGTGGTTAGTTAGTTACCGCAATGACTATGCAATGACATAGGTCATTGAACGAACTTGGCATAGTCAATGGGAAGATAAATTGTTATAGCTATTAATATATAAATCGGTTGTAGTAAATAGGAAACGGAACACTGTTGTGGTAAATGTAGTGACGTTGTAAATATAGGTATGTATTTCCGTAAGTAGGGTAGATAAGGAAGGAGATTGCGAGAGATAGAGAGAGAGCGAACGAGTGTTAGATCGTGAACGATGTCGATGTAACATGAATTGTTGAATTAAAAGTAGAAGAAAGAAAGATACGGTCCCTTGTTTGTGAATGCGAACCAGCGTGAGAAGATTCTCCTTAACGCAGTGGAGAAATTCAGACACGCCGATTTAAATGAGATATCAATACTGAAAACGTCCTCCGTAAATAATAAAAGAAGGAATGACCTACAACGACCTACAACGACCTATACCGACCTACAACGACGCTGCATGAAAAAATGGATTTACTCACATTTACAACTGCGCAAATATGGAGCAAATTTGTTCAAATGTTACATTTACTATGGAAAATGCCGCATTTGCTTCATATTTGCTCAAAAGTGAGTAAATGCTGCATTTACCAAGTTTATTCTTATAGTAAATATAATATTTCAATAAATTTGATCCATATTTGCACATATTGTAAATTTGAGTAAATCCATTTTTTCGTGCAGTGAGCTACAATGACCTACAACGATGTATTAAATCATTATAACAGTAACTAAGATTACGTTCCTGTTTTAACCCCTCGCCCTATCCCCCTGCGGGATTTTCCCCATCCATGGTCCCCAGACCTCACACCCGCACGCCGTGTATTTGTAATTTTTGTAGATTTTCAACGTTATCTCCGCCGATATTTAACCGTTTTCAATTCTGAAAACAGATTTGGAATTACACAGTCTAAGTACATAATATACATGCCTATTATATTACATGAACTTACTTGCATAGCCTTCGTAACAACCTGTTTATGTGGTGAGTCAAATAACGGCCGAAATCGCCATATTGACCGTATACCGGCCTTCCAAACCACGTTTGAATTTTCTTATAGTACTAGTTTCTTATAGTACTAGTTTCTTATAGTACTAGTTTCTTATAGTACTAGTTTCTTATAGTACTAGTTTCTTATAGTACTAGTTTCTTATAGTACTAGTTTCTTATAGTACTAGTTTCTTATAGTACTAGTTTCTTATAGTACTAGTTTCTTATAGTACTAGTTTCTTATAGTACTAGTTTCTTATAGTACTAGTTTCTTATAGTACTAGTTTCTTATAGTACTAGTTTCTTATAGTACTAGTTTCTTATAGTACTAGTTTCTTATAGTACTAGTTTCTTATAGTACTAGTTTCTTATAGTACTAGTTTCTTATAGTACTAGTTTCTTATAGTACTAGTTTCTTATAGTGCTAGTTTCTTATAGTGCTAGTTTCTTATAGTGCTAGTTTCTTATAGTGCTAGTTTCTTATAGTGCTAGTTTCTTATAGTGCTAGTTTCTTATAGTGCTAGTTTCTTATAGTGCTAGTTTCTTATTGTACTAGTTTCTTATAGCACTACACTGTTATTTGAAAGTAGTAAATTTAACTACAAAAATGTAGTTAAAAAAAAGGTTCAGGATAACTAAGATTTTTGTGGTAATTTTAACTACACCGATTTTAACCACGTTTTTGTGGTAATTTTAACTACAACGATTTTAACCACGTTTTTGTAGTTAATTTTAACTACATCGATTTTAACCACAACTTTGTGGTAATTTCAACTATATTAGTATATTTATTTCCCTCAAAATTCAATTTGCATTTAATCCAGACACAAGGATGCAATAAGGTTGTGAAGATATTATTGAACAGCAAACGTTTAACAAGTTCATTAGAATAGAAATATATACAGCCTATATTTACATGAGTTCCTTCAAAAACTTATTTATTAAAACCCTTTTCTTTGCCTCTGTCCAGTTATCCATCAATATGGTTTCCAGTAAAATAAAAAAGTTTTTACACCATGAAGGGTATTCCATATTAAATATATAATAACATGCAACCAGTAGAGATAAGGATGTTGCCATGCCCATGTTGTTCAGTTTACAAACAACCATACCCTCTGCAACAACATACACAGGGTGGAGGTTTGACAGCTTCCCAGAAGCAACAATTCTGGGCTCAACTGACTTTTCAATTTCTTGATCTATCAGTTCATCATTCTGATAAAATAAAAAGATGAGAAAATTAGAGAAAGGTTATGTGGTTAATTAAATATTAAACTGTCATAACAGATCTTGATAATATCAGGGTGGGAACTTGTTATCTTGTCCTTTAAAAGGTACTGTAGCACAGACACAGCAACAGTCTCCTCTATTATTTCTAGAAAATTAGGAAAAGAGAAAATATTTTAATATGAATATTAAGATGAAATTTTATTTAAAAATTAGTACAAAAATAAGAAAAATATATCCAGAAAAGAAAAAAACTAGTAAATCTTATATCAACACAGGGTGACAAGTTGTTTGAATACAAAAATGTATAAATTAAGCAGTCCATTCTTCTTAGTTTTGTGAATTGACCTGATTAAGGGATAAGGCTGCACTATAACATTTTATTCAGGCTAATGGCAATGCTATATGGTGCATAGTATATTAAAGTTTGCTGTGCAAGCTGTTGTTCCAATTCAGAAAACTCTAAGTTCTTAGTTCTAGATGGGACTCACTGAAACCTGTAGCCTTCTGAATGCTAGCCAGGTGCTCTAACCATTGAGCTACCATATTTGTGATCCTAGGCACCCTAGCTAGCCACCCTGGAAAATTCCATCAGTATAGACCTCTTTTCATAATGGTGGCCAGTCTAAATATTCTTTTATATGCATGCAAATTAGCCTTTCTGGCCTCAATACAAAGCATTATTCTTTGGAATTCCAGACACACGAACAAGGTCAGAAAGGCTAATTTACATGAATATAAAATAATATTTAATTTGGGGCCATTATGAAAGAGGTCCATACCTACTTGTCTAGAGGGTGGCTAGTTGATTTGTTTTTGAAATTTGTTTTTAGTAGATTAATTTTTTTGTAGGTTCTAGGTCATGGCCATATGTGGCTGTTTTACAGTGGGGTATTTGATAAAAAAATTGCAGAAATCAACAGCTTAACATTGATACCAGATAGATCGGTACATTATAAATAAAATTGATAATTGTGTTACATCAAAGAGAACCAACTGAGTGGAATAAACACAATACTAACCTTGTATTTTCTCAGGCTCCTCTATCATTTGTTCTTTGGCTTCTTTTAATATGTGTTTAACCACAGATTTTTTCTTTGCCAAACCAATGGCCTTAGCCTGCCATTTTTCTCTGAATGTGCCAGACATTGCAGCGACAATTCCTCTGTCTGCAACCACACGACCAAATTCTGCCTTAAACTAGAAAATTGAAAGTAAAAAAAAGAAGATATGATTAAATATTTGTGAATAAATAATAAAAAACTATATTAAATAAAATAAAATATGACTATATTATTATATAAGCTTTAAGGTAAATGGTTTGAAACTAGGAGTATGTGTGTAGTTGATCATCCAGGTTGTCGTAGTCTTGATTGTCGTAGTCTTGATTGTCGAGAAGTTGATCGTCCAGGTTGTCATAGTATTGTTGGTGACTGACCTTTCGACAGCCTCAGCAACGGTCATCTTCAGAGTGAAGATGACCGCCGCTGGGGCCGTCGAAACGTCAGTCACCAACAATAGTCTTCTCAAGACTACAACAACCGGATGATAAACTTTACACATCTATATATAAGCTTTGATATAAAGTTTGCAACAATAAATATAGGATGTGTTCATTGTATATGGAATCAAACAAGAATAATGGTCAAACAAGAATAATACATAGAATGACATACCAGGCAGTCTGATAAATTATTTTTGGTACAATAGAATTATACTCTATACCACATACTATTATAATTGTTATACTTCTTCAGAACCGTTCTTGCCCTCCCCACACTAAAATTTGCTACCACCATTCTTGCATGGTCGTGTCTCTTTAGTATACCGAAAAGGTCAATGTAGAGAGTACTGGAACCAACTCCAAAACAACAAAGATCCTAACCCTACCCCCCCCCCCCCCAATCTAACAAGTTTTCTAAGGGTTATAAAACTCATTACGTGGGGGGTTAGATTTTGTTGTTTTGGGGTTGGTTACAATATCAAAATTAAGGCAAACTCTGTTCCAGTGAATCCAGTCCTCTCAACACATATCGACCTTTTGGGTATACTAAAGAGCCACAACCATCCTTAAATGGTGTGATATTGAATATATTTAATGAAAGGATTTATACATTGTCAGGTAAATTGTATTAGTGAATTGTATTCATGAACCCTGGCTGCACAGGTTGTCTCACAGTATGTTACCCTCTGTTATTATGTTACAATGCCTATGCAATGAAAATTGCCTATGCAATGAAAATTTACCACAATTTTTTATGATTGTATTTGTAAGAACAGCTAAAATAATGAAGAATGGCTTTTACAGTTCTTTCATTTGTCGTCCTGTTCTTGAGTTATTACGTTTTATGTTATTTGAACTATGTATTGTAACAAAACTGAAAATCATGCATATCTTTGGATTGATTTTACTAAATTGACTCAAATTTTGTAGACTAACTCAGTCAACAAAACTAAACATTATGGTTTGGATATGGTTGCCATGGAAACAAATTAGTTCACAGGTCTCCCACTTCCTTCAAAATTGTCCTTTGTTTACAACAATAATATGTACAACAGCTTTTACAAAAAGCTCTAAAAGCCATTCTTCATTATTTTAACTGTTCTTGGAATCATAAAAAACTGGGGTAAATTTTCATTGCATAGGCACTTTAACAACAGGATCAGATAACTAACCTCTGACACCAGCTGCAGTGCTGGGTATGCTGCCACAGTTTCCTTTACTGAAACCGGCTCACTTATAATGATCTTTCTCCGGTATGAGAAAGTCAACTCCATAAGATCTTTCACAAGCGAAATATTTCTGTTGCTAAGTTTTAACATCTCTCTCTTCATGGTCCCAGCATGCTCAATACATGTTTCATTGGTTTCACCCACTGGCAATTCAGGAACATCAGCTCCTTTGGTTGTTTTCCTTATTTTTGGTGAGGATGGTTTGGCATCAGATGGGATGTTGGTAGATGGTGCGCTGGTAGATGGTGCACTGGTAGAAGGCCGTTTGGTTTTTCTGAGGTTGTTAAATCTATGCCTTAGAGCCTCTGTCCATGACCCCTGTGCAGGAAACAAACAATTACAAAATTATTACCAACTATGCTAAAGCGATGCGTGTGTTAGAGGAAAACAAAAGTGAAAAATTGACAAACTTCTTTGTATATTCATTATTGGTCAAACCAAACTATACAATAGTAAAACTCTGAGCACCAGACAGGACTCGAACCCGTAACCTTCTGCACGCTTAGACAGACTCTAACCTTTGAGCCACTGAAACTCAGATGGCAGAGCAAGGTTAATTACGGTATTTAAACCTGATATTTAAACTTGATATTGACAACTCAACACAGCTTGCACAGTAAAACCTTTACAACTTTACAAACATCAAGCTGCAACAACCTAACTTTAGTAACATTTAACTGGAAATTGACTGTCACAACATGACTTGTAGTCCAACAAGTATTTGTGATAATGGCAAGACTCGTCCCAGGTTTAAATACTGTAATTAACCTTGTTCTGCCATCTGATCAGTTCCAGTGGCTCAATGGTTAGAGCGTCTGTCTAGCATTCAGAAGGTTACGGGTTTGAGTCCTTTTTGGTGCTCAGAGTTTTACTGAGTGTTGACAACTTAACACTGCTTGCACAGCAAAACCTTTACAACATTACAAATATTATTGTTTTCTAGCCTGCAAATGTCAAATATAAATCAAAAAGGTATAATTTAAAATGTTTAAAATATATAGAAACCATTGTAGGTTAAACTTTATTATATCTGTACAGGTTTGAACTTTGATAAAAGAAAATTGCATGTCAGGAACTTAAAACTTGCCAAATTCCAAAATAACAGTTTGTTTCTTCAATACAAGTAAATAATTCTACCTGGGAAACATATATTTGGTTGGCCAAGTATAATTGTTTACCTTTGTATTAAAGAAACAAACAAACTGACTGTTATGTTAGTATAGCAAAGTGAAAAGGTGGTAAACTGCCAAGAATGTAGTGACAAGATACTGAAATAAATAGGGCTATATGTTATGTATGTTGGAACTTAGTATGTTGGAACATCACAGGCAAAAGAATATCCGGTTTAACTGTAGATCACCTATTTGCAGAATATTGTGTATACTTACAATCCCAGTTCCCAAGTTATCAGCAAGGAAAGAATATTTTTGCACAACCATTAAGGACACATGTTCCCTTTCCACACGGCTTGGGCTCATGGTGTGTACCCGGATGGCTGCGCAGATGTCTCTTGTGAATTCATTCCTCCTGTTTGTGGATAAATAGCCTTTTACAAGTTCTTGAGTCACAGCAGGAGAAAACTAAGCATAAAAACATAATAAAATTAACATTGTACACAAGAGCATTTTTCATCTTCATCCCTAAAAAATAAAATAAATGAAAGTTTACAATATTTGAAAAAATGTAACCATACGTACCACGGTTGGAAGCTGGAAGGAGGTCACCCATTTTTTCTTTTGCCGAGGCGATTCTGGAGTCTCTACATTTACAAATGCCACGGTTGGAGAATTTTTGGGAACTTTGGATAGTTTATGTGGAGTATAGTCAGTTGGTAATTCTGGAAAGGTATCTGGAATGCATTGGAACTCAGGAGAGGTTGGTGGGTCTATGTCAACGGAAGTATCTGGCTGGTCATTTACATTCTTCAGAAATAAAGAAAACGATAAAAATAAACAAAAGAGGATGTGGCATGATTTTTATTTGCGAGCCCGGTACATTTGGCACAAGCTGTTGTGGTCTAGTGGTTACCCCATATGTCTATGAGTTGGGAAACACAAGTTTAAATCCTGGGTCAGACCAATAAATGAGGAGAAAGTGCTGCCCTTTGCAATAATACCAGCAAAAAGACTTTTGGGTCCCAGATCACAAATTTAATCATAGGCCCTCCGAACCCCTATCAATTAGACTTCTAGCTTGTTGGGATATTCCGTTCACCTAAAAGAGTGATAAATATAATACACTAAACCAAAATTTCTTCTACAGTAACTATTGGTTTTCAAATGATTTATAGGGCTAGACCATAGTAAAAAGTTAATCACCATTATAGTTTGGTATGATCTGTTCAACAACTTTGATGGCTCATACCTGAGGTTCATTGTCTTTGGCCTCCTTGAAGTTTTTAAGCCCTCTCCTTAAAAGAACTATTTGGCCCCCTTTCAATCCACAGGCTTTTAACAAATCATCACTTGTGAACTCCAGTAAATCCAGGGTACAAAGCTAAGAAATTGGATTTAAAAACATTAAAAAATTATGAAATATTAAAATCGTACTGAACTTTATGTTGCTATACTGCTCTGCCCTAGAGTAGACAAACTTGTGACTGTGCTGACCAATTATAAAAATTTCCTTAGAATAAACAAAATTTATGCACCTAGCAAAAAGCACCACTTTTGGTGAGTGGCCTGGTAAGAAAGCTTGAAAGAAAACTTGGTGACATGTAAAAGTAACTTTTTGACATTGACTTTCTATAATTATTATTAGTTAAATACATGTTCATTTCCATGTAGTGACGTCTTAGTGATACAATTTCTTGATTTTCTTGAGAGAACCGTAACCTTAATTCAAACTGTTATTTTGATGTCAGAACATCAACTGAATACAGCATAGTCTTTCCCATTTATTTCCTGATATATATAATTGTTGACTCATTTATATCCTTAATACTGTGATTACTAAAATTTAAATAGAATTCTATTAAAAAGATTGTTATTTAACAATTAATTTTGTTATTGAACATTTCTGTTCAGAGTCTTGCAATTTATACTAGTGAATACTAGGGGGGTATATTTGAACAAAGAAAAATGGCAGAACAGGGGCATTTTGATTGGCCAGAGCTTCTGAAGCACGGCCATTTGACAAAACATTTCAGCAAAAATTCAAATCCCAAATTGTTGACCCGCCCCGTACATAAGAATTAAGCACTGGATAAACAGTTTAGTCTTGAGCGCCACTATAAGATCAATACAAATAGTTTCTACAAACGTTCCGACTTCCGACAA
Source organism: Chrysogorgia sp. JL179-B06 (assembly GCA_035772405.1). Lineage (NCBI taxonomy): Eukaryota > Metazoa > Cnidaria > Anthozoa > Scleralcyonacea > Chrysogorgiidae > Chrysogorgia > Chrysogorgia sp. JL179-B06. The sequence continues at coordinate 302,566 of JAYKKM010000249.1, forward strand.
AGAACAGAAATACCCTTACGTAGTCCACCGATAACCACATGATATGACGACCGCCACTTGAATATTGTGTTTTCAAGATGGCGTCCTCTCTTTGTCTTTCATGAGACGGATCATATAATTGATTCTTACTAGACCAAGTCCAGACTCAACACGAGGTTGGTCCAGAATTACAGGCCATTACAGAATAAACACACAGTCATAAAGCTTATACATTACATTAAACATTTGTCCTACACATAAGCCGAGTATATAAAAAATGTTAAAACCGCTAATTTAATACCTCGTCATCTTCAAGTTTCTGTAAAACGTCTTGTCGAACACCTGCCGTAAGGAGACATTTGGAAAGATCACAGTCGAATACCTACAGCAACGAAAACAAGTGAGTCTTTAAATCAACGGAAGACAACCAATCCAGTAAAAGATCTTTTTACTTCGATGATGGTTATAACCGATCAATAGGCACATATTCACGTTAGTAGTTAAAACTGCATTAGCAAATTTAATCGTCAGCAAATACAACAATAGTATTATTTACCTGAGCCATCTCTATATTGATTATCTTGGGTCGAAATAGAAGCGAAGTTAAAGCGTTAAACTGCCGAAGAGAGTCAAAAGACGAAGAGCCAAAATAAACAACTGTCGAAGCTTCGAAATGTGGGGAAGTGCCGAAGCTATCAAAACGCGCAACAAGGTCACGAGGTGCATGACGTCATACGATTTTTACCCCTATGGGGGTACCGGTAGGGAAATACCAGCTTTATCAGCCTGTGTCCCAGTCCATTACGCAGGCCTTTCCGAGGTTTCCTGACAGGCTTTTATAATTCCAAGATGTCGGCATACAGATGTAATCTGTGTGTTGGCTATCAAACAGTATCATTGCGTCAACTTCTCAATCATATGAGTAGAAACCACAAAAGTGATCCAAGTTTTCACGTTCTTTGTGGAATAGATGGTTGCGCTAGAACATACAAAGTCTTCTTTTCATTCAGGAACCATATTGTTCATAAACACTCATTAGCTTTGTTAAATGACAACACCGGTGTTGGCGAGGCTGAGCAAGACGTAAACTTAAACGGTGAGCTTCCAGGACCAGACCAACCAGGCGAACAAGAAGATATTGCAGACAATGCTGAGGCACCGTTTGATATCGCTAATGAAAAAAAACAGCTTCAGCGAGCAAACGCACTTTCCATTCTACAGTTTAAAGAAAAAGGACGTGTACCACAAACTGTCGTTGACTTATTTGTAAGGAATACCACAGAACTTGTCGAGAACGTCGTGGATGTATTAAAGTTGGAAGTGAAAAACAAGTTAAGCGCATCGGGATTGGATATTGAAGCTATTCCTGGTCTCAACGAAATATTTAATGATGATTCTACAGTCCGAAGACCATTCAATGGCCTTCAGAACGAACGACAACAACACCAGTATTACTTAGACAACCTGGGTCTGGTGGTAAGCAGTAAATTAATTCAGTATTTATTAAATGTATATTGTGGGGTTACTTATATTTAACCAAGCTATAGGACGAATATAAACAAACATTGGTATATACTATCGACCATCACCATACTTCTCATATTTTTTTATAAACTTATAAACATACTTCTCATAAACCCTTTCTTGTATTTGCCACATACCATGCAAACACGGCAAACAATTTCCATTAAATAGTATGTTAAAGGTGCCATACAGTCCGTTCTGCGCATGTCCACGTTTCTGTTCACATCATTTGTTTACATTGCATTACATAAACATTGAACATGAAGTATTGCGGATTTGTTTTCCACGCTTGAGCTTTTACACCAAAAAAGCATGTTATTTCCTAAATGTGGATAATATATCAAACTAACACTGGCGCCTTCGCCACCTTTGACGAATACTCGCTTTCGAACTGTTGCAAATCTATTCCGTTAAAGTTGTTGACATGGGGTCCCGCACATTTGAAATATCACACATGCGCAGCACGGACTGGACGGCACCCTTTAAGTATTTATAATGTGGTATGTGTAAATTAGAGATAACTAAATACGTTAACAACTCCACATTTTGTGTTTCTTAGGAACCTAGAGATGTTGTTATGGCAACATACCACAAAAAAGTTAGGAGAAGAAATGTTATGGTCAATAGAATTAAAAAAGACATTGGGTATTATATTCCAATACTCGAAAGCTTGCAACAATTGCTCAATGATGCAATTCTTGATGAGGTACATTTGATTTACATTGATAGTTTTTATTATTATTATTATTATTATAACAATCTTTAATCAGGGTGTCCCCGTCACAGAAGTGGTTTTGAATTGTATTGTTTAATAACCAATTTTTTCAGTTAAAAAAACTGAATTACAGTGGCTACGATTTATCTCTATGTGTAAGTATAGACAGATATATAACATGTAACAAATACAAAAATTGATACAAACAATTTGAACGAGGAATAAAAACTAAGTCGAAGAAAGCTAAAAATATTTACAAAGCCTAAAAACTATCAACTACAGTGAATTGATTTTATGATTCGAACTGGTCATTATTAAATAGACGTTCACAAAGCGAGGACCGGCTTGTATGTACGTTGTAACATTTACAGAAAGCATAGCTTGTTGGTAGCTTAAATTAGGGAAAATAATCCTTAATATCCTCTTTTGTACTACCATAGTTCTATCTGTTCGTATAAATATGATGGATAGAGTAAGAGTTGTGCCAAACTTCACACGAATGCTCAAGACTAAAACTTATTCAACATAACCCTTATAAGATTTCATTGTAGCTGGGCGGCATTTAAATATTAGTCGTTTCAAATACAATAAATCAGCACTCGAAATATTATGCTGCCAAGGTCGGTGATCAGACATGAATTTGGGTGGTCAAGATACTAATGTGACACTGTATAACTTCTCATCATATTATGTAGATCATATGTTGTAAAGTGTCTGTGTCTTCATTGTTAGTATTTACAGTATGCTGATTCAATGATCTCACTGTTATTGTCATTGGCAGTAGTTGCAAGAAAAAAAGAAATCTGAAAGCTTTTTTTTGAGATTTACATGTATGATTCATTCCTAGCCTCCTCCGCAGGCAACTCTGTGTCTTCTTTTATCCGAGTCAAATCGCTTCCAAGGCTGTACGAGCAATGTTTTCGTTGGGATTGCAGGGAAGTATAGGGATTGTGAAGGGATTGATCGACGAAGAGGGGACAGCCAAAACAGCGTTGGAAGAGAGTTGCCTGCGGAGGAGGCTAATTCATTCCCTTGTTACCATTCTGCAATCACCAAGTCAGACCTTCCTTACAAATATTATAATAACTTCTAGTTTTAATTGTTTCTCACCATTTTTATATTTAGATACAACATTCTCATGCTAGAGATGATGGCAAACTGTCAGATTTTTGCGATGGTGAACGGTGCCAAATGCATCCTCTTTTTGCAAATGATAGTAAAGCATTACAAATTCTTTTATATTATGATGATCTGGAAGTTTGCAATCCATTGGGCTCCAGAGCAACTATACATAAGCTTGGTAAGTTTACTGCTTATGAATTTACTGTTTTAATGCTTTATTGAAAAGTATCTAGATGAATGGAGTCAACTGTTCATGTCTGATTACATAAAACCATCTTGATTCTATAGATTGAGACAAATATTTGTGCTGATATTTGCATTATCATTTATATTTTTATAGGTGCTTTCTACTATACATTAGCAAATATAAGGCCAGAAAACAGATCTCACATGAATGGAGTACAGTATGCCATTAAAAAGGATCTACATACCAGCAGTTGTTTTTGTGAGTTGAAACAGATGATAGTTAACTGCATTCCAAATGAAATTTAAAAACTTTGTGAGTACTATGAGTTGAAATAAATATTGCTAATGTGCCACTTTTCCATCTTCAAGTAAATAAATTTTTTTCATATACATCCTCTGGCTGAATATTTACAGCTTGCCAGGAGTATCATCCACTCAAAAGAGGCACAGATGATTAATGAGAACAGTATTAAACTTCAAAGATGAGTTTTTGACAAACAAGGGGTTACATATTGATAGTTCTCAAGAATATATTATAATATACCTACTCTATTTTTTGAATAATAATTCTCTTTGGCAAACAAATGCAGTATAAAGGACATGTACATGTAAAATTGATCCTACAGTACATACTTGAATTTGACCTTTTAAATGAGAATGCCGTACTGCGTGTGTTTCACTAAAGCCGTATCCTAGTGCACAGTCTAGACTCTCAAAGATGTTTTTGAACATTGCATGTAATATATAAATCTCCACAGATATTTTTTCATTAGCATGCACTTTCTAATTGAAATATTTGGTTTTCCCAAAACAGGTGATCTATGGTACTGTATGTCATGATTTATAGCAAAAACATAAAAAATCAAATTCAGCATTTCTACAGAAACCGCATTTTTCTAGCCATGCTGCAGTCTGATCATTAGTTTTGGTAATTGTTGTAGAATATTCAAATAACAAAATAATGGTACTGGTATTTTGTTTTTCAGTTTCATGAAAATAAGTTTGTTTTGCGAACAAGAGAAAGTCATAACATACAGTGTCAACGGCTTCCCTTAGCAGAACACTATAGCAAAACATATGGAATAAATAAGAATTCGTGCCTGAATGCAAGCAGATATTTTCATGTTGTCGGAGGTCTCCCAGCAGATGCTATGCTTTATGTTTTGGAAGGTGTTCTACAGTATTGTGTAAAAGAAGCATTGAAGGTCTTTATTCTCCAAAAGAAATTGTTCACCTTAAATGAGTTGAATAACAGAATCGAGTCTTTCGACTTTGGTTACCATAATGATACCAACAAGCCCTCTCCAATCCTCCAAAAAAAGCTCTTATCTCAGGACAATAGCCTAAGACAACATGGTGAGTTTTCGTTTGTATATGAATTATGAACTGGTTGAACTACTATTTAGTGTAATATAATTTATATTAAATTCAAGGTAAATTGCAGCGTATGATTGTAATTGTGTGCTACTCAAGCTATTTGCACTGGGATCTGAACAGGATTCAAACACATAACCACTTGTGGGTTTGAAATTTGAATTGCATATGGTGCTCAGAAATGTTTCTAATAAGTGAGTGGGAAACAAATACAATCATGTACTGTACTATACATTTATATACATAGCGGGGGAAGCCCCCAAATTTTAAATGGGGGGCCCAAAATCAGGACAAGCGTTGCTAAATTTAATGTTTTTTCCCAATTGTATTAGTACGACTACCAGCTACTTAAGTTAATCTACCTACGGGCTTCATCTACACGAGATTAAATATTCTTTCATGTGCATGCTAATTAGCCTTTCTGGCCTCGTTATAAAGCAAATATTCTTTGGTATTACAGACACACGAACGAGGTCAGAAAGGCTAATTTAAATTAATATAAAAGAATACATAATTTGGGTGTCATTATGAACGAGGTCTATATGTTGCCACTATGTGAAATTTAGTTTAGTGAATAAATCAATTTTACTACTTGCACAAGCTTTTTTTAATTCAAAAATTTTAAACACCAGTCTTGGTGGGAATTGAAACCACAACCTACTGAATGGATGAATATATTTGTATAGATCTTTTAAAATTTTGTCTTTTTTGCAGCAAATCAAATGTGGTGCCTTGCTGTTTACCTGCCATTTCTAATTGGAGTATGCATACCTGAAGATGATGAGCATTGGCAATTATTATGCAATTTGTTAGTGATTATGCAGATACTCTTCTCACCATTAATTAGCTGTGACCAAGTTGCCTATTTGCAAGTCCAAATTGAAAGTCACCATGTAAAGTTTAAGCAGCTTTATCCAGAATGCTCAATTATTCCTAAGATGCACTACATGGTTCATATGCCAAGAATAATGTTGGAGTAAGTACACATTGTGATGAAGTACACACTATTTAATTATGTCCATTTTCCCTATAACAATGAGGAAAATTGAACCCGACACAGGAAAGACAAGCAAATAAAGAACGCTACTTAAATAAATCAATGTATGCAAAAGGAAATAGAGTTGTGTAAAAGTTGTGCTATATTTGATTGTTTGAACAATGTTTTAAAATTTTCTTCAATTAATTTATTTTATTAGTCCTAACATATACATAGCGTTTTGCACAACAGTTTTTCTACTGATGAGTGTAATTTGATTCACCTTCGTTCCTTTTCTATCTTTCTTTACACAGACTAGGGCCTCTTGTTAGAAGCTGGTGTATGAGATATGAAGCTAAGCACCATTACTTCAAACGTCTAGCTGTTGTGATTGGAAACTTCATAAACCTTCCTTTTACATTGGCGAAACGACACCAGGAAGGTCTGTGTTACCGTTTGAAATGTGGTGGGGGAGAGATGCGAACATTCATTGAAACAGGGTTCGAGACTGGGCCAGGTATGCTTCATTTTTGCAATTAACGGCTTGTTCCAACTAGGTGTCCTGTTACTGCCCAAAACTCCACTGTTCAGATTTGTTGTGCTCTGAACCGTGCAGCGTAACAGTTATCAAAGTGCTTGGATACTACCCTATGAGTGGTGCCTGTGTCATGGCACTTTGAGATCATGGGCACTATGAAAAAGGTCTGTTCACATTAGTGCCTGAGCTCCCATAAATTATGTATACTTAAAATTGTTACTGTTCCTTCTATAGGTGAAACAACATACGTTGGTGTGGTAGATTATAATGAGCTCTTGTTTGCTGAGAATCCTGGTCTTGGTCATTTAATCCCAGTCTTTAGGTAAATAATCATTAATAGGAAATACTTAAAAACCTTCACCTAGCACAAATATGCATTCCCAGGTTAACAGCCACATAAGAAAGATTATATATGGATAGCTTTGAAATATATTTTACTTGGCAGATTCCAAAAATAAGCAAAAATATTAACAACAATATATTTGCTAACTGGTGTTGAACAACTATGTAAAAGCTAATTATTTTGGCTTAAAGTGCCTATATCACTTGTGGGATCTTTACATATTTATAGTAATTGGAACATTCTAAGAAGATTTGTACTATATCTTCTCAGGCGAAAATTTCATCTTCATGGACTTTTTTGCAGTTAAAGTTACCGGATATGACATCAAAGGAGGAATTGCAAATCAGTTTTCTTTTGTTTCTTGCTTCAAAAATTCCTCCTTTGATGTCATATCCGGTAACTTTAACTGCAAAAAAGTCCATGAAGATGAAATTTTCGCCTGAGAAGATATATTACAAATCTTCTTAGAATGTTCCAATTACTATAAATATGTAAAGATCCCACAAGTAATATAGGCACTTTAATATGCACTAATGTACATTGTTGTGAATTTGAAATGTCTAACCAAACTCAATGCGAATGAGGGTAGTCGTTTGTTTAGCTGACATTTACATTGACTTTGGTTCATGTAGAGTTTATTGTTTGGCATAACCATAGGCTGCCCAAGTTCAATTAATTCATTGTTATCATTTCTATATTATATAAAATTATAGTTAATGAAGACAAAGCTCACAAATTTGTTTATTTTATTTATAGTGCACGGTGGGTGATTATCAATGGGACAAAATACCGAGTTGGTGCAACTGTTCACATTGGTAATGATATTGAAGAACTACCAAAATTCTGGGAAATTGTAAAAATTTATATAGTCAACAAGGACAGCCACAACACAAAATTTATTGTTTCAGAAAAGATCACAAAGCACTTTAGTGACCATTTTCAAAGTTACGAAGTGAAATCACCTTCAAGTCCGCAGATACAGATGGTATATCATAAGAACTTTTCCTCTTTTATCCCTTTGAATGTAAATAAGCCTGTTGGATTACACACTACACAAAAATTTGTTTGTATACGAGTAGAAATAGTAGCATAAATTAGTAGAAATGGTAGGTTTAAATTCTTAATAACTTTTAATAGTTTAATTTTAATTATTTATTTAATTTTATTTAATAGTTCAGATTCTTAAATATTTTGATAATCAATTGTTAATAAATTTGAATTTCAAGAAGTATGATATGTTCAAGTAGATTATAACTGTTTTCATTCACCAAACAAGATGCCCGCCAGGCGTTAGCTCGGCTACTTAGGCTAGTGACTTGTTGAAAGACATTGTAGGCAAATTCAGCAATTTTAATGCAATACTGTATACACAAATCTATAGTTGAAGGAAATGATACAGCTCTGTCAGTGCAGGGGTGGTTAAATTTTCCACTGAAATTTTCAAAATCACCAAACTGCACACCTGTAAGAAAGCCATCACAGAGTGTTTGCCAATGGCTTTGATTACAGTCATGGAGGTGAGTTGGCTCAGTATCAGAGCTGGCTTACTGAGAATTCTGGCTGCCAAACAAACCATCATGTTTGCTGGGTCAGCCTGGCAAGCAAGCCGGCCTTTGCTCATGTAATAACAATTCAGTCCGGCAAACAGGTTCACTTTGAGCAAGCATTAAATCAGTTAATCTTTTCTCAGTGTATAAGGCATACTGTAGCAGTAAACCAAACCATTTAGCTGGCAGTAGTAATGTGTCATAAGCTAAACAGCTTAAAGAAGTGTAATTCAAAATCTTTATTTCTTTGTGAAGTCAACATTTTGAGCCAGTAAACGTATTCATAATTTTAGCACATTTATTATTTGATTTATGCATGGTTCAATTCTTGCTGTTACCATCCCCCCCCCCCCGGCAAACGTGGTTCCTGATTTCCCGGGGATAGTGAGCCAGCTTGCCTCCATGCATGTACAGCTACAGTAATCATGAAAGCCAATAATCAGTTTGAAATTTGTGTATCTGGCTGTGCAGACCAAGTAATATTAGTGACAATGGAAAGTACATGGCTGAACAGGCTGTCATTGGTAAACCAGCAAACAATAACAAACTCTTTGATCTTGATAGTTGTACTGTTAATTTGTAAGCATTTGCATATAATATGAACAATCGATACAGACTTATTGATAACCCAGAACATTTTGGAGCCCCGTTTAAGCTTACAGGTAAAATATCAAGTGAAACATATTATTCGATGGCAACATTCATTGCATATAGTCAGCAGATGATCGACAATATAAATATTAAATTTATATACCTACTTGGTATTATATGAATTATGAAATGAAACAATAAACAATACAGGCAACAAAGCTCATAAAATATATATCAGTTACCTCAGAACAGTTCACAGAAGTGAAGAAAGAAGTCATATCAACAACCTCGTCCAAAGGTACAAAATAACTTGCCAAATCGAGCTTTTCCTATTTACAGCGTGTTTTACAGCCTGGATGTCATTAGGATGTCATCAGTTTCTTCAGCGGCTGACATAATGATTTTTAAACAATGAGTGGGCAATTAATTACAATCTTCTGACAACCACAGTAGCCCGAGTAATAATGCCAGTTAAGACAAAATTATGTCAAATATTCGAAGAGGGGTAGTCTTTAATACATCTATATAAGCATCCTTATATGTTCATAAAAACACTTGAATTCAACTCTAAAATTCCTGTTGGTAGCTTTCACTAAATCATTGTAGTTAAAATGACTTTGACTAAATTACTAAAACTACTGTAGTAAAAATGACTATGGGAATATAATATTAAGACACAGTAGTTTTAACTAAGTCATTGTAGTTAAAATTACTATGACCAAATTACTACATGTAAGATAGTTAAAATTACTACACCTCTATAGTTGTTTTTACTATCGGAAAATAAAATTTGAGTAGTTAAAATAACTATCGGGAAATAATAGTTACTTTAACTACAGTCAGAGTTGTTTTAACTACGAAATTGTAGTTAAAACTACTACAACCACAGTTACTACAACTCAGAGGTTGAAACTTCTACACTTCTGTGGTTATTTTTACTATCGAAAAATAACAGTGTAGTTTCTGATAGCACTAGTTTCTGATAGCACTAGTTTCTGATAGCACTAGTTTCTGATAGCACTAGTTTCTTATAGCACTAGTTTCTTATAGCACTAGTTTCTTATAGTACTAGTTTCTTATAGTACTAGTTTCTTATAGTACTAGTTTCTTATAGTACTAGTTTCTTATAGTACTAGTGTCTTATAGTACTAGTGTCTTATCGTACTAGTTTCTTATGGTACTAGTTTCTTATGGTACTAGTTTCTTATGGTACTAGTTTCTTATGGTACTAGTTTCTTATGGTACTAGTTTCTTATGGTACTAGTTTCTTATGGTACTAGTTTCTTATGGTACTAGTTTCTTATGGTACTAGTTTCTTATGGTACTAGTTTCTTATGGTACTAGTTTCTTATGGTACTAGTTTCTTATAGTACTAGTTTCTTATAGTACTAGTTTCTTATAGTACTAGTTTCTTATAGTACTAGTTTCTTATAGTGCTAGTTTCTTATAGTGCCAGTTTCTTATAGTGCCAGTTTCTTATAGTGCTAGTGTCTTATGGTGCTAGTTTCTTATAGTACTAGTTTCTTATAGTACTAGTTTCTTATAGTACTAGTTTCTTATAGTACTAGTTTCTTATGGTACTAGTTTCTTATAGTGCTAGTTTCTTATAGTGCTAGTTTCTTATAGTGCTAGTTTCTTATAGTACTAGTTTCTTATTGTACCAGTTTCTTATAGTACCAGTTTCTTATAGTACTAGTTTCTTATAGTACTAGTTTCTTATAGTACTAGTTTCTTATAGTGCTAGTTTCTTATAGTACTAGACAGAGCGATGTACAAAGAAGATGATAAATGCAATGAGTTACTCTTAGTTGTTAATCTATACATTGAGACTTAGTTTTTAAATTGTTGTTTCCTAATAAAATCATCTAAAATTGAATTTAATCTATCGAAAAATTGAAAATTGGCCGCAAACTGGCTCAAAATACAGTTTTTTGCAAATAACATAAAAACTAAGCCTCCTAGAGCTTAGAGTTGTTATACAAGCCAATATAAAGTCGACAATTGCGAACATTTTAAGCCTATAACCAGGTCTCTAGATCATTCCTAAGCCAATATATGAGTATTTGGGAAGCAATACTACCTGCGCGTACCCGGAAGTCATAAATATGGGGTGAAGGACCCTTTAGGGTTGGCCAATCGGCCCCAAATTTTGTGGGTGTTCTAGTTGGACTATATTTCAACTTTTGGCAAGGGATTGAAAAAATTGGTGATGGTGGTGTAAACCAGCAACGCCCTAATCATGATATGGCTGAAACTGGCAACTATATAATTCGTCGCTCGATTCAGCTGTATCCAAATGAGAACTCGGGCTAGCATCGCTTGAAAGCTCTTTACGTTACACTTCAGCCGCGACACATTGCCTCGAACCACATTATTTAAGGAAAATACGACGTTTGGATAGAAAAAAACGCATTAAAACGTTGGATTTCTTCGCAGATTTTGATATCAAAATCGGATTTCGTTTCATAGGCACTTTAAGAGCAGAGATGATGTAGTAAGTTATTATTGTCATATTTTTAATAAGATTTGATTACAATCGGTGGGTAGTAGAGTTGTATTTTCCTTCAAGACCAGCAAATTTCCTAGCAAAGTCTATAATATAAGATTCTTATACTCCTGACATGAAGAGCGGTTCACAATATTTGACAAACATCTCGGTCAGACATCACTACCAGACATCACTACCAATTGATTTAAATGACTTTTGAAAGCTTAACGAGAAAACGTAATAATTAAATTTAGATGGTTAATATTGTTATCTAATGATTGTTTATCAGTTAAACTACAATCCTTCTATTGATTTGCAGGCAGTAAGGGTGCAGCAATTGCTGCTTCAACCACAAAGAAGTTTGGTGAAGAATATGTTGACAGATGCAGTGATTATTCAGAATCAGGTAAGTGTGTATAACAGTTCGCAAAACAGTTAAAATAATGGGAGGGTTTTATTGAATATAAAGTCGATATTTGACAAGTAAGATTTTCAAAATTAAAATTTCACCACCTGGATATAAATTTTTGCCCATAGTCGAAAGTTATATTCCAGTAAATAGAATGAATAAATACATATAGCAACAATAACATGTCTATTTTAATACAATTAAAAAACAAAATATTCAAGAAATTAAAATTTAAGACTGGTTGAGTGAGGCAATTTTACAGCTGGTACATTGCATTTGCACTTTAATTTACACATTATTTGTGATTAAGTATCAAAATCAAAGTGACAGCAATGGAAATCTTTATATTTAATTAATATTGAAGAGCATGCAGGATATAGCTACTAGCTAGACCTAATAGTTAAAAATCTGTTGTAGTTTTTACCATTTTCATTTTAATACATATGGAACCTTTAGCTTTTGGCCTGTGTAGCCTAGTCGTCTTCAGAGATAACATATAGTATTTGAAAGATGTCAATTAATATCCCATATTATTTATGCATTATCTTTTATGCATAGATGAAGAATTAGAATTCCCCAAAAAGAGAAGAAATCAGGATCAAATGGTACTTTTTCAGACTGTTTTCCATGATTTACATGAGAATAACATGATATTTTTCATTGCTGTTACCAATTAATTAGTAAAACAAATCACTAAGTTATCCTTTTGGGCTCTAACATGAACTTTAACAGCATAAAATATTTTGTAATTTGCAGAAGATTCTGAAATATTGGATAGCTCAGTGTCCCGAAATCAAGGCAGTGTCACTGCAACTCCTACCCCAAAGAACAGCCATCCCCAAATTGGAGGAAATGCCAAACAAAAGAGCCATGCAGCATCTTGATGCATTAATCGAAAGTGTAGGGAGGAACAAGAGCAAGGGCGTCAATCCTGGGGGGATAGCAGGATACATCTCCCACTTTTTGACCAAGGGGATGCCTGTATAATTATGCCCTCCTTTTTGTTTTAAACAATTAAAATTTTTTTTTTTACAGAATAATCTTCAGTATTCCTCTCTGATATTAAAGAAATTTTATTTTTGATAATAGAATCAAAACAGATGTGAAATGCCTGAACTAGGCTATACGTAATGGTCTGCACGAGGAAGCCCCTGCTCAGACGACGTCTCCAAAAATCCGACATTGTTGCTAGGTTCTCGAACATAAAACAATCAAGTGAACTTTTTAAACTGGCTGATGTCATCTTACATATAAAAAGTCAAGAATTTCATATTGAAAAGTTTCTTCATAGCCATTATTAGAAATCAACTGTCACTGCGTATTACCAACTTTATGTTGAAAACTTTGAAACTCTTAACTTCATAATTTTTTTCCCAAGAAGTGAGTAAGGAATCATGCAAAAATCGTGCAAATGAGATATTTTCAGGAGCATATGTACGGCGTGTGTGAACCCCCCCACTTTTCACTGAATTGGTCGGTAAAGCCTGGCATCGTCGGTAAAACCGATTGGTCAGACCGGAAGTTGGGAAAACCTTGTAATAGTTAAATCTGTTGGTAAACTGTTCGTCGATATTAGATCGTTGGTAAAATTGACTTAATCAACTGTTTAAACTTTGTCGGCCACATAAAATTCAATTTAATTGAGTATTTTCCGCACGTTAAAATTTGTATACTTCCTAGTTCCCACGGATGACATTTTAGAACAAATAGGGTGCATTGTAGATTTACATTGACTAACTGTTATAGGATCACAACTTGCAACTACAATACTGTAACAGTTTGTTAGATTGTGACAATTATATTTTGTGATATATTATATCAAGTCGAACTTGTGAAAGAAACATTGAAACAAAGCCGTAACAGTGCAGAATTTCCAAAAAGAAGCAGCTTTTTGTAATTTTTTAATATATCACTGTAAATATATGTAATTATTCTATGCGATTAATTAGTAGTTAATATAGTAGATACGTAAGTATTAAGTACTTTTTAAGTTACGTTTGAAATATGAAAATTGCCATTTGCTATGATGCTTTACAAATTTATTTTAGAAATGTAATATGGTTACCATTACATGGGTTAATGTTAAATTAATATTCCTGAGCTTACAAACCTCCCTTACGATACACCCTCCATCTAAAATGAAGACGATACACCCTCCATCTAAAATGGTCATGGTATGCCACTGGAGATTTTATAGTTCTGTCACGTTGACATGTTTGCAGGAAGTGTATCAATTTACAGGATGTGAAATAAACATCGTCGCATTTAAAATATTTTCTCTTCTTTGGTTGCTCTCGTTTTTAACATTGAATAGTAGGTTTAGGTGACTCATTTGTAGTGGAAAATAGCGAATGAATTTGCTGAGAAATGTAACGCACCAACATGACTCGAAAAGGCAATAATCCAAAACGGACCAAACTGAAAGATTCTTCACTAATATACATCAGGGAAAATAAACCAGCACTGATGTTTGTGATGAACAAAAAAGTCAACAGCTAGGTTTGCTCTCTAATCTTTCACGTGATTTGGAGATGCCTGCAGTACAGCCAAGTGAGCCAATGTCTGACGGTGACTGTGGCAATGCTTCGGCTGCAGTAGAAAGTGACAAACGGTTATATGATCCTGATGCTATGTCTGGCTCAAGGAGCTACTTCTACTCTCCCTGCACAGTGAAGAACAAGAACACAACCTTGTGGAACTGCCTCCATCTGATGCATCTAACTCTAGCAATTTACATGGTTGTAGTAGTTCTTCAATAACTGTTTCTAACACCCCTGATGCAAGCAACTTATGTACGTTAGACAATCCAAATCAACCAGACGTATCTGTTATCCGTGTTCAACAACGAACACCCCAAGCACTTTATTTTCAGAAGAAATGGTATTAAAATACCAGTGGCCAGATTAGTCCTGATCTCCAAAACGTTCTATGCTTCTGCTGCACAAAAGCCAGTGCCCTAGGATTAAAGTAGTACTACGATCAAATTTTTACCTATCGATATTTTTACGTATTTATAAAGCAGAGCCGCTAAATATTACTCTGTCGAAACCGTTTTGGGATTCGACAATGGCAAGTATTTTTCTGACACCGAATCTGGAGTTGTTATGTCCGTCATTAATCGTTCATGTTCCTGACCAGCGTAACGAAGTGACATCAGATTCTCAATGCAAAAACTCCACCTGGCTAATTCTTCAAGTAAATCCATAGTGATCAAGGTAGTTTTTTCAAATTCTTGTGGACATTTCATCTACTTCTCGAAAAAAACAAGAAAACAAGTAAGCTCGACTGAAATTCAGGCGTAGCATCGAGAATCTGACAAACAATATTACCTTTTGACATTGCAGGCTCACTTGGAACACGTTCTTAGTAATGGTAAATAGTGGCCTAAATAATGGCGATCTCAGAGTTCAAAATACTTGTAAGTGCGCAAATACACACAGACACAACAAGAGCGAGAAAGTGTCTTCTGAAATTATTTACGTCAGTACAATATTTATTGCGACAAGGCTGTGCATTTGGGGGCCACGATGGATTTAATGGGAATTATTTGCAGATTTATTTGAGAAATACAACAAATACTTCACCTCGTGGACAAGAGGTGATGATGCAAATGTCCAGTCAAAACATTTTAAGAGAGATTGCCAGTGACATTCAAAAGAAAGAATGTTTTGCTGTCATTGTTGATGGGACACAGCATGTTAGTGGGCGAGAGCAAGAGTCCATATGTACGTAGAGGTAGATTCCGATTTATATGTACACAAATAATTTCTTGGCTTGTATGAAATCCCTGGTACTAATCTTGACTCGAGTTGAGTTTATCATCGATACTGTTATTACAGGCCTGTTGGACAGGTACGACCCTGAAAAATTTGGTTTATCCCAATACCTAAAGTTGGAAAATATTTTATTATCTGGTGAAGTAAATCTAGAAGTGATATTGAGTTTCTCAAACTCATTAATAATTCATGAAGAAAATTCAAAAGAAATTAATATTTAATCAGTATTTAGAAATAAGAGGAAGATTACAGCCGAATTTCCCCAACTTTAATCTCGATTTTCTCACAAAATATGGATTCGTTTGAGAAGCAAGTTCTAACACTTGTAATTGTTCATCCTCTGATGTCTAAATACGGACAATCCGGTTAAAAAAAATCGGCTGCGCCTCGTATTTTCAACCGGCTTGTCCGTATTTAGAAATCAGAGGAAAAACGCTTACTCGTGTTAGAACTATTACATCCAGAACTTGACAAACATTTTCTACCAGTACAGTTGGAAATGTTTAAGCATACCGACAAGGTGAAAAACGTGCATATCGAAGCATGGATCCTGCAGTGTGTTCCTTGTTTCCATAGGTATTGGTTCTACTAGTTAACCTGCACCGTAGCACGAACGAATATGCAGGTTGCAAATTTTTTTGGTAAAAAGGTGAAAACTGATTCGTTTGCATACTTAATCTTGTACGAACGAATATGTACATTATTAAGACCTAATTTACATCTTCGTTGAAAGGTTATCAAATTAAAAGGTCCAAAGGGAATAAAAGATGGCAGTACATACAGAATTAGAAAATAACATTTAATATGCATATGTATCACTGGCTATTAAGTTTTACAATCCTTCCAGTAAATACGTACCTAAAATGAACAAGTTTTGTTAATGGCTACATGGAACAAAAGTGTTCAGGGTTAGGACATTGGTTTTATTGTTTTAATCAACCAATCACAAAACTTGTTCAAGCAGCTACGTGATGACCCAATCCTTCAGGCTTCACTCAACATTAATTATAAGTGCCTTCAATAAGAATGCCTCCGAGACAAGGCATTGGAGAGACAGAAAGAACATTGATTGATTGAAGGTACAGACACAATGGCCCAATTTGGGACATTGTTATTAATGATATCGCTAGAGATGAAAGATTTCGTGATCTTCCAGCTAATATGTACAGGAGCTATGTGGTAATGTAGGTCAACGACATGCGGCTCGGTGAAGAATTCGTTGCAAGAGAGCAAAGGAAGTATGTAATAATTGTCATTTTGACTAGTTTGTGTCTGGTATGTTTTCGATTGTATACAAACGATAGAGCTGACGTTATTTTAAAATATCATTTACAATTCTTCAGTGGTTTATTGGACAGGGTGAATGAGATGCGATATGCTAATCACCAAAATGCCTTTGAGAGAGAGGCAGCTCATGCAGCCATTAGAAATAGGATTAATGGCAATGCTGATGAAAATGGCAATGAAATCAATCCTGACCCCATTGATAATAGAGCCGAAGTTCAGTTCAACCAGGTAGAAGCCGTGGGCAAGGGAATTCAAGAGCAACAACCAGCACCCAACGATGGCGATAATAGGGATGAAGTTCTGCAGGCAGAGGCTCAGCCGATTCCTGTACTTGGTCTTGGGGCAGAAAGGTGTCTTTACCATTCATTAACACGTGAAAATGCTGAAGCGTTAAATAAACAACTCCACCAGTCAATGGAGCTAATGAACCAACTTATAAGATGACAGCTGGATAATTAGTAATAATAAAGACCAGCAAAATTTCTTGTTGAGTTATAATAAATATAATGTTAATATATAAATTGATTTTGATTACTTATCTTCAGACTACAGTGCATGTTTATATCAATATAAAAGCGACTAACTTAAAACGTTACTATTAAAATTATAGCGGTCTCTTTCAAATCACTTCGCTGATTTGAAAAGAGTTCCCAACTTCGCATATTGTATTTAAAAACAATACATGGAGATTGCGGGTTTATTCCCCTTCTGGTCGTGCATTTCAAGAATTTGAGTACCTAAAATACGTTTCCGGAACCTTCTCAAAACTTGCACGGTTCCACCTGTTCACACGGGTCCATTACGTAATTGGTCCTGTGCAAGTTTTGAGAAGGTTCCGAATTCGTCCGGTACCATGTAAACAACTTCAGCCAATAGTATTCCAAAACAACTAAAATGTAAGTTTCTCTTTTACTGATAAACACTTATATAAATATGAAATGTTGTTTAATTGTCATATACGAAGATATGTTACGATATTTATAGTTTGTATATATGAATATATTTAATTATATCTACTTGACTTCTAAACTTGGCATTTCGTATTGCAGACAATTTTTCAACATTAAAATTAAATACATATATACAAGCAAATGAACTCAAAATTTTATAGCAAGTGTCATTGAACAGTAAGAATTTAACAAATCAAAGGACTCGTGAAAGCTGAATGTGCCTTTGAGCTAAAAACGCACAAAGTTCATTAACAATTGGTAACATCCAGCGTTCATGACGCCACAGGTGATGGACAGGCCCATACTCCTTAATCCTCCTGATGCAATGTTCCACACACTCCACACTCCATCAATAACAGACACTGCTGCTGGAAACATCACCCAGTGATTAGCCATATCCAACCATTGGGCCACTTCACTAATTATTTAAAATAGTTCCACAGCCCATTCCTGGACTGACCATAAATAACCTAGTCAGTAATGCCGCTTCTGATACATTTGAAGCCAAATAATCACCAGAAGAATTCAGTTTCTGACATCGAGTGTAAATGGATTATCACGAACCCTTAACTGCCTACGCCTAGTGTACATGAACGAGTGCCTGGTCGTTTTAAACCTTTGTCGATTTTGTTAGTTCTGAACGTTTTAATGGTTTTATATTGTAATGTCCTGTATCAATTTTTCTCGTGAGACTTTACTTGCAATTGGTTCATGTTTGCCGAAGAGTATATGTGTACACAACCACATTTGGAATCATTTGAAATACTATGGGATTAACACGAAGTCAACCCGTCGCGGCTGCAGAGGTGGTGTATCCAAACTGCGAGCAATTAAGTCTTCGTTGGGTTTCGATACTCTGGATCTCCAACTCTAGCTGGCCCATCCTATTTTAATCCTGGCAGTTTTTCTTCGCTTCATGAATACCAGTCATCATCTTCTACACCCGTTTCGCAGTTTGGTAATTCACATAAGTTTGTTCAAGTAAACAACCTCAAACAGTACGTTGGTTCTTCATTTAATTTATATCAAAATTAAAGACCTGGGATTTGACGTTCAGAACAAACGATCAACTATTCTACCTGGATTTTTACTGTCCAATGTTATGTCTCTAACACCGAAAATTGACGAAATTCGGCACACTGTGACCGAGTCTTGGTTGAAAGATTCTATACACGATCATGTCATTAACATTCCCAATTTTAATGTGATTCGAAAAGATCGCACTAATAATCATCACGGCGGTGTGTGTACTTATGTTCACTCCTCAATTCCATATCAGGTCTTGGACATGTCTTATCAAACATCTTTGGAGGTCTTATTGATTAAACTCTGTGCGTATCACTTACCAAGAGGCCTTTCCTGTATAGTAATTGGGACTGTTTACCATCCCCCATCCGCCAACGACGAAGTTATGCGTTAATATTTAATCGACCAATTATTTACTATCGAATCTAAATACACAAGTCGCGGAATCATCCTACTTGGCGATTTTAATAGACTTAACATTCAAAGTATTTGTAAAACCCCGTGAAGTTAGCTGCCAATTCGCCAGCTGCCAATTCGCTGCCAATTAAGTTAGCTGCCAATTCAACACCACTCTCCCACGTCGCTTGTAATGTGTTCAGACCAACTTTATTTCCAAATAATCACTACCTATCAACTAGCTAAAACATTTGCACTCAAAATCAACTTCAATGAACCAACTTTTTGACAATTTTCAACTAACGTTATGTGGCGCGTGCTTATTCTTGACTCAGTGACTTACAAGCTAATTCGCTTCCAGATTATTTCTGCTTGGTAGATGAGCAAACTGCACACATGCACATGGAATGCCAATATTTTATTTCTTATACAATTCTGTATACACCATCGCATGAAACATGGTGAAGTGCCTGCTTAATGAAATAAACAACTATGATGTAAACAACTGCTATCATGGGAATCACTTGAGGATCTTTTGCCCGTTTATCGGATTAGCACATTTAGCTGTTTGACAACACTAAAGATTAGTGTATTGCAATTGTTATATTTCTATGCTTTAATTCTTCACAGATGTGTTTCTCACGACAGTTAGACAACAACTTAAACTTAGTTGAACAATACACTGGACATTGAACAAAAATACATCAGTGCACCGATTTTCCTATTTGCCAGCTGCCAATGCAACACCAATCTCTCACGTCTCTTGAAGCCCGTTAGTGAAAACATTTGCATTCAAATTCAACTTCATCTAGTATTATGCCTAAGAAGCTCCTCTACTTTCCTGTATGAGGAACTAAATAGTCTATTTCGACTAATTTTCATCCAAAGAGCATTCACAAGAGCTATCACTCTGTGATCGCCATCAAAACAGCTGCACTGCCGATAAAGAATCACTCAATGACGTGATGACGTCATATTTTCAAAACCAATATGGCGTCAAAATCCTCAAATTTTCAACTTCAGCTAGCTATATAAGTAGGTAACCCCCCCCATACAGCATTCAAAGGGATGCCGCCTCATTAAAAAAGTCATTAAGAAGTGAAACAATGGTGCATGTTCGGTCAACATGCGGATCACTTTTGGGTGATTAACGGATAGAATACAGTAAACACCCGCATATAAGAACACATGATTTCGGGGTCAGGCTGATCGGGTTCTTATTTAACGGGTGCTTAGTGACAAATCAGCCTCAAAGTGTTCTTAAAATGTTCTTAAATTTCTATATTAGTAATACTACCCAAAAATGCCCCTAGATGTAAAATTAGCATAAATTAATAAATATTCTTTGATTTTAATGATCACAATCAATACTGTATCATTGAGCCTATAGATGAGATGACTGGCTGTCCTTCATTATAGGTAATGATGAATAAATACACTAATTAAGCATGAACATAAACAAGGAAATGTGAAAGCACCGCAAAACTTCTTTAGTGACAGAAATTCAAATGTTCTAGATTACAGCTTCCCCTAGAAGCTGTAATCTTCCAGACCCTGAGGAGAGATTTTCTCATCACCGGATCCGTCAACTGTCATGAGACACCCAGTCTTCTCAAAAAGCCTCTTGAACAGATCTCCATTTTGTGTGAGCTCACTCCAGCCTTCTCCGGTCCATTCAGTCATTAAAATTCGTCTCTCCTTCGCACAAAGTTTGTCATGCCATTTATCCAGATTTTCCTCTTTCTCCAACCATTTGTCCATTGCAGCTGCAATTTTGACTTTCATCATGCGTCCACACCCTGCATCTATGGGCTGGATTTTATCAGTTTGGTTGTCTGGTAGTAAATATACAGTTGCATTGATTTCGTTCCTGCATGCCTCATGGAACTCTCTAGTTTGCTGAAAACCCACATTGTCTGCGAAAATGACCTTTTCCTGGTCATTTTTTCCAACCCCAGGAAAAAGTGTATTGTTGCACCATTGCATGTTAAGTTCTGTATCCATCCATGCATTCTGTTGGAAATATACATCCACCCTTTCATCATGGCTTTGTTTCTCCAGTGAGGTTATATTTCCTTTCCCTCTAAACACAAGAGCTGGCTTTACGTTCTGGTCTCCTTCAGCCCTTGTACAAAGTTGCAAGGTGGCTTGCCTTTTGTCCAAGCCCGATGAGGGTTGTGAAATCCATACTTGCTGAGTGCCGATGGTGTCATAAGTTGACGCTTGGTTAACTACAAATGGAAGAGGGACCTGGTCCACATTATACCTATTTTCAGGGGTCCATCTTCCATATTTTGGGTCAATACAGGTTGATTTATTTCTCCTCCTCTGTGTTTTGAGGGCGTTCCTCAAATTATTGTGGAACTTCTGAATTGTTAGTCTGCCATCGTCAGCACTGTTTTTCTTCTTATTAGTTCTTCTTCTAAGTACTATACCATTCCTCTTCTTAAACCTTTGGAACCAGTTATCGCTCCCTTTGAAGCTGTCAGCAGTATCTTTTCCATAACACATTTCTATTTTGGCCTTCATTTTTTTTCTGAACCATAGCTTTGTCACTTTGCATCCAGATGCTCTTCTGAGTTTAAATTCAACAATTAAGAGATTTGCTGCCAGTGGATACCTCTCGCTGTGCTTTGATCTTTGATTCACCATTTTTCTTCTTTGTCTAGCTGATCTTATATTCCCGGAGTTTTTCGCCACTTTATTTAGTTCCAGTTCCTTTAAGATTTGGCTTCTGTTTTTGTTCCACTTTTGAACCAAAGATCGATGAACTCCTTTTTCCTTTGCAACTACATTGTACTTATTTCTGGATGATTTTAAAGAATCCAAAAGGTCGAGGGTTTTCTTTTTGAATTCGACTGTGTAGGATTTACGCTTCGCGCTTCCCCTTCGCTTGTTTGCAAGATTTCCATTGTTAACTATAGGGACCTCGGCTTCTTGCACAGCGTCTAGTGGACGGTAGCCTTGTGTACAATTCTCAAGCATTGAGCTCGGAGCATCGGTATTGTTTGGATTAGCCAGCGTGCTTTCGCATTTTGAGCCCTGTTGCACATCATTCTGGACTGCTGAATGCTTGAATTTCATGTGGCCCTCGAGGTACTGTTGACCTTTGAACGTTTTACTACAATAATTGCATTTGACATCATGGCTTTTCGACAGCTCAGTCGTCTTTTCCATCGTCGATGTAATATCCAGCAGACCACCATTCTTTAGCTCAACTGATTTTCGCACGCCACAGTCAAATAAAGTTCGATTCATCTTCTTTCAAGTTTTAAATATTTCAGCTTATAAAAATTCCAAACGCAAACTGTGTGTTCGACACGAGGAAGACTGCACTGTACAACTGTACCTACTGGTCAGCGGTGTATTTTGTAAAATTACCCAAAAGGCACTTCGAGTTGCCAAAGTGTTGTGCTTTGCTTGCGAGAGTCAAAAGTGAACTTTTATAAAATGTTTTTGGTGCATTATTATGGCGAACGAATATGAACTGTATTTAGAAGCAAGTACAAGGGGTTATCATGCTTATTTCAAGGAATATACGGTTTACATTGGGGAGATACTTTTCTGTAAAATGGAGCCAGATAATCCACACAGCCGATTTGCAGTTGCTATCAAAAATGAGGATGACAAGATTGTTGGTCATGTCCCTGCAGAACTTTCTAAAATCTTCAACAAGTTTCTATCAGATGATGGAACAATTGAAGCAGAGTGTATTGGGAGTAGATTCAACAAAGGGCAAGGAGATGGTCTAGAACTTCCTGTGGACTATCGACTTATTGGCAATGCTAGATATCTCAAGAATCTTCTTAGAGAATTACAGAAGAAGAAAACCGAGTTGAATTTCAACTGGAAACTGAGCAACGTACAGAAGTGTAAAGAATAAACTCCCTCAGTATGGTACATGTAGGATTTGACATGACATTAACTTTTGTTTATGATTTCTCCTGGATTTTCTTTATTGATTGTTGTAACCCTGAGGAGACTGCAGGACACTGAAACATTAAGTATACAAATCCAAACTGTACAAAACTTGATGCAGTAATGAAATTCTATACTGTATTTATTCAATTTTTTATGTATTTACAGTAGAAAAATCAATTACAGTAGAAAAGTCAGTACAGTACTCAATACAAAAATACGACCACTTGACAGCTGATAGAGTCATGACTGCCAACATAAAATCACTTGTTTTTTATGTAATTATGACACCTTTTCCATTTTATAAGAACATGCTGAATTTTTCAGGCTGATCTTGTTCTTATAAAAATGAGGCTTTATTGGCCAAATTTCAGCCTGGTGTTCTTAATCCATTTGTTCTTATATGCAGGTGTTTACTGTAGTACACTAACTTGAACCTCATTAATGAATTTTCAGTCGGACCTCTGCGAAGACATCTCCCTCTTCTTCGCGCGTTTTTTTATCGAGGCAGAACAAAGAGCGTTGCGTACAAAAAGTAATTAGTATTGTTAGTGTGACGAACGCAAGGGACGGAAGTAATTACCTCTAAGCCTCTTTCACCTTTACGATCCCTAGCCCTAGTCTCGTGTGCCTTTGGGACCGCATCGTATACTTAGGTGGCTCCCTCTGTGTGTATTAAGCCGGTTTTCCACTAGGCGATTTTGTTCGCGGCAAACGACTTTTTATTGTTCAAATTGAAAAGATTTCTAATTAGTTCCAGCCGAGAGCTTATAAGACAAAAGAAAAAGTCGCTTCGCGCGAAAAAACCCGCCTAGTGGAAAACCGGCTTGAGGCCCGTTTAGGCCCTATCTGGCCTTCTAATTTGGCCCGTTCGTAGGACGGAGTTTATACGGTCATCACGCTCCCTACACGCTATTCAGCGTTCGATTGAACCTGTGTTTGCACCGCTAAAAGATGAACCCTAATAATGTTGGCCGTATTATGGCTTATCTCGCTTTAGTGTACACAATTCCTATGATGAAGAAACACTTTGGGGAAACAGTGCGAAGAACTGTTCAAGATCTCAAACATATTGAAAAATATAAACGTCTTGGTTAAATTGGATGACTCGGCTATTTTATGACGCCGTTGTCATGATGTATATTCACGTTGTTAAGGTTAAGATTTGCATACATATGTTCATGAATTTGGCCGAATTATCGGTAATTATATCTCGCGTTAATGCACAGGATTCCAATGGAGGAAGAAACCCTTAGGGAAACAGTGTGAAGAACTGTTCAAGATCTCAAACGCATCGACATAGAAAAATAATAAGTTGTTACTTAGTTTTGGCGTAAAGTATTCTGAAGAAACCATTCGCAAAATGATCAGGAATTACAAAATAATGTTTCCTGGCAGAAGAAGTATTATATCTAAGAGTTTTAAATTGGTTGAACGGCTTTACTTCATAGAGAACGATGGAGCGAGGAGTTAGAACGAGGATATAAAGCGCACTAACTCTAGCAGCTTGAACAAATTTGTCCACCAGATCTTATAGATAAAAGCGTGGGAGCCATTAAGCGTAATTAAAGGTTACCTGTTTCATACCATAAGCGTTCAAATTGGCAGAAATAACTTGCCGAGTAATCATTTCGGGGGAATTATCACTTATCGAACCTTCGTTTATCAATTAAGCGATTCCTGTGTCGAAGAAACACTTCGGGAAGCAGTGTGAACTGTTGGCATTGCTTTCAAAGCGTTGCCAGGCCAACTTATCCTACGACCGATATTTGCATATTTCGCTTGAAAGCATGTGTAGAAACAAGGGCACTTATGAAGATATATAAAACCTTATTAATACGCGACACAAATATAGAGTTGAAAAATATTTATATCAGTTACAAACATATACATATTTTTCAACGTTACTTTAATGGGGCATACCTAACAGAAACTAATTAGTATTTTTAGCCGTTTTATTAAATATTGGGGACGGAAGTAATTACCTCTAGGCCTCTTTCACCTTTACGATCCCTAGCCCTAGTCTCGTGTACCTTTGGGACCCCATCGTATACTTAGGTGGCTCTCTGTGTGTGTATTTGGCCCGATAAGGCCTTTTGGCCCGTTCGTAGGAGGGAGTTTATACGGTCATCACGCTCCCTTCACGCTATTCAGCGTTCGATTGAACCTGTATTTTCACCGCATCTACAAAGAGATAATGTTTCCGGACAGGAGAAGCTGAAGTATACCTCTAAGAGTTTATTTAAATTGGTTTACTTGAACGGCTTTGAATTACAAAATAATGTTTCCTGGCAGAAGAAGTATTATATCTAAGAGTTTTAAATTGGTTGAACGGCTTTACTTCATAGAGAACGATGGAGCGAGGAGTTAGAACGAGGATATAAAGCGGACTAACTCTAGCAGTTTGAATAAATTTGTCCACCAGATCTTGTAGATAAACACCTCCAAATGGCCCTGAGGGCCTTTTTCGTGGCCCTGTGGCCCGTTTGAAAAATATACCGACTATCCCCGCTCACCTCCATGAATACCTCTCCCTCACAATTCACCCATCCACCCCTCAAATCGCCATATATAGCCGAAATTGTGACCTGCTGCATGCGAAGTTAAAGTAAAGTTAAAAGTTAAAGTAAAGTTAAAAGTTAAAGTTAAAAGTCAATGCAAAGTTAAAGTTAAAGTGAACATAAAGTTAAAGTGAACATAAAGTTAAAGTAAAGTTAAAGTTAAAGTGAACATAAAGTTAAAGTAAAGTTAAAAGTTAAAGTAAAGTTAAAGCAAAGTTAAAGTTAAAGTAAATTTAAAAGTTAAAATTAAAAGTTAAAGCAAAGTTAAAGCAAACATAAAGGTAAAGTAAAGTTAAAAGTTAAAGTTAAAGTAAAGTTAAAAGTTTAAACTGCTACGACTGCTACCTCTAGAAGACTGCTACCTCTGACTGCCACGAATACCTGGACTTAGTATACCTTTTTAAAGCATTAGTTGGTTCATGTGACTCTTACATTTCTATTAATTCCTCCAGCCGTGTAACAAGATGTACCAACCGATCAAATGAATTTGTTTTAAATGTCCCTAAAGTGAATAGCGTAACTTTTCAGAACAGTTTCTACTGTAGATCCCCTAGGATATTCAACTCTCTACCATCACATATGCGAGACGTAAGCCTGCTGGAAAAATTTGGCATTGCTTCGGTATAACTGTTTGGCTATTGATGTCAACTGAATAGTTTAATTTACTACATAACATTTATACAATAAGTTTACAAAATGGCCCTGAGGGCCCTTTTCATGGCCCTTTGGCCCTTTCTCTGGCGATACATCCTTCAAAATGGCCCTGGGGGCCTTTTTCGTGGCCCTGTGACCCGTTTGAGGAATATACCTATACTATCCCCACTCAACCGTTCTTTTAGTTTTGGATTCATTCTATTATAAATCGAAAATAAACTGTCAAAAGTGTAGATGCCTGGATGACCAAGTGGTTTAGGGCGCTGGGCGTTAAATCCCAAGATAACTGGATTGGTATCCAACACAATGAATAAATTAAACGATTTCAAAGTTGATAAAATTATATTGTTAAGTTTTCCCATTTACAAACACACGAATTTAAATTATTTACAAACACACTAGAAACCGTAAGGAACTGTATTAAAATTATTTTGAATCACACGTTTATTGTAAACTACTCTATAGTCTTTACTTTGTTGCTTTGTGACAACTTGCTTTGTGCTGGTATCCCTAGTAATTTTAAATGGAATGTCCACTGACACCTTCGCTGGACCTATCCCTATAACCATATCTTTCATAACACTAAAATTAACTATTTGTAATGTTTGATAATTTAAAGTGATTCCTCGAATTTTACAACATGTCTTTCCACTACTTAGTTCGTACGCATAATTTTTCGGTCCATCCGAAACAAAAGTGGTGATATAATCACCGTCAAGTTCATCCGTTAATTCTCCAAGGTAAACTCCAGTCTCAGGAGTTCGTGTCGTAATACAACACTCTTTCTCCCAACTGCTCCAACACACTGTAAAGCTTGAGCCTCGCATGGGCCGTCGTAAAGTCGGCGATGACTACGTTGGTCCTGGCGTTGGGTTCAACGAAGTTCTCCTGGTTCTCGTATCGTAGCTCAATAACATCGTCACTCACAAAGGATGCATCGGTCACATTGATCTCGTCGGAAGTTAGCATGTCGAAGTATTCTTCGGGTTCGGACACGAGTTTGACTTTGGTCATATTGGGCTTTTGCGCGAACTTCCCTTCAAAAACAAAAGCAAATATATTACGATCTATTACACATATGCTCACTCTCTAGCCACATATGCAACATATGCATGTCTATACGCTATTTCTACTTACCCCAAAATGAGTTCAGCATCCGCTTTGATAAGGTACATAGACCAGGGTTCTTCTCTATTTTGTTGAGATCCATAAGAACACCCTCTCGCTGATAATACTCGTCGATGTACTCCTTGCCTCTTCTCTTCGGTGTCACAACCTTCGGGAAAGCCACTGGACTCCTGCTTAATTTTTAAGAAAGTGTCAATATAATCTTTAAAAAGCACATTGCTTTGTTGGGGAAAATGCCACACTTCATGAATTGCAAGCAGACGATACCCTTTCTGCAATGCTTTTTGTAACTCTAAGGTCACCCATGAACCTTGAATGGCTCGCTCCTGATCTGTGTGGTTGCACGGTTCTTGACTCAGACCGTCTGCACATAGCTTGCATAGCGGAAAGATCAGTTTCCCATGAGCACGATAGGGAAGGACTGGGTGGTAAAGTTGACGCGGAGGTAGAACAGTGCATTTCACAAGACCAAAATACTGTGAAATATCTCCAAAGTTCTCAGTGATAATTTCTGGATGACCAAGGGGATATTCTCCGTATTTATTACACCAAGGATAAAGACTTGTAAAATCTACATAGTGTATCTTTATGGAAAGCCATAGTGGACAAAAGCGTTCGAGATTTTTCTCGGGCATTCGAGATTTTTCTCGGGCAGTCGAGATTTTTCTCGGGCATTCGAGATTTTTCTCGGGCAGTCGAGATTTTTCTCGGGCATTCGAGATTTTTCTCGGGCAGTCGAGATTTTTCTCGGGCAGTCGAGATTTTTCTCGGGCAGTCGAGATTTTTCTCGGGCAGTCGAGATTTTTCTCGGGCAGTCGAGATTTTAATTTTTCTCGGGCAGTCGAGATTTTTCTCGGGCAGTCGAGATTTTTCTCGGGCAGTCGAGATTTTTCTTGGGCAGTCGAATTTTTTAGTCTGCCAGATGGTCGAAATTTTTTACGGGAGAAAATATATCCCGCCATTATTTACCGTTCAACATGGCGTCCGAACATGGCGGTTCTCCTCGACAAATCTTGACGCAAATTGCACATCAAATTGACGATTTATCGCAAGCTTTATCAAATGATGGACAAATAGCGACCGTAAATAATACAGCAGGTGGTGCTGTCAATATCAACGAGAATGTAGAAGAAGAAGTAAGGGCAGTTTTTACAGGACATCGTGTTAGGAATATAAATGTAAACCCAAACGAAGCTCGAAGTCCTCGAACAGCTGTACAGCCTGTACTTACAGCCAGTACAGCTAGTGGCCCCACATCTGGTCCCACACCAAGACAGTTGACCGTCTCTTCCCCTGCACTTCCAAGTGGAAATATTTATACTCCTTTATATAATGCTAGAAGAAACTTTAATAATCAGCGAACTGCCATCGGAAACAGGCGAACTTCACGAAGTCAAAGAGCAACAAAAGCCAGAGGTGCAAATGGACCATTTTCACGCGACCTCATTCTTCTGACTGGGCCAGGTGATATGAATGTCCCACGCCAAGGAATTAAGGTTTTCTTGCAAGAACAGGGACATATTATTAATGCCTTTGAATTTATGAAAGAATGGAGTGACATTGAGATAATACTGCAAATACGCGAAGCTTTTCAAGAAAAAATACCGGATGGTGTTGATTTTGAAATTGTGCATTCAGTACATACATCACTCTTGACGCCAACACTGGCAGCTGGTCAATATTTGACTGGGTCAGTTATGAGTCGTGTCTTCAGGGATAACAAACCTGTGTATGTCAGACCATCAGTGCAAATCGTACGAACACCCCCTGCTAATGTTGAAAAAAAGCAAAAGACTTCTCATGAAAAAGATGTTGAAGATGATTTTTCAATTTCTACAGATAGCATATCCTTGTCTTCCTCAAGTAAGTATATATATATATAAACATATTATAAAGCTTCTTGGGTAGGTTTCGCGTAAGCCTGTAGAGAGATAAAGAGAAAAAATATTTAACGATCTAGTCGGTTTTCGTTGATGTACCGCGGGATGTATATAACATACAGCACAATGAATACTAATTAGATAAGAAATGATGAAAAAAAATAGACAAAACTTTGTTGGAAAACCTCCTCGATCGTTAAATAAGGCAGTTAATGGCCTCGAACGTCGGGATGTATGCTATATACAGCCCTCGGACGCAGCATACATCCCTCGTTCTCGGCCATTAACTCTTACATACTGTAGTGCGCCTATTAATGTTAGGGTTTAGGGTCGGGCATCTTTAATATATTACTAATGATGCAACATGGGTTGAGGTTTTGATAGCACTGAAAGACCGTAGGGAAATTTAACGATTAATAGAATTAATCGTAGAAATTTTACAATGGTCGGCTACTTGCACCAGAGGGGGAAATAGACCTTACGCATAATGATGTCACACGCTTATGCATGACTACTCAGACCAGAAGTCCCCGCGAGAATTATTAGAACAAACATTGCACATTTTGCGGGGAATTCTGGTCTTAGTAGTCACGCATAAGCTTGTGACGTCATTATGCTTAAGGTCTATTGACAGAAGACCCCCCTCCGAAAATATCAAATTTGCTAGACTTTCTCTATAAGCAATAGTTAACAAGGGCAAAGCTCATGTTAACTATTGCTCAAAGACATGCGGAAAGTTGTGTATATATACAATTGCTTTAGGAAACTTACCATTGCAACATGTTTTTTTTTAGCAGCTGTTTTTACTGTTGGTCTACAGTAGTTGCTCAGTCAATCAGAATGCAGCATTTAAAACAGACCACTAATTAGTTTATAATAATGAGATTATTTTACTCTGTCTCAATACTAGGACAACTTATTGCATGGTCAAGAGGAGACCTCCTGACAAGTAAAACTAATTATATGAAAGGGTTAAGGATCAATTGAAAACATGTTCTTTATTAAATTTGGATTGTACATGTTTTTCACAATTTGCAGGTAACCAAAGTAGAACTGGACAAGTGTCTGGTATTAATCCTTTTGAACCAACCAGCCAATGGCAGCCTGCAGAACAAGGTAGCCTTTCTCAGCCTTCTACAAGTCAGCAAGAAGCTGTGCAAATCCTTGATGGTAAGGCCAATGTTGTGTTTTCGGTAATAAAAATCCAGGTTCGTAGGTCGGAAAATAATTTAATTTAATTAGGTAAAAGATGTTTCCTGGATGGCATTGTTTGGTCAGGCAGTCACATGCTTACCGGCACTGCTAGTTAAGTTGCATATATTATACCTTTCATCAATACCTGTATATGCAAAGTATTTGCTCTTTTTTTAATGATATATTCGTAGGCCATACTTGAGTATAAAGAGTTGCCAGCCTTAAGGCCCATTTACACGGGCGATTTTTGTGGAGATTTGTTCTGCAATTTAAGCGGCGATTGTCGGTGCGATTTCAAAACGTATGTGTAAACTATCAGCGATTTTATAGCGATTTGTCGCAGCGTAGTCGCCACCGTTTCGATCCTGCTAGAATTTAGACGCGATTTGATGGCGATGTTTATTTGGATATCAACAAAAAGCTGCCGTTGCGTACCCCCAAGGGTGGTTTGTCGTAGAAAATGGCGGATGAAAGTGAAACCAACGAAACAGGCAACCGGCTAGGCGAAGAAAAACTCCATGCAAAAAGGGCAGTTTTTGGTTGATATCCAAATAGAAATCGCCATCAAATCGCGTCTAAAGTCGAGTAGGATCGAAACCGTGGCGACTAACGCTGCGACAAATCGCTATCAAATCGCTATAAAACTCGTTGATAGTTTACACGTACGATTTGAAATCGCACCTAAAATCGCCGAACAAATCGCCAAAAAAATTGCCTGTGTAAACAGGCGTTTATGTATTTATATATTACTATTTAAAAAAAATTGTTCGACGCACGATACACATATCCACCCTTGTGTTATAATTTATAAACTATATAATGTTTGCGTAATTTATATGTATTACAGTTATACGTGTTTGTAGAATGTAACGAAGTTACTTAACGTTATATTGGAGCACTGCAAATAATGCATTTTTTTGCACACAAATAGGTGATGTACAAGAAATACCGGTTATTCAGGAAGTTGTCGATGATGGACAATTCATGTTCAATGCAGATGACGATTTACCAGAAGTTTTATTTTTCCCTGAGGTACCGGTTCCTCAATGTACACGGGAACTTGTCATACCGAGAAGCAATATTTTACGAACAATGATCTCGGAATTCAACAATCCTAACATCCTCCAGTGCAAACTGACATTTGTGCTTATAGGAGATAACGGTAATCCAGAAAACGGTCGTGGACCTGGCGTGACACGCGATGTTTTAAGTCTATTCTGGAAAGAATTTTCAGTTTCGTTGGCAATAGGAGCAGCAGAGAAAGTGCCTTCTATTAGGCATGACTACCAGAAGAGTCAATGGTTAAGCGTTGCACGAATTATCGTATTTGGGTTTCGCGAAGCAAGGTATTTTCCAATTTTCATGTCTAAAGCTTTCACAGCAAGCTGCCTGTATGGAGATGAAGCCCTGACCAAAGAATGTCTTCTTGATTCCTTTTACGCTTATGTGTCGAAGGACGAA
Organism: Chrysogorgia sp. JL179-B06; assembly: GCA_035772405.1. NCBI lineage: Eukaryota > Metazoa > Cnidaria > Anthozoa > Scleralcyonacea > Chrysogorgiidae > Chrysogorgia > Chrysogorgia sp. JL179-B06. Next base: position 334,589 of record JAYKKM010000249.1, read on the forward strand.
CAGGAGATTACAAAAAAGTGCCTAAAAGGTGAGGTGGATGTTGCCCATGAAGATGTCTTGGATATGCTAAGCAGCTATAAATGTTATTGCCTGGCAACACAAGAAAATATTCAAACCATCATTGAGGAGTTAGCGCACCAGGAGCTGGTCCAGAAACCAAAGTATATCTCCATGGCATGGAGTGTAGAATTGAAAGTATTAAAATGTTTTCCTGAATTTTACGATTTTAACAGCCTGTGCGCTATGTATGAAGAAAAAAAGCCAACGTCAAAACGCGTCATAAAGCTCATGCATGCAGAGCCATGCTCTGATGCAGAGCGAACGTGCCTTGACCATCTCAAACGGTACGTCAAGTCGTTGGATGACAGCCAACTGGCAGGGTTGTTGCAGTTCGTTACGGGAAGTAATATCATCACGGTGAAGGAAATAGAAGTTGCCTTTACTAATTCTATTTGCGCCGCTCGGTGTATTGTTGCCCACACTTGTGGTCCACTTTTAGAATTACCGTCTACATTTCAGACATATAATGAACTATCTGAGGAGTTCAGTAATACCTTGGCCAACTCATTTGCTTGGTCGTTTGACATTGTATAACAATCATTGTACTGTTTGATGATATATTAACATTAACATTGACATTGTTCTTGTTGGTTTTGCCGCCTAAAAGTTTTAGTTTTGTTCACATCATGTGGAAGTCATATTACAGACCATATTGGCTCAAGTTGCCTATTGTTCTCCTTTTTAAGGTGCCGATATTCTACGGGTTCGTGTGCATGATGCATACATGTGCATGGTACAATTTTGTCATACGTTCTGAGCGCAAGAAACATTCCCTTTAACTTGACGCTAATATCTACATCGAACAACTAAAATACTATTCAGAGATAAGCTTTAATTATGATCAACAACTTTTATTTTGACTTTCTTTATCGACGCATTAGCTGATGGCGTGATATCTGTTGAAAAAAAAGTAAAAGAAAACACAGTGCCAAAAATCTCACAACTTTGCTAAGCTTTACGAATTTTATCCTGCGTCACAATCATGTTTAAAAGGTCGGTTGAGTTGGTCATATTTTTGTACATCAGGCCATGCCTGTTTTCACTAATCTGCATGGGTTTGAAGCTTTCATGAAGCAATACAGTGTATATACGGGCCATTTTTTCGCCATTTTGCATTCTGCATGTTTGAACTTTGTACCATGTTTACTCATACGAACTCCGTTTAATACCGCCTTTATAAACAGTTTATATATATGCATGTATATAAATGTATTACAGTATGTAATAAAATATACGTTTGCGAGACACGGGTCAGCGGTTTCGTTTGGGCTCCGGGTTCTTAGATATAAATAATCTGTTGTTTTGTAGGATTCGGCTTATTCATCGTTCAGCTTGCTCCCTTTTCTCCCTCCTGGCTTTTCGTATTCTACCTCTAGCGCTCTCCGGCCTTTAAGCTCGGGGCGCATCGGTTCTTTCGGCCATGGCTTACGCCCTCTTCAGATGCTAATCGTTGCATTATTGTTCTGGATTGCTGGCACTCCTCGTGGATGGGTGACTTTACCGGCCTAATAATATTTCCCCGTGTTAGACAGGTGACTTTACAGATCTTGGGATGGAGGAGGCTCCGTTGTTTTGGGGTCTCGTGTGCCGTGCCGGCAGCATTTTGCATCGCGGCTCGTCGTTGTCGGCACGATAGTCAACCTTGTTCCTACCGTGGAGGCGCGAGGCCTGAGAACAAGGTACAGGGACCCATCCCTTCGATGATCGATCTGCAAGACGCCAAACATATAATCACTCCTGGGTACTATGATATCGTAGTTGCTGTAGTATGCACTTTCGAACGATGTAACTTTCTAGTCTTGGTGAAACAAAGAAATATTTTAAACCGTTGACTTTAAACGCGAGTGTTTCAACCATGAGCCATGCCGCACGAAATTTATAATGCTGTTAATACACTATATATAATTCAGTTCAGATCGATTAGCTTGAGCAAATATATATATTTAAAATTGTATAGATAAGATGCTTCAAACATTTTTCAAACATTTACGAACATTGGATAAATTATAATTTAATGCTCTTTCGAACCGTGTATACGTTTCCAGACCGCTGGGTTAAAACTAGAATCGATTAACTGTAAACATTGCGCCTAATGTTGTGCCCTATACAAACGGGCGACAAATTTCATTGTAAGATCGCAGACTAACACGTTTCGAAATCGCTCATTGTCTTTTAAGCCCGTTTTCCATGCACTTGACCATTTCGCTCCCCGCTTGCAAAATGTATTCACGTCACTGCAGGGGAACTTAATTGCTTGCTTATAGTGTGAATGTTGAAGAACGTTTATTACACCCGTGTGGACTCACCAAGATGACAATCGGGTCCGACAAATCGGATCCCGTGAACGGGCCTTAAGAGACAGACGTGCGTGGTGCAAGTCTAGTAATTATATATAGTGTGCCGTTACTCCATTTTCACGCCAGTGTTGTTTTATAAAAGCTGTTTACTATACATGTATATATATATAACAAAACAAAACAAAACAAAGACAATCTTATCCAGCTACATAAACTACACTTTCAAGTATTAGTAAGTTTGTTTTTGCGTATTTTCTACTTGAACATCATTGGTATTGTATTTTTAAATACTTTTGAATTCTGCAGTAATGGCTGATCCTATGATTGCCATCATCAGCAAGAGGATTTGGTACGAGACGATTGACGTCATTCGCCTGCATTTCGGTAAGACGTATTGTGCTTTCAGGTACAATAATCATGTTACCAGTTTCGATATCGCTTACAGGACCATCGGGGTCCATCCCATATAAAGTAATATCACCAATATCAACATCGTTGATACCTGTTTCAACCTCTGAGTACCAGATGGCAAGTGGTGACATGCTGTGCACAGTGTGTAGACCATGGTGGTTCCATTGACGGACAAATTCATTCAAAGATGCTTGAATGGCTGGGAGATAAACGTAATGCAAAGCGTACAAATCTCGTTCGTCGTGACAATCTAGTATGCCATCCTCTTCCATGAAGTTAAAAAGGTCTTTGTAGTAAGCTGACATCACCCTATTGACCTCTGCCCAAAGCCGTTCTATTCGTTGGTTATGCACACTACGTCCTGAAATGAAGCTCCCTCGATTTAGCCCTCTTGTATTAATCACTAGTCTAGCAATATCTACGTTTTCAACTCCTCTGTCACCCCGTACACGTGAAGGGAATCCAAATACCTGAGTACCATGCAAAAAACACTGTAAAGCTGTATTTGCGAGATTATTAGTAAAGCATTTCAAGTATATGACTGCTCTACTATATCCATCTATGCAACCATGCAGAATAAACCTCCAATTAATTAACTTATGATTGGAGTCTATATGCCAAAGATGATTCGGTTCTCTAACGTTATACAGTCGTCGTTGAATAGCACAACGTCGTCGGATGGCACGGTTGATGGGATCAATATTTCGTAGAACGTCTCGAACTCTCCATCTCTGGACATTTATATTCCGGCCACGCAATGCTCCTCGCACATACGACTCCCCAGAGAACGGTGTCAAACGTAAAATATCTCTTACGTTTGATTCAAGTTCGTCGTCTGTGATTTCAGAATGGGTGTCGGAGATGCCGTATTCTATTCTTCTTCGGAGAGTTCTAGCACTGATACCCAGGGAATTTGCAATTGCTATCCACGACATGCCAGTGCTGCGAAGTATTTCTATTTGTTCTAACGTGACAACATATCTACGCCTGCCCCCAGTACTTCTCTCTTGTGATGGAACAGGACGCCGCACTGTGACTGACTCGTTGCAGTTGATAATCTGTTCTCCTACATGGCGTAGCTTATCTCTTAGAGATTGGAGAAGGGCATCGACAAGAGTTTGTATCCGCAAGCCGTTGGAAAAACGTCTCAAGACTAACGAGATGGCGATGATAATCTGAATGTACCCTTCGAGGCGTTCATGCGTGTATTCTAGAAGTCGGACATTTCCAGGTTCTGCTTCATTCTCTTCAATTCGTGTCAAGCATTGGTCTAATGATGACAGAAAATTTTCCAAATCTTCGTTGTATGCTTCTGTAAGCATTGTGCAAAACAACAGACCAAACAAAACGAACAAATATACATATTTCCAGTAGAATAGAACTGCCATCATATAGATCGGAGTGCAGTGTTAAGTCAGTCATAAACAGTAAAATGGCAGGATATATTTCCACCCGTGAAACTTTTGGCAGAAAAAAAACACAACACTCATTTCGACTATCGAAAAAAATAAAAAACTCAACTGCCCGAGAAAAATTAAAATCTCGACTGCCCGAGAAAAATCTCGACTGCCCGAGAAAAATCTCGAATGCTTTTGTCCACTATGGCTTTCCATATATCTTCTCATCGGTTTGACATTGGTGAAATAATTTAGAAGCATTTGTGCGACCACCGTAGAAAGCATGTCTCGGTTCAAGAGGCTCCACGATTTCAAAGTTGTCGAAATAATTTTTCATTTCAGGATTGGTTTCCAATTGGCGTCTTAGATCGCATTTCCACATCTCAACCACATTGTAGTTTTGGCCTTTCAAATAACGCGTTTTCTCGAGGGTACGTTGGTGGAGATCTTGCATGGTTTGTTGACTTACAGGGTTGACCGTGTCTCTTGCGTAGCATCGGATACAACCATGGAATTCATAAACGGTATTGGACTCTGTGTGGAAACCATCGACACGATATTTACCAATGCGTTGTTCACCAAAATTACGCGAATGCGGAATGGAAAGGTTGTTTATTTGGGCGGTGTACGCTAACCATTTAAGGGCAATAACATATTGTTTATCTTGAGGTCGATAACCATGAGGTGGGATGATAGCGATGGAGTTCTCCTGGAGAAAGTTTTTGCGGAATACGAGATTACAGGCGGAAGCGATCGTCAAACATTTCTCGAAGGGATCAATGAAACAGTTCTCGAAACTCGAGAAAACAACGTCGGAGGATGTCGACGTCTGATCGGCAATACGTGATGATTTCCTCTTGGAAGTTGAACACATAATTGTTGGCTATCAGTTCATTATACCAGACATAAAATTTCTCGCGATCACCAGGTGCCATGCCGTCCGGATTGTAATACTCAGCATCTGGAAGGGGGCCCACATAGTTCTGGTTGGCTTCGGTGTTGAAATAATGTGGGAAATAACCCTTGGCAAGTTCGTTTAGACCGAATGTTTTTGGAAAGTTTGCGAGTCTCATCAGTATGAAACATAACGAATCGACAAACTTGATATTTAACACAGGTACATTGAGTGTTAAAATCTTCGCGCCACGCATAATTACTTCGGGTACCAAACCATTCTTGTGTAGGTATTGCAGGATGAAATAGCCGTCATAGCCTTGGAAATTATGGGCCATTACTATGCTGCCGGAGTTTTGCTCTTGGAACAGCCATTCACAAAAATCATCTCTCGTATTTGGGCCACTAAACACGTTTTCGTCACCGCTCTCGTTGTGGACGACGCATAAATTTGGTAAGTGTTCTCCACCTTGCGTGCATTCGAAGTCGAAAAATAATAGCTGGGAGTACTCGCTTTCTCTCCTTCGTTCGCTTCTCCGCCCACGGCGGTCTCATTGACAATTAAATTTGTGTCCGATTGTGTTTGATCAGCGGTTTTTCTTCTTCTTTGCCGGTTGCATGTAGCACTGGTGGTTTTCAGGGTCGACGTATTGTTGGCATACGGTACACCGAACTAGTCCGCAATTATGACTTTGAGGGAGCTCGTTGACCCTTTTCACTACTTGATTGCAGTGTTGACATTTCACGACGGATGCACAAATCGGTCGTTTCTCCCCACGGTTGCTTAGTGCCGATCGAAACATTCTTGGCTTTTAAAGAACCGATTGCACTCATTACAGTACACCCAGCTCGTTATCGGACAGTTCTGTGTATAACACAACTTGCAGGTATCGCCGCAAAGATGGTCTTCGATCTTATCGTAGCCTTTCTTACAAACATGGCAGTATTTCTTGCGAGCCAAGAACGCAGGCATGCTTGAAATCACGTCGTAATGGTTATCGTGGGCGTAAAGATAAATATGTTTTGATGCTTCAGGACCACAATAAATTAATGTATTTAAATGTTCCTTTGAAACAATGTTAATTTGATGGTCGGTTAAATAGGTTTGAAATCGCTTGACTTCTTCAATACCACATTGTCCTAGCGGAACGTTGGCATTCTCGTGAAGTTCATGAGCAAGATCGCCTTGTAGAGTCTTCCGCGAATCGCTTATGTGCTGATATCTCTCATCGTTGTCAACTTTGGCTTTGGCCACGACAATAGCACGAGCGAGACACAAATCATCTTTATTCTGAATTCGTACGATTGTTCTCTTGTTGGTTAAATACATATCTAAATTGGCAATTTTTCGTTTCTTTCTCGTACCACCGTTCGGCATTTCGACATCTCAAATTCATGAATAATTCATGAGTTAATTAACCAATCAGAGTAGGCGAATTAATCAGGTGATTGCGGTTGGATACCCCGGTGAACCATACCAACACAATACACGTGACCTGGATATTAGATGAACAACGTTGTTCATCTAATATCTTAATTACGCATGCAAATAATCTTCAAAATTGTAAACTGCAATTTAAATTATAACTAATTACTATTGTGTTCAATTGAGATGCTATATGAACAACTCGAGCTCGTGTCCCACCGGGATATCCAAACACTCGAAAACAATTGACAAAAACACTCGCGCTTCGCGCTCGTGTTTTCATACATTGTTTTCTCGTGTTTGGATATCCCGGTGAAACACTCACTCTCGTTGTTCATATATAACATGAATAATATTCACAGTAATGGTATCGTCGAGGGTAAACGTATCATTCGACTGAATTACTCTCTCCATTTCGGCCAAAATTCGTTCGACAGTCAATTTTTCACGAGGCATGAACGGTAGAGAAATGGGATACTCGAGTTGAGGCGAATGCATGATGAATCGGACTTGATCTTGCATCGCTACTCTATCTGTGACTCGATATAACACACTCTCGAACACTTCATGTAGATACCTTAGGACATCAGGCAAGCCTTGAACTTGCAAATTATTAAACTGGATCTTATAATCAAAGCCCGTGGTCTTAAATTTCTTAACTTTGACTTGTTTCACAGACTTAACAGTGAATAACGGAACAGTTTTAAGTTTCTTACTTGTTGATGATCTATCGTTTACCTCAGCTGGCCGCTTGCGGTTGCCTTCTCCCGTTTGGACATCCAACAGCTCTTCCATGTCGCGCATGGCTTCGGGCACATGGCAGGGATCCTCTAACTCGGCCACAAACGAATCATCGTTCCAGTCGTTTTCGAAAAAGAGTCTCTTGCTCTGACCAACCAACCAACCATCAAATCAGTGCATATCCCACATCTCTCGATTTCTAAATCTCGCTCCAAGTTATTTGACCGATGATAACCCTTTGCCAAAAGGCAGCCTCCCTGTGTCTTTCGTCCAATTCGAAAAGCCATTCCAACACTTCGATTTCTTCGATAAGGGTACAACTACAACCCTTGATCACATTGATAATGTCCATTACTGTAAAAAAGATATAAAAAACATATTAAACTCTTATAAGAACGAAACAACTATTCAAATATATATAATTCAATTCACTATATAATCACATCAATATCTTACCTTCTCAATATCAATATACGTCCAAAAAATCAAAACAAACTATATCCAACAAGGTAAACTTCAGAAATCACAGGTAAAACACTATCCAGCACGGTGAAACACTTTAGGTAAAGTGTTTGTTGTATGTTTGGCCGGCGTTTATGTAGGCACGCAGACGCGGATAAAAAAAAACGCGCGAAGGAGATGTCTTCGCAGAGGTCCGACTGAAAATTCACCAATGAGGTTCAAGTTAGTGTACTATTCTATCCGTTAATCACCCAAAAGTGATCCGCATGTTGACTGAACATGCACCATTGTTTCATTTCTTAATGACTTTTTAATGAGGCGGCATCCCTTTGTGGCGGTATAGTGGGGGGTTACCTACTTATATATTCTTAACTAAATTGATAAGAATGCTGAAACTTTGTAAATAAACTAAAGTATATAAGATCTTTCATATGAACTACATTTGTATTTTGGAATGTTTTGATACTCTGAACATGTATGCCCGGTAATGATGAAAGTGCACACACTTTGCATAGTATATTGTTGCCAGGCCCATGGAGATCGCTTGGGGTGTCATGAGATCTCTTCCATTTGAGTTTATTTCTCCTCTATCAAATAACGTTTACTGTAGTGCATAGACTCGAACACACGTAGATATTGTGTTTGTGAGGTCTGAATTATTGTATTCTTTTTTTTTAGTTAAAAGACTCCTGCTTCCTAGTGGTCTCCTTGGCAACAATATACTTCATATAGTTGTGTGCACTTTCATGATTGTCATGCATCAAAACATTCCGCTTGTTATATTCCTCAGTTTGTGAATTTTATTTAGTCTATGTATATTTAATCAAATGGTGTGTTCAGATTGCTCATCTACCGAGCAGAAAATGATATGGAAATGAATTAACATGTCTGTCACTGAGTCAAGAAGCGCGCTACATGACGGAAGTTGAAAAATTTCAAATAAATAGTAGTTTGAAAATTGAAAGGGCGAATTGCATGTACGCAGAATTGCGTTCAGATTGCTCATCTACCGAGCAGAAAATAATCTGGAACGGATTAGCTGGTCTGTTGTTATATCTTATTATGGGAATAATGATGGAGAGCTGTCTGAGCACTTAAAAGTTCTTTTATTGTGATAAACGTGGTTCATTGAAGTTGATTTTGAGTGCAAATGTTTTAGCTAGTTGATAGGCAGTGATTATTTGGAAATAAAGTTGGTCTGAACGCGTTACAAGCGACGTGGGAGAGTGGTGTTGAATTGGCAGCTGGCGAATTGGCAGCTAACTTCACTGGGTTATTTGTAACCTGTTTAAGCTGAAACAATTAATTAACTTTCATACACGTAAAGATCAAACACTCGATTTGGTTTTAACAAATATGCATCAGTACTACCATTTCACAGTAAGCGTTACCTTACTGCTTCGATATGGGGGTCTCAATATAATCAACACAACAACCACGGCAAATGCTGAATTCAACTCCTCACAAAAGATCAGTGAGCCCTTAAAAGAGATGATTGTAGACCAACGGGAATCGTTCACGAAACCACAACTTCAATCCATTAAAAACGATCTGCATAAACAAAAACTGCAAGAAATCGAAAATGTTGAAATCATTCATGTGCAATAGTGTACATACTATTGTATAATTGCCTAGATGTATAAATGTGGATGAGTTGTTTACAAATTCATATTTCATAATTTTAGGATGTGAGGTGATAGCAACTGCCTCTATAGAGCTTGTTCAAAGTTGCTGTGTGAAAAAAGACCTATGGTCATCATTGAGAAACTTAGCCAGTATTGAAATGTTCAATAATCTGGAGTTTTATGCATTCCATCCATATATAGAAGAGAAGTTGCATTTCTTTCATCATGAGCACACAGCCTTTTCTGCTTCTGTATCTGATGCTGCATTGTCTGATGGCTATGACTACAACAATCCCTAATGATGAAAAGAGAGGCAATTAAAAATGCTACAAGTGGAACATATGCTTCCCTGATGTGCATGTTTGACCCTATCTTCTGTTGCTGGGATAAATATCTTGTCAGTTTATCCTGAGGAGATAGAAAAGGAACAAAGTACTCACAAATGCTAAATGGCACAATTTATTCCAGAACACCGCATAAATTGTTTGCAAGCAAACTTGCTCAGCCAACAAAAATGATTATTCTGTGGTTAAGGGCTGGAATTAACATTATTCCTGGTGTTCCAAATACATTCAAACCAAACCATTTTGTACCACTGGTAGAATATAGTCATAAAGGAAAAAGCCATCATGGTGGATCATCTCGAGCTCATCAATCTAAAATTGGTAAAGCCATACAGCCAAGCATAACAGCACTTTTTCAAAGAGAAAAGCATGGCAAAGGAATTCAAAATACCTTTAAAGGTAAGGGTTTTTCTTAGTTATTCATTTGGTATACAGACCTGACAAGAGAAACCGGGAGGCTCGCAGACGAGGGCCCAAACTGAGGCTCCCCTTTAACAGTGTGATATGCATAATTTTCTAGCAAATTTTAGCTAGGCTCCCCAACTAAGCCCTCGAATAAATTGCCCTTCCCCACATCTTTGTGGTTGGTCTAAGCTACTTATTGGAGTTGTGTAATGATTGCAACATTTTATAAAGCATATTATATAAAACAGATTTATTTTCTGTAGAAAACTGTAGTTCATGAAGTGAAAGTGGGTACAATTTATCCCGGGCACTCTGTTTCCCTCTCCTGCGATACTAATTGAAATGTCAGTGGTCAGCATAGAAAGAACTATTGCGCGTTTTCCCGCGGTATATTCAAATGTGAATCCCGATGGATGGAGAGAATATTTCCAAGTCTCGTCATTATGACTCTGAGCTGGAATTTATTAGGAAGAACCTTCAGGGCCTTAGAAAAGAAGGAAATGATTGTTTCGGTCACATTGACGGTAACAATGAGAAGGTAGATCTGTTCGTCAAACACTTGTCATTAACGTGTACAAGTTTTGTTTGGTCTGAAAGCCACCGTAAAGACAAGGATCATAGACGATACATGAAAAGCTGTAAATGTGTTCTTACTGTACTAATTATTTAATAAAATGCTGCTAAGGGAGCGTTCATAATTTATTTAGTGTGTGTGGCCACTGTGGGGGGAGTTATGACCCCCAAGTTGGACTGACCTCCTCTGAAATGACTATATTATGCATCTCAGTATTTTACATTTGAACAAATCTTTCACAAAAATTTCCAAAAGGATACCATTGGTATAAATAAACTGCAAAAATCAATGGTGGCCATTTTCGAATGTGGTCAATTATACGTTATAATGCTGCCATTTTTTGGTTTGATTTATATGAGGATTAATAGTATCACTTAGGGGCTGATTACATGGAGATTTTTAGCCCATTATTAACTTTCAGCCTGGTTAACCGTGCTGAAAGTTCATCCCGGCTTCCTATAAAATCCTTGTAAAACGGAGTTTGTGATTACATGAAGTAAATTGGGATGAAATTTGTACGTGAGCATGCATTTGAAGTAAAATATGAGGTAGTGCTGAAAAAAGATGGCCGCCAACTATAGTCAAATGTCCGAAGCTAATAATGCGCAAAAAATCAATTTACAAAGCAGTAAGATTTCTTTGGACTCAGGGCGATAAAGTGGCTAACCTTGTTCAATGTTTGGTAAATTACAAGAGCATATGGAGTACAAAAACATCGATTTTTCAGCTGATAAAGTGAAGCTGTCCGACAAGTCATGGATCGAATTTACGTTAACCAACCATCGTATTTTGGTCCTGAGCGTGTAACACTGATGGAGCTAATTAACAACAATGACCTCAAAGAGATGATAAAGAAAGGTTATATACTCACGTACAAGAGAAATCAGACAGAATTTTTCCAAAGCTGTTACTACAGGTTCTCGCAGTGGCAGTGGGAAAATTGTATTATAGTTTTACGATCAATTAGTTTTTATCTAGGGTGGTAGTGCAGCAACTGAGCCATTAGCATTTGGTACAAGCACGGAAGAATTGAATACCACCATAAATTATGAAGCGAGTGAAGCACGGTCTGAAAGTGGGGAAGATTGTGATGATATTACATCATTGTCAGAAGAGTCTTCTGATAAGTCATGCAGAAGTTCCACTGGTAAGCGTAAAAGCACTAAAAATCCAGTCCCAAAATTAAGATGACAAACGAAGACACATGCAACGTCAATTGAGTGCTGCACAAAGGGATCAGTTACTTATTAACGAGTCAAAGGAAGAGATCAATTTAAAAGACATTGCAGAAGCCAGTCGCATGAAACATTTGGGCAATCTATGCAACAAATGAGTATGTCAATCCTACAAGTTGCGCAAGGTCTAACTCGTTCTGTTGAAATGATGAGCCAAGCGATGTTTAGTCAGAACACCAAGCTCCTTCGAATGTGTTCTGCCAAACTAGTGCACCAAATCAAGAACATCCAATTCAGTACTCCAACCTAACTTCATTGGGTTATGCATACCCTTTCCAACAAGCGAATGCTGGTGACTACAACAAAAATGTTACCAACCTTGATACAACAATAAAATCACGAGGAGTAATGTTTTATTACTACGTTTCATAGGTGCTAATAGTGTTATGTAATATCTAAAACATAAAGAAAATTAGATTTTAGAGTTGTTGACTGAATTTTAATAACATGTTGAGGAAGATTTTTTTATAATTGCGTTTCATACCTAATAATAGCGGGTTGTATTATATAAACAAAGAGATTAGATCTTAACGTACTTGGGTTAAATTTGAATAAAAAGTTCATATGTTAAGAATCATAAATCATAGCTACGAATCATGATATGTATTTATAAAAAATGAACCAATGAACTACGTTTAATTTGAAACAATTAAATCACTTTACTATTAAGATATTAAATCAATTAGATAACAATTAAATCACTTTACTATTAAGATATAAAAATCAAAACGCATTAGGATTGCAAGAATCAGACAAAGTAAAAATTATATTTCTACAAAGACCAAAAGATAAACGATGTTATCAAGAATCAAGGAAATGGAACGTCCGAAATGAAGTTGCTACATGAAGAATATATACAAAAACAAAATAATGAAAAGCGTTTACAAAAGGTATTCGGTGTTTACCTGTCTGATTCATCATCGTCGTCATCGGAATCAGAAGAAGGGTGTTTAATCAAAGAAGAAAACCATTTAATCAAAGAAGAAAACCATTTAATCAAAGAAGAAAGCCCTTTAATCAACAAATTTTGCGAACCATCAACCCTTATTCATCGCTGCTTGTTGACCGACGCTTCTTCTCCAAACTACAAAATTCCTCTCACACTGCTAGCAGAAATACCTATCACTGATTTACCTATTTTCCAAAATATCACCGAAACGGCTCCTGATGATAACATCGCAAGTATTCCTGAACCAGATGAAAACTTTTACTAAAAATCTTAACCTCCTACCACCAACAACATTGTTTGATTTATCCGCCAGATTAGCAAATTTTATTCCTGATAATGGAATATTAAATTCCTTTTTTCCACCACTACCTCCTGCTGATCCCATGGTTTTTGAAGATGATGATGCAATGGAAGATAGAATAAAACAATTTAAAAGACAATTATTCTATATAAAAAACATAAAGTAACAGATACAGAAACTGTAGTGTATACAAATATTAATAGCGATGAAGATAGTGATATTATAGTTAGAGATCTAGATTCGTATAGACAATTAAAATTTATATTTAACCAGAAGGAAAAGATAATTAAAAAATTTAATGTATATAAAAATAATAGGATAGGAATTAGATTGTTAGAAAAAAACTATCGTAAAACATTTAAGAAAATAGAGAAAGAACGTAATGATGTTAAGGTAAAAAAATCTTTAAAAAATAGATAATTTCTTTGAAATATATATATGTTGGTGTGTATGATTTTTGTTTTTTAAAACTATGGAAATCATTCTCGAAGAACTTGCACGAAACAATATTAAATACAAAAGATTGACAGAGTTAATAGAAATATGTATTACAGATCATAAAAATTTATTGAAAAATATTAGTTTACAAATCAAAACAACTGATCAAATGGTTCTCATTTATAAACAAATGGAATGTCATAAAATTGGTCATATAATTTCTTTCTATTCATTAATTCATTATTTGTTTGATGGTCAAGTTATTGGTGAAAAAGAAATTGAATTAATTCAACATTGGACACAATTAACAATTACAGATTTTAAAATGTCAAATAAACAAATTTTATTAGAACCGACAACAAACTTTACATTAGAACAAACATTTCTTTACAAAACCTTATGTATTTTTACAAATGTTATTATGTTTACTCTTAAAACTCTACTTTCTAACTATAACATCTTGTAAATTCGCTTTAAGTTTCCCTATTAAAATTAACATAGCTATCTAAATATGTCATAAGATAACCCTCTGCATAATCTATATTATCATCTTGTAATATTATTGAACAATATGGTGTTAATAAAAAATAATCTAATATTTCTATTACGTATACATTGGGTCTAGATATAGTTATAGGGAAGGAATCAATTACTTGTGTTGTAGAAGTTAGTCTATCAAAATAAATTTCATATCTCAAAATATCACTATTGAATACATAATTAGTTGAAGGGTTCCCCCCAAAAAAGTAGATTTTTGTTTACAATTTTTATAATTACAACACCCTGTATAATCATTAAAAAACAAATACAATTTGTGTACGAGACGAGATCAATAGGTGAAAGAATATTATTCTCAATTCTACCTTGAGGATTATGTTTTGGGCAATAAAAAATAAAACAATGCTAGGGGAAAAATATTATACTTAAGTAATCCAGAATTATGGCGAAAACAAGCTACTAAAAAAAGGTGCTACAGTTAATAAATAAAGGGCAAGATCAATTAAAATAGGGGTTGTACCATCTAAAGATATTTTATCTATCAAACGAAATATAAAATATCTACCCAACCCAAAGGTATCAATAAACGATTTTCCTCCTGTGAAAATTAAACAATAGCGGATATAAAATGGTAAACATCATCACGAAAATATTGCGGTCTTGAAAGACACACATATATATATACACACTATATACACTATTATATATATACACATATATATATACACACTCACATATAACTGATCTGAATACTGATTATCTAACCTAAATATTGAAGATAATAATAAAGCGTTCTTTGATAATATTAACTCATCAGGATCTGAATATCTATGTAAAATATATTTTTCACTATTGTCAATATATGGAAAAATGTATTTTCCTTCACACCCCTCAACTGTCCAACTTTTCGAAAGTTTCATATCTTCAACTTCTGGATCTTTTAAATGTAAACAATAAAATCCTGTGTAATATCTTGCAAACTCATTGGTTTTAATTTGTAAACACCCAATAATTCCACCACAATAATAATTGTAAAGACCAAACATCCAATAGATAAAACCAATCTGTGAATTTTTAAAGCATTGAAAATATGTAACCACTTTTAAAATATATATAAAAGAAATTTCCACTTTTGTCTTTTTTAGTCCATCGTTTGTATTGACTTTTTTCTTTTGATAGATTTTTTCATCTAAAATAAAAAATAAATTCAAAAAATTCAATATCTTAACCTTTAACAGCACATATTCTCATATATATGTTGCTCTTACCATGTAAAAAAATCTTTATTCTTTTATATCTCAAATCAAAAATATTTAGATTTTATCTAAATAAACCCTACGTATAAAGAGGGTTGTGCGGTTTAATAGCGTATATATAGTATGTATCTACACCACACCTTTTTATTTAATAAAATCAACACATCACTCCAACACTATATTACACTAGTACTTTGTGAACTTTTCTTTTAATTTTTATAAAATACAAAATGCATAAATTATTTTCATATATACTAGAAATACGTATACGCAACACCCCTCGCCCGCTTACTGTTTGAAACTTGTATAGCGCAATACTGTACTTCTTTTAGTTCTTACTAACTTTTAGTTGTACTTGAATTAGATAATAGGCCATTAATTTGCCAAACTGAATAGACTTTCAGTGGACAATATCTCTGCGAGCTTTGTGTTGTCTGAATTTAATTCAATGTTTCAATATAGGACATACAAATAAATAACTAAATACATTAATTGGTAATAGTTAGTATAAACAGACACTATTGGCTGTTGAAGGAAGAAAGTGCATCTTTATCATAGGGGTGCATACAAAAAAGTGCAAATATATAGGGCCCATTCAAATTGGGTTTACTAAGACACATATTAGGGTTTTTCCATGATTGTTGGTGTGGATAGATTATATACAGCAATTTGATAATTCTACCCACATTGGACTACTGCGATGTGGAGCTGGCAGGGATGTGGATAACTTAATATTGATTTCTCTCGATAGGTCTCAACGCACAGCAGGGAAACTGATCTTTCCTAACTCGGGACTTGAAACTGATTGGTTCATAGAAACCCTAGGATTGGTACCTCTTGTAATTAGAAGAAAGTTAGATTGTGTAATGCTAGTTAAGAAATTTTGTGAAGGCATTTTCATATCATATCTAAAGAACTAATTTCATCTCAATGAATCTGTTCATACATACATGTTTTCGCACCTTATCAATTGCCTTAATTGACATCTTCAGCATTTACAACTTTTGAGTTAAAATTAGTTTTTGTAACATTGTACTGAACGTATATGAATTATGTGTTTATATTTGCAATAACTTTAATTTGTTAGGAAATAAGACTGCCATTGATACCAGTGTTAGCATTGAAGTGTTAGCACTGTATAAATATTATTGTATTATAATTATTATTAATAATAATAATGCCTAATGCAGATATCATATTTTGATGGTTATTAATACAAAAGCCATATGTATGTGCAACAAAAGCATGGCATAAAACCTATATATTCAGGACAACATGCCTATAGCCTGCTTGTTGACAATGATCTAGCTGACACAGTACAGTACCAACAATTTCTGCTGACATAGTGTGTCAACATCCCAATGTCAACATAATCCTATACCGGTATAAGCTGTACATGTATTTTACATTGCAAGTCTGGGATCAGTGTTGTCC
This sequence comes from Chrysogorgia sp. JL179-B06, assembly GCA_035772405.1. Taxonomy (NCBI): domain Eukaryota; kingdom Metazoa; phylum Cnidaria; class Anthozoa; order Scleralcyonacea; family Chrysogorgiidae; genus Chrysogorgia; species Chrysogorgia sp. JL179-B06. The sequence continues at coordinate 351,336 of JAYKKM010000249.1, forward strand.
AAGCCTATTATCAGACACAATAAGTTATGGCCCACTAGGCCAGCTACTGTAGGCCTAACATGTTTCATAATGGATGGAGAAAACACAGATTGTTTATGGAATAGAGACTAGTATACAATACATACAGGTAGACGATCGTCAAGCTCATATCCTCAGAAAAATTATTCCCTTCTGATTACTGGTGACTCTAACCATTTGAGCCATCGAGACTCAGATGGAGAGAGGTAACAATGATCTACTGGTTCAAATTATATAAGTGCCTATGCGGCAGTTACTATACATCAGTAATTTTAATGTGTTAACTGCTGTAGTAAATTCAACCTGCATAGGACATATATCAATAGAATTCTGAGGATATGAGCTTGACACTCATGCATGTATTGTCTGTCTACTCCGAGCTCTCCCTTACTCACTACAGCAGTGCACATATTACCACTGACCAGTATACAGTAATTGCTTGTTTATAGTTTATACTACAAAATTGTAGTCCAGGCCCATGTTGTAAACACAGCTATAGTCTGCATGTTTTTGCACCCTAAACTAGCCTATTTACTGTACAGTGCTGGTATATAGAGGGCAAAATTACTTGAATATTAATGGTTAATGAGGAGAGCATTTTTCCTAAATTCTGGTCAAAATTACTTGTACCTGATTGGTGTTTTACTTGTAAATCCAAGCTCCCCTGTTCTCTTAGTCAATGTTTAACTCAACAAAGTTGGTTGTAATGTACCGTTTACTTTCAGTGGATTGTATAGTTGTTTTTCACACTTGCTTTTTACATTTAGCTAACTTATTTATGAATAAATTTTGCCCTCTATGATTTAACAACCAACAGGTAATCACATGGTTCCTCGTAAAATTAAGATTTAATTTCACTTGTGTTTTCAAAGTTTCACAAATTGCCCTCGTCGCTTCGTATTTACAACAGTTCTACATATCTAATGAAGCCCTGGGACTGATTGCCAACATGAAACAGCTTTAAAAAGCTCGGATTGGATTCACAAACTCTGATAAATATATTAGATATTCTCAGACGATATATTTTGAACTACTAACTCTAGCAACTTATCCTATACATCAAATAAAAGCCTGAATACTTGGACATATTTGCAAAATATCTTTGTAAACTGATTACTAAACAGCATCAAAAAAGGGAAAACGGGTTTACCTTTTGACGCCATTTACGAACTTGTCATCTCCCGCCGATGATACTGTATCTTTTGAACACTGCATTTTATGAACTTTTTGAACACAAATCTTCATTCACCGTATAACGCGACAAAACATACGTACTTTTCGTGTTTAAATATAAGGACTTTTTCGCACCGCGAGGACGAGGTTGGGCCGTTGATCCCCTTTCATAAACAAATAAACTAAATGTGACTCTGGAAATGCTAGGAATCCCATGTGAGCGACTAAACGCCGGTCGATATGAACACCCTCAGGCCTTCGGCCTTTGCTTCGCGCCGCGATTATTTAAAAAATAAACACCACCTCACTTCTCTTCTGCTGTTCGTTGTGAATACATCTCTCTCTCTCTCTTCACTATATTTTCCTTTTATTTTTTATAAAATACCTTTATCAAATCTAAAAAAAAAATTTTATTCCTACTGTATTGTTATTCTCACTTGAAAGTTGTACTTTTTTTTTAAAAAGTATGAGGCGCTTGATCCCTCTAATGTTCTGTATATTTATTTATTATTGCATTGGTGCGCATTCAACCTGCAGTACTCTTGTATTTCGCGACTGGTTTAGACTTAATTGTCTGGTCTTCCTCTCAGGAGGTTGATGTCAGGTGCAGTCTGGTCCATAGTGACATTCAGCTCACCGTCAGATCGATCGATTTACTTGTTGTGGTGAAAGAGCTAACTACAGTAACACATAGTTTCACAAAAGGATTTATAAACATAAATAAAAAAACACACCTCTAGATAATAAAATTGGGAAGAATGGTTATATTCTTCCCAATTCCACACACCAAGTTCCCCACCCAAAAAAACATAATTTTTTTCAAACAATTATTAAAACCAAAAATAAAATATACACATGATATTTTACTCAAACGTATCTACACTCACAACCCTTTTTTATTTTATAAAATAAGCAAACGTATCTACATCCACAGGTCTCGAAAACCTTTTTATTTTTATAAAATAACCAAATCCTATACCACACACCAAATTCTACTATTTTTCCATTTTAAAAACATTTATATAATACGTACAATTATGAATAAATTACATATCTCACACTACTTCATATTAGTCATTGTACATCTGGTGGTCTTGGAGGTAACATCTCACGTTGCACTCTCAATAATTTTTTTTCTTCATCTATTTTTTGTTTATAAAATACCTATCATAACCACTATTTTTTTTTATAATATCATTTCAATATAAACATTTTCACACTATTAATTTTTACATACTTTTTAATATCCATTTTATTAAATATATTTTTTCTAAAAATAATAATACTAAGACAGACAGCGCACCGTGATCATGTGACCGACTCGAAGCTATACCTAACATGTTGTGCATAAAAAGGAGACTGGCACTGGTTCTGAACCATATCACCTTTCTCGATGACATCAGCATATAAGATTTCAAAACCAGGGAAGTAATTTTCAAGATATTTTCCAGGAGGAGGTAATTAAGAGACACCCCCTGGATATATTGCTCGGTTTGATATATTCCTGCAATCTGATTGGTTTAGAGCTAGTGCCAGTCTCCTATTATATGAATAATATATATAAAAGTAGTTGACTACTTCTTCAACTATCAGATCTCCCTGATCTCCTTTGAACACTTTCTCAGTTCTAATTCGGCTGAAGGTTTTGTCTCCCAGGATGAGGTGGATAGGATATTAACCATTGTGTCTCATGTAAAACTCGTTATCTTTGGCATGGTCGTACTTCTGTTTCAATTGGCTGATGTTGGGTCTTCTTATTGATGTAAAGTCAGAAAGCCTTGAACCGGTTATTTCAATTTCCTCTTGTACTGTACCATCTATGGAGTCAATGTTTACTACCATTCAATGTGACAATTTCCCTAGATTTGTGATGTATTGGAGCCAATTTCAACTTTTTGCTGCGTCCCGAGAGATTAAATTTCTTCCAGAGCCTGTGTCTAGATAGGCCCATAAGGCTTCCCCATGTATCTTTACCAGGGACGTGCTGGGGTCTTCAAAAGGACAACGAGTGAGCAAGGTCTGATGGGACGGATGGATAAAATTGGGGGGGGGGATCAATAATCAAAATTTGGGGTGGTGAAAATTAGATCATTTCGCCTGACTTTAAATTTTTTATAAACATAAGTACATGGAATGTCTATTCTAATTCTTCCAAATGTAAAGTTCAAAATGGATTACAATGATTAATGACCATGCCCATTGGCGACAGTCGAGGGTGTTTGACAAACTACAGTGTGTGATTACTTGTCCCACTTCACACTATATGCCTATGGCAATGTGAGTTCAGTTATAGGCTACATGACATAAATGATTTGATAAATTAAGCAATTTATATGATTTATTGTCACAGTAAATGGGAATCTAGCATCTACTAACTTATACTATGGAAACAAAAGGCGCTTCAACTCATTGCTGTCTGCATATTCTTGAATAATATCTTCTTTGTTCAAGTTCCACATCAATTCTTGCTCTGTTGCCAGCTGAATTCTTTGGTTCAAATTTTCATGATGTCAATCTGTTTGCCAGTCTGTCCTTTATTATCTTCATTTACTGAAGACCCTTTCGCACTCTGAAGAACTGCTTGAGATAGTGGACAGAATACGATATACTATTGTCAATTGAGGGAAAACAGAGTCCAGGTTCTTGGACTTCAGGAATCTGTATGCACCAATGAAACTTGCCTGCTTTGGATCCAAGATATCAGCTTGAAAACTGATACATATGCTTGAAAAATGAAGCAATTCTTTCAGTACAATCTCAGAGTCCATTTGATATTTTTTCATTAATGGTTCTATATTCTGCTTCAAAAGGTCCTTATCAGTAGTCTCCATTGTCTTGAATCCTTGAGGCTGAAACAATGACATGGATTCCAGAACACTGCGTTGACCTTGGAATTTCTCATGTACGACATTGACTGCCGAGTCTACAGCTGTGTAAAATACTTCTATTATCCAGTTCTCTTTTTGCTGAGGCAGATCTTTCATCAACACCCTCATCCAGTGTATACCTTTTCTTTCTACGGACTCTTTTATCTTCAAATTCTGTTGATGGAAGTTTCAGCTCTGTTGATGGAAGTTTCAGCTCTGTTGCCCACTTCTCTGCTTTGGCTATCACATCTTGTCCACAACAGATATAGCAACCAGTAAATCAATATTTCTTGACTGAAGAGTTAAGTTGAGTTCTGCCAGAATTTCAAACAGGTCGTCAAACAATAGCAGTGTGGCAAGTGTGTCAAATGAATTGAATCTGTTGAGGAGGCCTTCAGCTTCAGATCACACTTTAGCATCAAATTCTTGTTCAAAGAGTGTTCTCATATATCTGTAGCAGTGTATCCAAAACAACTCTGTAGAGTTTCAGAACTCTGTCTGTAGCATCATGAAGTGACAGGAATCTTATCGTATGAGTGCCTGCTAGCTGAAGAGGGTGAAGTTTGCTATCTGTGCATTTCTTTTTGTTTTCCTGAAATATTTGATTCCGTTTTCGAGCATTGCCGTACAGAAAATGAACGTAATTTCTGCAGCTCACCTGGCTTTGCATCTGTGCCATATATATTTACAGTAGGAATAGAAGAGTGACAGCAAGCTTTCATTACTAAATTTGATCCATGTGCTCCACACAATACACATTGATTGACATTGGTGCAAGTTCTTGAATACGAGTTGCAACTCCTTTATTCTGACCCTGCATATTTGATGCTCCATCAAATGAACACCCAGCGCAATGTTTCAAAGGAATACTGTTTTCCTTCTAGAGAGCATTTTATTTCTTCAGTGATTGCTTCTCCTGTTGTAACTTCACACTGAAGCAGATCAGTAAGGTGTTCTTTCACCTCTATTCCTTGAACGAAGCGGATAGTAATTGCCATTTGTTCACACAATGTGATGTCAGTGGTTCCATCAGCAGACATACTATAGAACACTGTATCATTCACACATTTGGTTATTTATTTTTTTACTAGATTACCCATGGTAGTGACAAGCTTGTCCTGTGTATTGTTTGACAGAAGTGTTATTCTGCTTCCTCTTCCTTTCGGACCTTCCCAGGTTTGTGTTGATGACGATCTCGAATTTGAAGCAATTTTGTGGACACAATTTGATCATATAACCCCAACAGATTCACCAAATTTAAAAATTTGCCAGCACCAGCTTGAAAAGCTTCATTATTATGTGCTGATAAATAGAAACTTTTTTCATCATTTCCTCGATGAGGTATTGATTCTGCACACAAATATCTTAAACAATCAATGATCCTGTACAAATACTCATGGAGAAGCTCAGCTTCTCTCTTAAACTGCTGTAGTTGTTGTGCAGATTGCTGAGAAATGTGTAACTCAATCGTTTTATCACACATCACAGCTAATAATGTCTCACAAGCAGCAATATGGTTGTTTTGCACAGGATGTTCTTTTATTCGGTGGCTAATATTAATCCATTTATTGTATCCATCGCGGAGCACATTACTAATATCATGATTATCATCCCTTTTAGCAAAAACTAGACAAGTTGTACAAGTCGTTTTTGTTCTATTGTCACTCCACCGACCACTTTCTTTTCAAAATAATATTTCTCTACAATATGCGGTGTAGGAAACTTTGGCTGAGAGGGACCAAGCTGAATAAATTACTTTTTTTGTTGAATACTTGGCTGCGACAGTTGAATGAATTTCACAGGGTCATTTTCATCTACTGTATTTATTATAACTGAATCTGTTAAACCCACCTCTTTACTTGATGATGGAGACAATCATTGAAGTACTATCCAGGTTGGTAATATTTGAAGTTAATGGAGAAGTCTGTTTCTCTTGTGCAGTACAAGAAGTGACTGTGACAGCTGCACCTAAATTTACAACAGTTGGAGTTTTTGAAGAAGGTTAGACATCGGTGTGGAGCAGGGTTGGATATAAGATTTTTTCAAAAATAAAATCTTATTTCTTATATTAATATAATATAAGAAGCTTTTTACAATATAAGATTTTCAATAATTGTGTCAAACTTTGATGACGTCATATTATGACTGTTCAGAAAGACACCTCAATTTGAATTTTTATCTTATAATCAATGAGAATAATATAAGAAGATTTTGCCAAAAACTAAATCTTCTTATATTAATATAAGAAAATACAAGAAGAAACAATATAAGAAGATTTGCCAACCCTGAGATGGAGCCACTGGAGTTGTGGGCAGTTGCACTTGCACTGATACTGATGCAGAAGCAATCGTGCTCGTCGTGAACGAAGTTATTTTCCTTGTCTTCTTTGCATCTAAAGCCAAAAGGGTTTTCTCCCTTTCCTTCCTTTTTTGAGCTCCTGACTTCATATTTCATTTTACTTGCTCGTTATAAAATTCAACCACGATTCAACAGATGAAAAATGTTCACAATTTAAATAACGATAATATAGATTTACTATTGGACGAGCCTTCGCATGGTTTCGGTCAGCATGAAACTTGCAGGAAGGTGGTAACTTCAAGTAACCCATAATCGTATTTATCAACTATCAACGTATGCCTATCCTAACACAACCAGCGATTCAATGCTTAGAACTTTTGATTTCCAAAATTAAAATCTATATTTTTTATCTTTTCCAATGTTTTAATTTTAGGGGCCCATGATGGCAGGGGCCCACAAGTTCTCGTCGGCTCGTCCCTAGCCAGCACGTCCCTGATCTTTACAGGAACAATAGCTGGGAGTGAAGTTTCATCAACCGATGTGCTGAACCGGTTAGTAGTATAGGATCAGTACCGTTCTTGGTAGTTTGGTTCTTTTCACACAGGCTTGTGTGATGCTTTGATCCACATTTAAAACAGCCTCGACTTCGACAATGGTTTCCTCTGTGACCTTCTCGCCCACAATTGAAGCACAAGTTCTTATCAGCGAAGAATTTCTTCTTCATTTTGGGTGTTGCGATTGTCATTACTCCAATGCTCGCCTTCACAAGAGATATAGTGCGGTTTCTGTTTACCAGCTTTCCCTTGAGTAAATCAATTTGAATCTTTGCCTTTTGGTTTCACGCTGTCATGCACTTTGTTTCTTCTTAGCCATGCTTGAAGATTATTGATAAGATCATCCATTTTCCAGTTTTCCCATTCTATATCCACTCTAACTAGATCTGGCTTGACATGGGGCAATCTGTTTAATGTTGTCATGACAAATCCCTGTAGCATATCTCCCTGGCCAAGTGTCTGCAAAGCGTCATAGTTCTTACTCAGTTTTCATAAAACTCTTGCACCATTTCGTAATTTCATCCCTTTACAGCAGGCAAGTTGATTATTTCATCCAAATGAGCATTAATTACTCATTTGGTTTGACCATATTCCTGTTTAAGCCGATCCCATGCCATCTTATAACCCAATGTACTTGGTTTGAAATTAGATATTCGATTTCTTACCTTGGGGACGACGGATTCGAGAAGATATCTAAACTTTTCTTCGTCGGAAATGGGCCTGTTGTTCACTTGTGTGAGAAACATGTTCACAAAGCGAACGCAGCCAGGCTGTACCTTTGAAGGCTGTAATTTTCAGCCGAGGGAGTTTTGCTAGACTGGCTTTCGCTGTTTTCTCCATTGCCAGCTTCTTCTCAGTCATCTTTAGCTCAGCAGCGAACTTCTCCTCCCACATTTGCCTCTCTCGTTCACGCAAATCGTATTGACGACGCTCTTCCTTGTCACGTTGCATATCTTGCTTTTTCCGCTCAGCTTCGTTGTAGATTTCACTCTGTTTTGAGTGAGGACCTCCGTTAATTTATTCATTTTAGCGACCAGAGGAGTGTACTTTTCCTTTGTGCCCTTTTTCCATTGGCGTATTGCTCGTTGTGTTTCCACTCCACGATCGAGTTTGAGCTCTTGTACGCTCGCCACGAGATTATTTAACTTGTCAAAGATGGCTGTTGTTCTTTTGTTTATCACTTCGATCTCGATAAAGTCGCCCTCTTCAATAACATCGTCGGTTTGTTCAAGATAATACTGGAGCTTTTCTATTTCTTTATTTATCTCGATTTCTTGTTGTTTTTCCTCTTCCTCAGTTGGTTGTGACATCACGGTTTAACTTTTTTGCACGAATATTTAATCCTCTGTGTTGTTGTTTGAAATATAATATCCCACTGTCTGTCTGGTTTCACGGTTCAATCGCTTTCTTCCCTTCGTATATCCTGATCACGGCACCACTATGTACCGAACTTCGTTGCTTTCGATACAACTCACGTTTCTTATTTTGAATTTATCTTTATTTTGAATGTTATGTATTCTTCTTCATTGACATTGCGTTGTGTACTTTCGTTCTTTTCTGTCCGACACGTGATGTGTCACAAATAATCTATGGGTAGTAGGGTAAGTTGCATTCTCCCGCTCAACAGCACATAATATAAAATCTAATGTGATGCTTGTATAATTTATTTTTTCTTAGAAATAAGGGAAAGATAAGGCGTTTAGAGAGGCTTATGGGAAGCTTGCAGTGCTCAATCACAAATGTTGTAAACTATTTAATGATGAAGTTGGAAAGACTGGCATTTCATCCAATACCATCCAAAAAAGAGAGGATTGTTTGTTGGGCATATTTCATTCAGTAACTCAAGAGAAGTACAAAGAGAGAATTTTAAACTCTCTAAAGGCCAGTGGAGCAAAGAGGATTGTAATTGTCACATCAGCGTTAAGTATGGGTGTTAATTTTCCTGATGTAAGAGATATTATGTGCAGGTGACAGTGGAATTACATTTGCATCAAATGTGTTGTAGCCAATAGCATCAATTTACACTGAGAAAGTCCCTTACTTCACCTTCAACATGTGAAACTTGCTGACCATAGTAATAAAGTAAAACGTTGGATGTTAATCCATCACGTCCAGTTCTCCCAGGTTGTTGATGTAGGTCCAACAGATTTCGGGGTAGTCTATACATAGTTGCTGTAATTTTTGTACAACCCTATGCAGTTGTTGTGCAAACGTTATGCATCACCATGAAATACTGTATCCTCTGCAAGATGATGTCGATCTATGTCTGAAGGAGCAACAGGATAATTTGTCCTTGGATCAATATCCTGTCATGGGTTCTCAAAACAAGTAATTGCAAATGTTATTGAAAACTGTTGTAAGATATTTTCGCTTAAGCACCTGTTTTTCCCAAAAACCAAGCTACTCTGTAATTAGATGAAGGCTGATTAGTAACGTGCAGGGGCTGATCCAGTAAAAATCTAACTGTTTCGACACTGAACTAGGGGGTACAGGGGCATGCCTCCCCGGAAATCATGCCAAGGAAATGACATTTCCTGCATTCTGAGCAAGTTTTTACCTACATTTTACAGCAAGCAAGTTGCAATTTTTTTAAAGAAAATTTTTTAGGTCCCTATTTCCTTCAATTTTAGGAAAATATTACATGTAAAGTAGATGCTTAACAAATTATTTTTTTCTGTTCGACAGTAATGTCTCGATCAATTCCAAGCGCGACCATAACTTCCCTCGAAATTGTCCAAAGCAATTGTGCCATCCGGTGCATCCGCCATCTTCTGAACTCAAACGTGTCGCAGACTACACATGGTGTACTAATAAACATGGTTAAATAGCGGTTGGCATGCGCTTTTTTGGCATTTGTTTACGTTTTAAATATGCACGTTCGTTTGGGGCTGCTACTTCGTGGACTTCGTGTACCGGACACAGAATATTACATCATTGAAACTTTAGAGCAAAGGATCGGACTTCGTTTAATATGAAATGTGCAGTACTGCAGTGTGCCAACGAATTTTGGAAATTCACTGGCAACCATATTGGCATGGCCTCAAACTTTGTGACTATGGGATACGCATTTACTTTCTTTCAGCAGAGCGTCAAATGTCCCACTTTATTTCCCCCACAAATACCCCACCCCGGGGGACGACCTGTAAAGGCAAATGCCCGACCCTGGGAGCTGGAGAGTCGGTAAATGCCCGGGGGGCATGGTCACGCTTGGAATTGATCGAGACATAAAATTAATATAGAATTCATCTCAATTTCTGGTGAAAAATAGTATATAAAATTAGTAGACAATCCATCTCCATTTCTGGTAGTGTGCTCCTGCTGGCTGTCATGAGTGATGGGATGGTTCGATAGCGTTGTTGTATGCTTTTGCAAGAACAGCCTTAGATGGATCCTCTTTGCTCAGCATCAGATAAGCACATTGCAAAACAATTTCCCTTACAACTAAATGCATGTGAAGACTAGTACAGAGCATTTAAAAATAATTCAATGCTTGTAAAGCACCGATCTTAGGATCTCGCTACCAGTAATTAAGGCAACAGAACAGGCATTGTATAGACAATTCCCATCTCCCGAAATTCTAAAGTAGTAGAAAGCAAAACGCATGACTATAGGCCTAGCCAATGTTCACACAATTAATACATCCATATAATAAGTTTGTCGATAAAGGATATATAAAACAGTCAAATAAATAATAGTCTGATTCATTAGCGAAGTGAGGGTAGCAGGGTTGCACAAAACTGTCTGTTTATATGAAGCCAAGTTACCAGCAACACATAAAATCTGGATTTCATATAGTTATGGTATATGTGTTAATATATACACTGAGCGCTGTAGCCCATGTATCGTCAATTATGGTATATATTGTAAACTATGCTAATGCATGCATTGTTGGTTGAATCCTTTTTCCTGGCTTGCCAAGCTATCAGTTCTGCCTGTTATCAGCCTTGATAAACCAGTTGTCATCTTTTGAGTAAAAATCAATTAAATAATTTGAAAGGGTAATATTCAATAGGGTCTTGTTTAATGAATTGGCCATTTATTACCTATATAGATAATGAGCTTTATTATTTAAGAAACTTCCAGTATTGTAATAGATAACATGGAATAGGATGTTTTACTTTATATGGAGGCAAGTTGCTCGGTTAAGCAAGTATATCTGGAAAACGTGGGATCCTAGCCACTATAAGAACTTAAGTACTGTTTTCTATTCATTGCCCTGTCTACATTGGACAAGTGAGATGGCAATCATTCCATATAAACATATTTTGCCTACACTAAGTCACTCAATTTGAGAGATTTATTAACAAAGTCAAAGATGTGCCATGCACTGTATCAAATGGCAATATTAATTTTGGTTGGGCTAGTGCTGCCTGTGAGGGAACGGGTTCTCAGCCAACATGACTCAGATACATTGTAGTACAAATAACATATACATGTACATATATATATATACTATAAATTAACCTATTGCTAATAAATTCAGTAGAGCATCCACTCGCTACATGTACATAATAATGGTCATGCAATTTAAACCAAACACAAAGAGGCAATGTAATTGCATATATTTTTGGAATTAGCATATGGTACTCATATTTTATTTAATCAAATCGGAAACATAGTGGAGTCGGAATTTTCCGTATTCCAACTGGAGAAGACGACCAATCGAAGAAAACTCGGGATGCCTGGATATGTGTTGTTACGAAGGACCGCGAGTAGGACAAGAATGTAAGACGCCAAATAGAAAATCTCACCTTGTATATTTGCGAGAAACACTTTGAGACACAATCCATCGAATGTTGTAAGTATATTTATTATGTTTCTATAAGTAAAGCGGCATAAACCTGTAAAACAGTTGAACACTTGATGGTCAAATGCGTCGACAATAGCTTCTTTGTGTTGTTATTTTGTTATTTATATCTTATATATAGTTGTTTTGCCTGTAGACAGTTAATATAACCCAAAGTAATAATTTAATGTATGCTCCCTTAACCTTTTAGTTTCGAGTCGCAAGAAGCTACTGCCTGGAGCAGTGCCGTCGATAAATTTGCCAAAGAAGAGTTTATCACCTTCTACAACACCGAGACGAGAGCTTGTTCAGCAGGTGATGCCAGTTCCAGTGCTGTACGAGAATCTGGAACATTTTAAAAAGAAGATTTTGCCTGTAAAGATGGCAGGATGGTCCAAAACCGTGAATGAGGACAGTGTCGTTTTTGAGTTCTTACACCCAATCTACATTCTACCCACGTTTTCTTTAACTGTTGCTTCTGGGCTCAATTGTTCTATTGCTGTGTATAATTGGTTCCGCACAGATAATCATTTCACTTACAATGATTACAAGCGATCGTTGAGGTTTACCTCCATTTCCACCATACTATCCACCTTGGAAGAAGCTAAAATTTGTGATGGTCTTACTAAAGATGAACTGACCAACTCCATGTGTGAAGATCCCATCCCTGCCCAAGGCCAAGGCCCTAGCAATATCATCAGGCACACTATCCCTATTCAGCGACAGCATTGCCAAGAGGATGGTCCAGCATTTCAAGCACACATTTTCATGAGCTTTGAAAATTGTGAGATGATTTCCAATGACAACCCATGTTCCAGTTGTATTGAGAAGGAAAGGTCCCTTGGTAAACTAAAAGGGAAAACAGCTTGGCGAGCATTGGCACCACTCAAGGACAAAGCACCCCTGACTGGGTCAAGTAAGGAAAGGTTGGTGGCCACTGTCCAAAAGCAAAGGGTTCTTTGTAAGGAACTTGAAAGCCGGATATCTGATTTGGAAAAAGAAATTGAGAAGAATAGCATTCCCATTGATGAGACCATGGAAAACGATATCTTGGCCATTCTTGCTGATAGTGGTGGTGGTGTGTCCCCCACATGAAAGTTTTCTGGGAGCAACAATGAAAGCTTCTTGCAAGGCCCAAATTTGGAAGAAGGTACCGTCCACACCGTCATTTTTGTCACATTCGTTTTTGTCTTTCCATCCATGCCAAGTCGTCAGCCAGCAGCTTATCGTGAATTGCGTGATTCTGGTATTTTGGTCCTGCCAAGTGAAAGAACACTGAGGGACTATTGGAACTTTTTCAAACCAAGAGCTGGTTTCAATCCTGAGAACATCGAAAGATTAAAGAATCAAACAAACCAGTATTTTGATATTCAGAGGTATGTTGTTCTTTCATTTGATGAAATGAAAATCCAATCAAAGTTGGTCTTTGATAAACATTCGAATGAACTTATTGGTTTTGTTGATCTTGGGAATAGGAATTAAACATCAGCAGTTTTGGCTCTACTGACCTTGAGTATTCCCTTGCCTACTTCCTAACCAAATATGTCACATCATACCAGATAATGCCCTTGATTTGGAAAGCTGTGTCTGTGCTGGAGCTAGTTTGTAACCTCTGGGTTAGGATAGGATAAACTTTATTTAAAGTGTAACCCTCTTTAAATAAAGTTTCTATCCTATCCTAACCCAGAGGTTACAAACTAGCTCCAGCACCTACACAGCTTTCCAAATCAAGGGCATTATCTGTAATCAAGGGCATTATCTGTAATCAAGGCCATTATCTGTAAATCAAGGGCATTATCTGTAATCAAGGCCATTATTATTTACTAACAAACTTGTGGCCCTCGAAAAAATTTTACAAAATGAAAATGTATATATGTGTATACCTATATATGTGTATACCTATATATATGTACAAAAGTATAAAAACATAAAACCATGACAGTTGAAATACACTGTGTAAAGTTAAAAGTTAAAATCAGAAAAAGACGTGAATTGCTTAAATTATTTTTGGTAATCACGAAAACACCTATACAAAGACTGCTTAAAGAAATTAAGGGAGCCAGATGAATGCAGACTAAGTAGCAGTTTGTTCCAAAAGTTAATAGCGGTAACTGAAAAACTTCGGCCAGCTTCTGTAACTCTGGTGAATTTAGGTGTTATTAAGCTCAAATGAGCACTGCGTGTGTTTCTAGAATGTTGCTGACTATTTAATTTTAACAGTTTGTTTAAATACTCAGGAGTATCATTAACAGTACGTTTGTATACTATTATACATTTTCTAATGTCTGACTCTAAAAAAAAGGTATCCAACCAAGTCTGTTAAATAAATCGACAGAGGAATGACATGGTTGAGCATTAAGGATAATTCTAGCGCAGCGTTTCTGAAGTTTGAATACTTTTACGATATTGTTCTTACTACAGTTTGTCAAGTTGGGCTACAGTAAAGAAATAAGGGTTTGATCATAGCATTGTAAAAGAGAATTCGTTCAGCTCTAGGCAAATACGACTTTATAGACTTCAATATTGCAATGCGTTTTGATAGTTTAGTTGCTAAAACTTCAACATGGGGGTGATAATCTTGACGGGGTGGTAGAATGTCCGGTCGTGTACAATGTCCTGTCGTTTGTGGGGAAGTTAGTTCTGTAAAATGTTTGTCGCGTCGTATATATATATGGATCCATCAACCGCGGACGGCGGACATTGGTTGTCTTGGTTACGATGACGAGGATCTCACGGGGATGAAAATAGGTTATCAAGGATATTTATGGATCTACAAGGATATTAATCTAGGTCGTGAGCCGGGAACATTTTGTGTTATTTTTCAAAAGCGATTTTTAATAGGTGGTACACCACAAACCATTATTTTTTTTTAAAAAAAGGATATTCCAATAACTTTATTACACAGAACTATTCCTATAACTAAATGATGACCAATGACACAATTTTGTAAATGGTAGTTGCCATGGTTACCAATATAATTACCCCCAACTGCTAAAAAAATGGTGTTCGATAAAAAAGATTAGAAGAAAATCAATTATGACAAATCTTCAAAAATGGTAAAAATACAAACTAATATATCACATGTATGTTGTGAACTAGGATTTTTAATAAATATTTAGTTTTAGTTAATATTTTTGGAGTTGATTTCAAATAATTTTTTTGAATAATTTCTGAGGAAAAATATGGGTGTGCACAACAGACATAATCTATTTCAAAAATCCTATGTCACAACACAGATAAGTCATAAACAAAGCTTCACTGAAAATGTCAAGTCATTTGGTTCATTATTTTAGGAGATATCATTTTTACCGTACTGCAAATTAGGACAAAAATGAAAATCGAATAAATTAACTCTAAAGTTCGCATGTTCAGCATTAACAAATAATATAAAAGGAAGCACCTGTTACTTTTTCTACATTGTTCAATATTCACCAGATGCATATGTTGGTCCTTCTGTTTTCTTATCCTTGTCTCCTTTTCCTTTTCTTTGAGCTCTAACAATCCTTCTTCTCTTCTTTGTTTTCTTGGCCGATTTGATGTTAGCAATTTCTATTCGTTGTTTGTCTGCCAAAGAACTTCTTGCCAAGCAGTATTCACCACTGCTTATTCCCATCTTCTCTAGTGTTTTAATAGCAGCACTTGCACCCATGTTGAAATGTGAAACAGTATCATAAACACCCAATTTCAACACATCTGAGCCAACAAACACTTGTTTCGGCAAACGATTACAAACCATTCCATTGAATGACTCGTTTTGATTTTGAGTTTTACAGTCTAGGCATTTCATCAATAGTTCATCAACACTGAGCCTGGTGTAGATTGGTTTAATATCTGCCACTACAGAGACAGGTAAATCTTTACCATGCTTATATTCATTTGTCCCTTTCGCTATATCTCGCATAAAGCCACACCAGCTATTTTTGCCATCAGGGCAGTATCGATGCCAATTGTTCTCTGCAGAAGAAGCACAGTGGAATAGACTGGCCAGTATGGAATTTTTCATAGCAGCAAGATTTCCAGGGTTACTTCTGATGGCTATGCCATACTAATTTTGTAGTTTATCAATCATTTTGTCTGTTCCACCCATGCCTTTATTTTATTTTCTCAATTTTCGAAGAGCTGTCCCGACTCTTCTGCACGTGACCAACACACTCCTTCTTTACCACTGGTACTCCACCAGCACCACTGTTGTATACATCTTTCAGAACAACATGACTTTTACTGTCCCCATCACCAAAATACTCAGTGTAACGTAGCTTATTGCTCTCCACAGAACGTTCAAACATCCTGCGAGCACCTTCTGGCTCCATTGCTGGTGCTGATCCCTGAAAATTTGCTTTGCATTTTGACTTGAGGTCACTTTTCCAGGCAATATTTTCTGCTATATCATCATCATCTTCATGCTTCTTACATAGCTTACAAAACTTACTTAACACTTCTACATCAACCACTTTTCCTGTGTCCATCGAGATGGCTGTTACACATCCATTCAGTGATGAAAAGCCTCGCCTCTGCCAAGTACCATCACATGAAATGCCACAGTCAGCCACTTCATCTTCTGACTTATCTTTAAGGATATGTATTTCCTTGGCAGCATCACTCATGCTTTCATAGCAAACATCTTTAGCAGCTTTAAGAAGAGCTTTGTTATGCGCAGCATACGGTGAACATCTTGGAATTGGTGGCATGTTCATAAGACCACAAAACCTTTCAGCTGATGCAGCACCACAACCAACTGATCTCATTGCGTAAACTAACCTCCTGTTTACTTCAAAAAAATAGTTTATTTTTGAAGAAGTGTAAAACTCTTCCTTCCAATCACATCCTCTGCAGTGCAACTCCAAGCTTGAAGCACAACCTTTTCGTTTGGAAATGTTTTCAAGCAGTTCCAAACTGAACTGTTTGCATTCTTTACATGGCAATATTTTAAAAATGGTAGACAATATTGACAAATCAACAAAACGGAAACCTTTAGCTTCTACCTCGGTATTTTCAACTCTGTGTGTCCGGTGTTCCAATTTTTCTAGCGGATGCTGAAGGTTGTTGTGGCGTGGTGGCTGTGGGGTCGTTGACGGCATCGCTCGAAGATGGAGTCGTATTTGGTGATGGAATCTCTAGGTTTGCACGCTTTTCCTGCTGTGTTGTATGGCGATTTCCACATTTACTTCCAAATTTGCGTTTCTTAGAATACCCTGAACGAGCCTTGGGCATTTTATTTTAAATCTTCAGCAATAAGATCAAACTATGAAAGCAAATCTCCGACAACGATATTAAAACACAACAAGATGGCCGACTACAAAAACTCATCGATAAACTAGGGAGCTGAAATACTTCATATAAGATATATTTAGAGGCCTGAATATAACTCTTTGTATTGGGGGGAAGGGTAAGGAACTTTGTCCATTCATCCATGAAAACAAATCGTAAAATACAGAGTATCTATTGGAGGATTTTCATAACCAAAATCGGTTGCTAAGGGAGTTGCAAACAATCCCTCAAGACTCATGGTGGCCATGTTGGTGCCACAAACAAAAGACATTAATGATATTCTTTTGTTTAAGTTCCACTAACATGGTTGCCATGACGAAACATGCAAGTCATCAATAGGCTTGGACAATACTGGTCCTAGGCTTGTAATGTAAAATACAGCTTATATAGGATGATATTGACATTGGGTATGTTGACATTCACTATATATGTGAGCAGAAATTGTTAGGAATTGAACAAGTACTGTGTCAGCTTGATCAATGTCAACAAGTGGGCTAAGAATGTCATCCTGACCATTGGTTATATATGCACATGGTGATATAATTTAGATACTACCGTATGGTACATAATGCCATGCCTTGTTGCACATATTAATAACCATCAAAATATGGTATCTGCACTAGGCATTTATTATTATTATTATTAATGATACAATAATATTTATGGATATAGCCCCTTCAATGCTAACACTGGTATCAGTGGCATCTTGTTTCCTAACAAATTACAGTTATTACAAATATAAACACATATTTATATATGTACAGTACAATGTTAAAAAAACTAATTTTAACTCAAAACTTGTACATTAACGGATCAGTTGTAAGTCCCGACTTGGAAAAAATCAGTTTCTCTGCCCTACGTTAACTTGAGACCTCCCAAGAGCATCAATATTATATAACTTATCCACATCCTCGCCAGCTCCGCATCGCAATGTGGGTAGAATTATCAACTTCATGTGGAATCATCAATAGTGTGAAACAACTAATTTTTCTCTTAGTGATTGATGGTAGAAACAGCAACTACTTTCCCACTATTCTGTTTACTGCACCCAAAAATTAAAAAGTTTGGGCTATATACAGTTATTTAGTTGGATGTTCTATGAAACAATTAAATTCAGACAAGACAAAGCTCTGAGATATTGATAAATTGTCCACTGAAAATCTATTCAGTTTGGCAAATGAATCGGCTATTACCAAATAGCATAACGTCTGGCTGCTATTAATAGCTCAAAATGCGGACAAACAAACCAAATTTTACTCAAGTGATTTCAAATGAGCTATTTTCTTTTGTTATGGCTGCAAGAATAATGGTAAAAGCGGACAAACATGGATACTGACGTCATCTCGACAGAGTGTTATTCAAGTAAAAGAACGAAAATAAGTACTGTAAGCAACAACGCTATAAAAGTTTCAAACAGTAAGCGGGCGAGGGGTTGTTGCGTATACGTATTTCTAGTTTTACTTGATGAACCTGTTCCAATGAGACATCGTTCAATTTTATGTTGAGGACTTGATTTTCAGGTGTGAGCTTTGCCACTAACCAAAATAGATTTAGTCTTAGTAGAATTCAGAGGTAGTTTATTGGCAATGGCCCAATTTTGAACATTGGATACTTCAAGAGATAATTTGTTCCTCAGCTCATCCACATCGTTATAATCAGTGGAGGCTAGTAAGGTAGTATCGTCGCCAAATAAATCCACGTGAGTATTAATATGTAGAGGTAAATCATTAATAAAGATTGAAAACAGGAGGAGGCCAAGGATAGAAGCCTGAGGTACTCCTTCCGTAATTACTCTTGTTGAAGACGGCTGGCCTTTAAAAGTAACATACTGTTTGAGTCGGTTAGATAAGATTTGAACCATTGAAGCGAATTCGGATCAAGTCTATAAGCACATAGCTTTTCAAGAATGCAGTGGTCCACCAATACCATTGATGCAATTTTTATCCAAGTTGAACAGTAGTGAATCAACGATGTAAGCTACAGCTGTCTTTGTGCTAAATTTCTTTCTAAATCCCGATTGATTGGAATATATCAGGTTATTTATGGTAAGATAATGGAACAGACAATCATGCACATGTCATTCAATGATCTTTCAAAGTACGGGTAGCACAGAGATGGGTCGATAATTGTTAACATCAGACAAATCACCTGATTTGAACAAAGCGCTTACTCTAGCTGTTTGCCATCGTTCTGGGAATTGATAGTTTGTGAAAGACATGTTGATCAATCTGGATAGACGGCGCCAACTCATTAAGACCTAATTTAAGCAGTTTTATGCTTATACCACCAGTCCCAGTTGCTTTATTAGGTGATATCGTCGTCAAGTAAGTTTTAACAATTTCAGATGTGATTGGAGTGAGACTGAAGTTCATGATATTTTAGAGTTTACAAACTGATTCAACGTATTTAAATGAAAGTTATAGACAGAGGAAAGTGAGGACTTGATCTTGCTGCCGATTGTTGTAAAATAAATATTGAAATTTTCAGCTATTTCGCAACTTTTATTTATCACTTTATTGTATTCATCAAGGAGAAATTCTGGCAGGCGTGTTGGTTTACCACTACCAAGGGATTTAATTAACTTCCAAATGGACTTTGCGTTACCTTTGTTATTTTGAATCGATGATTTAAAGTAGCTTCTTTTAGCTTTTTCAATCATGTTAGATGCCAAATTTCTTGCACCGCAGTATTGTTTCCAAGCATTAGGGTTTGTGCTGCTGTTTGTGATGGAGCTTCACCCAACCGTCGCTTTTACCAACTACATACAGTATTAGTAAATATCAGTATTATAATTATTATAATATTATAATACACCCCTTACCCATAAGGAAAGTATGGATCATATATGGCCCATGTATCGAGGTGATATGGGTTTAAATATGGGACATGTATGGATTTAACATGGAACTATATGCCCCATACCAGTTCCATATATGAAATTCCTTTGTTAAGCTGTATGGGAATGATACGTATTTCGTAAATTTCCATATGATTACCATACAATATGGGAATGATATGGGTTTGCTGATCATATCAACAATGATATGGAAAATCTATTGGTAATTGTTACCTATGGAAATGCTATGGGAATTTCAATAGCAACTATATAAGAAAAGGTATGGGTAAACTATGGGTCCCATACCTTTACCATATAGTCACAGTCAGTTGCCAAAATTATCCACTTCCTGATTTAACTAATTATAATTTAAACCAGTATTTCTACAATAGTGAATACAATATATTTACGTCAATGAACCCCTTTATAAATATTTAACAATTAATAAAATAATTATTTATACATATTACATTAAATAGTAATAAGCCAGTCGATCAATACCTTGATAATAGTAAAAAAATAAACTAATAATAATAATTAAATGAAAGTTCTATAATGCTGTCAACAATCTTTTCTTTTTGGTGCCGATGCATTTACTACTCGCACTCTTTGTGGTCGTCTTGCTTCTACACATTTCATATTGACTTTTTGTGTCATTTGGCTTCTACTGATAACTTCACTTGGGAACTTGGATGCAACTTTTCCTAAAGAAACATTTAAGTTTAAATGTCAGGTTGTGTATACATGCAATTATGTTTACAATAATGATATCTATAAGGTTTCATACAATTAATTACCCAACCATCCCTAAAGGATTTGATTCTTTACAAAATTCTGGCTATATTCAAAACATTTTTACTAACCATTGTGTACATACATACATACAACATACATATTTATTAGTTGCTCCCCAAAGGGGCTTTTCAGCACTAATTTACATATTAATCTATATACATATTTTAATACATTGATTATAAAAAGTTTAACAATAATATACAAAGAATAACTATGTAACAGGATATAAAAATTTATAATAAAATAATCTATTAATTTAAGAAGTTAAAAAGAAGTTCTTTTTTCAAAGCTCGTTTAAAACTAAATACTGATGTTTTTAGATCTGTACTTAAGGAATTCCAAATTGTAGTTGCACGATATAAAAAGGACCGTTGACCCGTCGCTGTTCTATATTTTGGAGTTTGAAGGTTATCTCCTTGTCTGAATTTCAATTTCAAGAGAACAATTTATTAAAGTAATAAAAAAGTAGAGTGCTGTGTAGACAGTGTTTTGAATATATAGCAAAGTGAAAAGGTGGTAAACTGCCAAGAATTTAGTGACGAAATACTGACGTTTCGAGCAGAGCCCTTCACCAGAGTAATTAATTAAGACCTCTGATAATAATAATAAATAATAATTTAATGTTCTTATGCGCATTTAAAAATTTCAATGCGCTTACATAATAGAGATAAAACTTACATTCCTATAATTACGGAATAATATAACCTAATGTAAGAATAAAATAAAATACGTATAGTAGTTATAAAATGTTCCTAGGAATTGTTCATTGTTAAAATAACTAAACATTTATAGGCTCGTTTAAACAAAAATTGTTTTCAGAGATATCTTAATTCTTAAAAACTTGGACGTTTTCATTGAACTTAATGTATTCCGGAAGAGGGTTCCAAAGTTCAGGTGCTGCAGATGAAAGGGCTCCGCTCGAAACGTCAGTATTTCGTCACTAAAAATCTTGGCAGTTTACCACATTTTCACTTTGCAATTTATTAAAGTACTGTTTTTGTTCCAAATTAAAATATATAATGTACAATAATACCTAAAACATCGCTTACCAAATAGTGCATTTATTATCAGTGGGTTGAGAGGCTGATGGCCAGCAGCATTTTATCATTTCCTCTTGCACATAAAACTATAAGTGTTTCCTTTGAGAAAAATAGGTCTTGTACGCTGAGCAATAAGCTCTCTGATGGGGATACCAGAAGACATTTGACCCCTGCATAAGCTCTGTCATCTGTAAGTGGAAAGAGAAAACTTTAGTGAGAACATATAATATAATCCAATAAGAGACAGGGGTGCACTGAAAACCCTAATAAGAGACGATGCTGACTCCTCATACAGTTGTATATTTCTTTAAATTGATTAAAAAAATAAATAGTTGGTTTCAGGTTTCATAGCCATGTTTTAGATGGGTAAATAGGTTGGAAAAACATTTTATTGATTTTTTATTTTTTCGTTTCCAGGCCCTTGATATGTACCTTAGCATTCCCACCTGACCTGGGAAAAATGTCCCCAACCTCAATTTTTATTTTTATTTTGCACAAAATATAGTTTAAAGTTTAAACTATCAAAATTATCATTTTTCCACCTTAGAAATACCCTACTCATATTTTACTGTCCATTTGAGCATTGATGATCTCCATTTTGTTGGGCAGCTCGATGAGACCATGATCAGACAAAAGTGTAACCATGGTTGATTGAAATTTTAAATCCAGTTCACAACGGTTTGAAATATAAAAATATAAACCTCCCTCCTGACCTGGAAAAGTTGGAATGGGTGGACAAGTAATTTTTTTATGTGGGCTTATTGATCCAAAACTATGTTTAACCCGATTTTAAGGATAATGATGAAAACAACAAAATATTGAACAGAAATCATGTTTTTGGTATTTAAGAAAAGATGTTCACAAGGAAAAGATTTTTTATATTATGATGTCAATAAAATGTTTATGGTCGGTGACATTTGTAACAGGTCGGTCAGAAACCTGAAACCAACAATTATTTATTTTGCCCAATGAGCAAGTTTTCACATGCCAAATCTAAAATCAAACCATTCCTTATGATTTACATTACAAATGTCACATGAAATCTTCAATGTTTAATAAATATGCCTTGAACAATAATTACCCTGTATTCATTTGCTATTGTTGCATCAAGCACACCAGGAGCAGGTCTGTGGTCCATAATAAGTGATGTCTTTGCTTTAACTAAAATTACATAATTACATGTTGAAAGTTAGCATCAGGATGTTATCCATAAAAAATAATCCATGTATTATCAGGGTTGTACATGGCCCAATTTTAGTGGTGGCTGCACTGGGTGGCCAAGCATCTTGGCATCCTGTGTGTCACAGATTCCCAGTGTTCGAAACATGACAATACCACCAACAAGAGTAGTATCATCATGCAGTGGTGGATCCAGCAAGGATTTTTAGGGGGGTGCTGGGCGAGCAGCCGAGCACACCGAACCCAACACTGCCCAGCAGCGTGCTGTCATGACAGTGCACCTAGTAGTTTCTTGGTCACAATAATACAATTTACAGATATGTTGAATAAATAGAATAAATAAAATAGAATTTTCATTATCGAATACTTATGTTAGACGTTTATAGCAAAATTAAGAATTTACTTTATTCAATCAAAGTATTAAACTAAATTAATTATTAATATTGGGTATTTTGAACTAGTGCCGCCTTGAATTCCAAAACTTAAGTTGGTCTAAGACTGACAACAAGTTTTGAATACCTCAAACATTTAATTTTTGCACCCCCCTTGCATCCCTGTTGACCAAGGCAACAGGCCGGGGTGCACACCCCTGTACACCCTCCCCTATAAATCCACCACTGTCATCATGTAAAACTTTATGCTATATTAAAATAGACACCCTAACCCTAATCCAACCCTTAATCCTAACCCCCACCTTAAGTGTTTTCCTAACCCCCCGCCTTCAATTGGCACGAAACATAATGATATAACCCTCTTGTTGCATGTTGTCCCTACCCCACAGGCAATATCAATGATCATGCTTGTTTGGAACAAAGCTATTTATAGCCACGAAAATCTAGCTGTTTATAATTAGTTGACCATTGCAGCTTAGCCAATCAAAAAGTAAAATCTATAGCATAGCAACACTGTATTTTAAGAACTTATATTGAAATTGTGGTGAAATCAATGGGCAATTACTTGGAACATATGGGAGTAGTGAGATGGGTAGGGAGTAGTATGAACAAAATACACAGGTACAGGGCTTGTGTTACAACTGCTGGGTGTCCCCATCAACCATCATGGCTACAACTCTGTGTAAATGCAGTTAACTAAAATAATATACTATAACTAAAATATCTTACGTGCTATTGCAAGTCTCCTTTGAAGCTTCTCTACTCTCTTCATCAAAGCATTATTATCTTCGTCACTTTCCACCACATCCAACAAGGAATTTACATAGTGAGAGCCCCTGCTTGAATCGCTAACACCATTTTTGTATAGAGATTGCTTGGTTTGAGAACTGTGGCCTCTTACAGGTGTTGAACGGTGGCCTCTTACAGGTGTCGGACTGTGTACGCTTACAGGTATTCGACTGTGGACTCTTACAGGTGTTGGACTGCAGACTCTTACAAGTGTTGGACTGTCGACACTTACAGGTGTTGGACTGTCGACTCTTACAGGTGTTGGACTGTCGACTCTTACAGGTGTTGGACTGTCGACTCTTACAGGTGTTGGACTGTCGACTCTTACAGGTGTTGGACTGTCGACTCTTACAGGTGTTGGACTGTCGACTCTTACAGGTGTTGGACTGTCGACTCTTACAGGTGTTGGACTGTCGACTCTTACACAGGTGTTGGACTGCACACTCTTACACAGGTGTTGGACTGCACACTCTTACAGGTGTTGGACTGCAGACTCTTACAGGTGTTGGACTGTCGACTCTTACAGGTGTTGGACTGTCGACTCTTACAGGTGTTGGACTGTCGACTCTTACAGGTGTTGGACTGTCGACTCTTACAGGTGTTGGACTGTCGACTCTTACAGGTGTTGGACTGTCGACTCTTACAGGTGTTGGACTGTCGACTCTTACAGGTGTTGGACTGTCGACTCTTACACAGGTGTTGGACTGCACACTCTTACACAGGTGTTGGACTGCAGACTCTTACAGGTGTTGGACTGCAGACTCTTACAGGTGTTGGACTGCAGACTCTTACAGGTGTTGGACTGCAGACTCTTACAGGTGTTGGACTGTCGACTCTTACAGGTGTTGGACTGTCGACTCTTACAGGTGTTGGACTGTCGACTCTTACAGGTGTTGGACTGCAGACTCTTACAGGTGTTGGACTGCAGACTCTTACAGGTGTTGGACTGCAGACTCTTACAGGTGTTGGACTGCAGACTCTTACAGGTGTTGGACTGCAGACTCTTACAGGTGTTGGACTGTCGACTCTTACAGGTGTTAGACTGCGGACTCTTACATGTGTTGGACTGCAGACTCTTACAGGTGTTGGACTGCAGACTCTTACAAGTGTTGGACTGTCGAGGACTGCAGACTCTTACAGGTGTTGGACTGTGTACCCTTACAGTTGGACTGTGTCCTCTCTTGGCAACATTGTCATTTATTTTGTTGGTGAGTTAGTCCTTGACTACATGTGGTCATGACAGCCATGGGCAAGTCATTGTTCCTTTCTCTATCTCCAGACATTGATTCAGCCATTTCAGACAAAATGTCGTCGTCGTCACTTTCACAAGAGGCCCATCGCACAGCTGCTTGTGCCCTTCTTGTTTCTAAAAGCAATTTTTTCTTTTCATTTTCTTTTTTCTTTTTTTCTTCTCTTTCCTTTGCTTTTTGTTCATTCTCTTTTTCAGCAACCTTCTTTTTTGTATCTTTGCCCTTTCTTGTTCATCATCATCAGTTTCACGTTGTTTTCTTTTATTTTTTGAAGCAGCTTGACTAGTGACCAGTATGGTTTGTCACTCAGAGTAACACCTTACAGGTGCTCAAACGTTTTGTAACACGTGTCGTTTGTGGACTAAAGTGTGTGTAGTTTGTGTGTACATGCAAAATACACTACACTCAAGAGCTTTGTGTATAATTACTACATGCACTACATCTGTGTATAATGCATCAGTCAATTCCAGCTGCGACCATCCCCCCGCGACAACCCCGGGCTTTGGTAAATTTTCATTTTTTTCGTGCAAATGCCCGGGGGTAGGGCAAAAAAGGAGCAATGCCCCACCCTTGGGACGAAAAAGCAAAACAAATGCCCCACCCCCGGGCCGACAAATTAGTCAATTTCAAAGAATGTACTAAATTAATTACATGCGTTTTAACAATTTATATTTATACCTCTGTTCATTGTTCTTTTGGGGATTTTTTTTAAAAAAAACAAGGAAAACTATCGTGTTCACTTCAGATGAAAACATCGACGAAAGGCTGACACACTTGCTTTTATTGCAGAAAGTTTTTCATTGTAAATACAATACAACTATATATAATATGGATTGAAGGAAATTCTTAAACATTGATTCACACTTGAAAACCAACATTCAACAATAATATAAGCTCTCGTCCTAGCTGATAAAGTCGTCCATTTTGGCATATATGACAAAGGAAACTCGTGGCCACGGTCTTTTCTCTGTAAGCGACAAATACCCGGGGGTAATAACCCGATATTGACAAATTCCTGGGCCCCGGGTGAACACGCAGTTGCAAATGCCCGGCCGTGGGGACAAGTAAGCGTGGAAATGCCCCACACTGTCCCGGGGGGATGGTCGCAGCTGGAATTGACTGATGCATAATTACTACACAAAGCTTTGTGTTTAACCAATACATAACTATACACATAATATATTTTGCGTGTAGATGGTTCTATGGTAATATTTCATTGAAATATTTGGTGATAAAAAGCATAAACCTTGTTTCTATCGTTATACTCACTCAAAATACCTTGTAATAATTTAGTAGACATTCTTTGCCCAAAATACTTTGTGATTTTTATATTGTATCACACAGTCCAGAAGAGTTAACATTATATACTGCGATATTTGTGTAGGTGAGTATATTTGTGAGCCAAATATACTCGGCTACATGAATTCAAACATTGTGTGGCAACCGACCAACTGCATGTAGCTCAAGGTTGCGTGTAGTGCGAAGCTTCGTGTGGTTTTGACTGAACTACACACAGTGCATACTACAAACACTTGTATAGTGTGGATGGAAAACTCCACGCAGGTGTTATATCATGTTATAGCGCCACTGTATATCATGACTCTACTCAAGTTCACTGTCCCATGATATTAATCTCTAGATTGTTTTCAAACAATCCCTGGATGGTTTATCACTTATCCATGAGAGGATGCACAGTGTTTCAATTCTATTACAGAATCATCCTCAGAGAAAGTTACATGAACAGAAAATTTTTCATGATTTTTTTCTATAATACTAGTGCCAAAAAAATATGTGGAAAGGAAATATTATGTTTAATGCAGATACTCACATCCCATATCAATGACCTTTGCATCATAGGGCAATTCCATGTAACGGACATTACACAGTTTGTCAAATGTTGAAAACTAATTTGATATATTTCTTCCACTTTTACCATTGTTTCATTTTGAATTAGAAATTCTGATAAGTGAACAACAATTGATGTTCAACTAACTAATTTTTCAGAGTGTTTTGGAAAATGTCATATATTTACAATCACAATATTTTGCGTAACGTACATTACTCCAGAAAAGACATGCTTATTTTAGTACTTTTTCAAACAACATATCTTCTCAATTACAATGATTGTTACAACAAAACACCTAAATTATGAATCCATTTGTACATACTTTAAAATTATTTGTACATGTTGGAAAATGTTTTACCTTTTTTTTGAAATAAATAACAAATTTGTGTGTAACGGACATTACACAGAAGCCGTAACGGACATTACACTTTTGTCTCATGCTTCTTCTTTTTTAATATTTGGTCCCAAAGTTACCCAATTTGATAGGGGATTGGATTTAAAACAAATTTAATCCATTGTAATATTTTCAACAATCAACAAAAATGGCTTTTTGCTTGTTTAAGCATAGTATGCACACATTGTAAATGTTGTGTAAAAACCTCAATTACATGTAAAA
Organism: Chrysogorgia sp. JL179-B06; assembly: GCA_035772405.1. NCBI lineage: Eukaryota > Metazoa > Cnidaria > Anthozoa > Scleralcyonacea > Chrysogorgiidae > Chrysogorgia > Chrysogorgia sp. JL179-B06. The sequence continues at coordinate 379,043 of JAYKKM010000249.1, forward strand.
TTGTAACTCTGTATTTGGATGTTGGCAATAAAGTTAGACGTTTTTATAGCTAAAAAGCATAAAGAGGATAAAATTTCCTTAGCCACTAAGGGCTCTTGCTTAATTTAAGAAATCACAAAAAGTGCATTTAAACATGGAATTGCCCCATAGTATTGATCATCTGGAAGCCATAAAGCATTAATAATGTCACCAACTTGAATGTCGTCGTCTTCATCCTCAGCAAAAATGCTTTACTTCATCCTGGGCAAGGACTCTCAACTGTTCATCTTCCTCATAACGCACAAGATACCAGGTCTCTGTAAATCATAGGGTAAAATGTTACACATGGTAAAAACAAGCTCGAAAGTAGTGGTCTGGGCTGTCGAAGTTACAAAGAAGAACTGGCTGAACTATTCCCATGCGGTGTCCAATGATACAGTATTTGAAACCATGATTGGGTCATGTTTACTTAACTTTTATACTTTCAATAACTAAATATTCTTTTATAATTATATCATTGACATTTCACAAGACAGCTCATTTTAGTATATTATAAATGAGTTGGGGGATAAGTTGATTGTATATAGATTAGTTCAGTTGGTAGGAAACTGGACGCTATAAAAGAAATTTCTTAAATAAATTTGCGCTTACCTTCTCTCAAACGAGCTGGAACATTCTTTGATCTTGAACTACGACAAGCTCTTTATTGTTGTTAATTATAAGTATTACAGATTGAAAGAAAGCTTATCCTGGTAATATGTAAACTCGAGGAAGTCAGATCGACAAGACATGCTTAAATGTCATGTGATAACTTGTACCTTGGTTATCCCTCAAAATCCCTCATTGACATGCGACATTCTCTCGTCCCAGAGCCCTTGTCTTGACGGCCTAATAATGCAAGATGGCGGACGCACGCGAAGTTTACAGAAAGAGAGGGCCTTATCTGCGTTATTCAAACCCTTATAAGTTCCCAGCAGCAAGGTGGCTGCCAGCACTAAATTTTTCACGGCAGGAGAGTGATATATCTTCAGATGAACAGGAGAGCGAATATGACAATTACACCTCGTCCTGTTATGATCAGGCTGATCAGCCCTTGCTTGGAGAAGAAACTCGTATTTCAACTTGTGAAGGCGAAATGGTCATGAAAAACATTGAGACCAATGACCACCAGGTTTGCCATGATTCAGATGTTTCTGAAATGGAACTACCAGTAGAACTAGAAGACGAAAATGGTTTTGATGTGTTTATTAATGAAGACGATATCCAAACCGAACTTTTCCAACACTTCGCTAAAGATGAAGAGACTTCTACAGAAACATTCTCAAGTGACGAAGGGAACAGCGAATCAGACTGCGAATCGGTGGGTGATCACATTGACAATAATGTTAGCGATAATGACCTGCTTTTTCCCGGTTCTCCTATCACAACAAGCTCTAGTATTGTGTTACTTTTGACATTTATGAGTAAACATAAACTGACTCGTGAAGCATTTTCTGACTTGCTTGTCATAATTGAAGCTCATTGCCCCCGACCAAACAACTGCAAGACAACAGTCAAAAAATTATTTGACTTTTTAAGTCAAAGCAAAGTAGATATTGTGAAACATATATTTTGTGGTTACTGCAAGGCATATCATGACAGTTGTCCGGACACACAAGGAGTAGGGGGAAGATGCAAGGTGTATGTGATGGAGATTTGGATAAAACCCATCGATTTTTTATTTAAGTCCCTCTTGAGAAGCAGCTGCAAAATCTGTTTTGCAGTAAGTACTTTACAGCATCATTCACTAATGTTGATATCTGCAGTACTGTATAGCTATTTTCTGCTTTACTATATATAGATAGATAGATAGATAGAAGCCTTTATTTAAAAAAACAGGGTAGTCCTATCAGTTAAAAAAAAAATTTGGTATCAACAGGAGCCCTGTTAAACTAAATTACAGGTCTAAAAAATATACAAAAATACAAAGACAAAATGAAAAAATTATAAATATTAAAAATCATGCAAAGTCACTGAGAATTATTAAAAGCAATATTATAATAAAAAGCCTTTTTTGCAGCTTCTGTCCGTACTTTCGGCACATATAGTAAACTACATTTTTTCAGTCGCGATATAGTTGATTACTTTTTGTTTTTTACAACAATTGCTTTTCACTACTTTTCAAATTGGTGTATGTAGTATACCCATGCAACCGATTTTTTTGTGTTGCCATATACAGTAGCATTGTAAGTTTTTGATGTGGGAACAAAAACTTGGATTGCAAAACCTGGATCAACAGGATCTCAAATTGATAAGACTAAGTATAAGGTGCCATTTGCTGATTTGTGTTGCTAGGTTGTAAATATAACCAAGGCTTGATTTAACTGCATTCATATATTATTAAATAGTTAATCAATAAAATCAAGGGCTTATATTCTCACAAATCAAAAGTGATTAAAAAATAATACAAATCACTCACACAAATTGATGTACTGTAACTGCTCGGGTTGCAATTTGTTGTGCAATGGTGTTGTGAGAGAAATTGTGGACACAAATCGATGTGTGTTACTGTGGCTTAAAATAAACTCTAGAAACTGATTTGTAACTGATATGAAGCAATTCCTTTAAATTATGTGCTGTAATGGCAGATTATGACTGCAGTCACTTGTCAACAACGGATCCCAACACTTGTGAATGAGATGCCCCCAGGCCAAGCAAGAGACATTACATTAAGATTTCAAGGATGCAGTGAGAGGTACTGTTAGCTCATATCATAAATTTTGGAATGAAGCATAAAAAAGCAAAAGTTATTTGAATCACTGCATTCCAGTACATTCAATTTGAGTAACTTTACTGCTTACACCCTGGTATTAGAATTTCAAAATTGTACAACTTACTAGCATTCTAATCTTATTTTAATAGGAAAAACAGAATTCACCTCAAAGATAATTTTTATACTGTTGGTGCAATTAAGAGTAGTACTAGCCATCTGCCCTTTGAAGATGATCTAATTGAATATCTGGCTCTGGAAACAGTTTCCTTGGTAAAGTATTTCAAACGGCTTCAAATGGGAGCTGCAATTATCCATTCAAAGATGTATAAGAGGGTTTCAAAGAGAAATACATTCACAATATCATACAGACAAGGAGAAAATGTTTGTTATGGACAGATAGAAGCATTCTTCCAAGCTCCAGTTGATTGTACAAGCCCTTTAGGAGCTGTGATTGCTCCTATGAAGAAGACAAACCAAGATGTTTGTAAGCCACATCAGCTGCTTGGGATACCAATCACTCATATTGTTGCCATACATCAGCCAGATAAACACCATTTCAGGATTATAACCCTTGAAGACATTGTTGAAGTGTGCATTTTTATGAAGTTATAGAGTGACATTGGATATGCAGCTCATTTGGCCAATAATATTGAAAAGGATTAATTAATTTAATAAAACTCTGTTTCAATTTCTCCAGCTGAAAATAATACAGAATTGTGAAATATGTAATTTAAAATATAATTTAATGTCACTGCTACAACCTTGAAATACAAAGTGGTTTTTGTCATTTGACAGATCATTGGCAGCAAAATGAAATTTAATGATTGTGTTCGACCCATAGGATTTCCATATGATTGTTATAGGGAATCTCTATGGCATACAAGCATTTTATGACCCACAGCATTCCCATATAATTATTCTATAGAAAATTCACTGTCAGTCCTATGGGTAATGTATGGATGCTGAACTTGACAACCCATACTATTTCCATAGAAGAGGTACAGACCTAGTATTACACTAATACGACCTAAGGTAGGATGAACCCCAGTAGAATTATCAAATCACACACGAAACATTGCATCCTGTCGACAAACCACAACCCCTTCTTCCGAACAAAATGTAAAACGTCCTGCCATCTCGAAGTATGCAAAGACTGCCGCACCCTTTCGGGAAAACTCGCAAACGTGATATTACAAAGTAATATCATGAAATGAGGCGTATTAGCTATTAAACCGCGCCCACTCGATTCGGGTCATTTAGTAAAATTCCCTCGGGCCTTCAGCCCTCGGGAATTTTACTAAATGACCCTCATCGAGCAGGCGGTTTAATAGCTAATACGCCTCATTTCATGATATTACTTATAATTATTCCATATAATGAATGCACAAATATTTCTTCCCATTCAATTCCCATAGCTTAAGATCGGGCAAATTTAGGCACCATGTCATTCCCATCCCATATTGATCCCACATATGGGTCGCATATGGCCCAAGATTCTCCATATCATTGCCATATTTTTATTTTGGTAAGGGACTGCAGTATTATTTCCAAGCATTAGGGTTTGTGCTGCTGTTTGTGATGGAGTTTCACCCAACCGTTGCTTTTACCAACCACATGCAGGACTTGACAATGGAAATGATGTTATTAATTCAACAACCAACCTTTTTGTTCCCAGCAGAAAAATCTACTTCTCTGAAGCTCCACATTTGGTGAAAACTGCCCGAAATTGTCTTTTTAACTCTGGCAGTGGCACCCGCACCCGTTATATGTGCAACAATGAGAAATATATGCTTTGGGATCATATCTCAAAGTTGTATTACTCAGATCTTGAATGTGGTTTACATCAGCTACCAAAGATGACAGCAGATCACATTGTGCTCAAATAATTTTCCAAGATGAAAGTCAGCTTAACAGTCCAAGTTAAGCAATACAGTTGCTCAAGCTCTTCAGCGACATTACCCATCAGGAGAGGTAAATGAAACTGCCAAGCTATGCAAGATGGTGAATGATTTTTTTGATTGCTTGAATGTTCGTTCAACCTCAGAGCATTCAAGGAAGCGTAATCCCATGCTCGCCCCTTACCGAAGTACCGATGACCATAGCTTTGACTGGCTACAGAATGTATTTGTGAAATACTTGACAGATTGGAAAGCATCAACTGAATTGAGGACAGGGGCATATTCACCAGATGACAGAGCACGGATGTTCCTGAGCTACCAAACATTCAATGGCCTGAAGATGACAGTCCGTTCAGTCATTGAAGTAACCAAATTTTTGTTGAATGAGGGTTTTGAATTTGTTTTGACAAAACGATTTTGCCAAGATGATGTGGAGGAGTACTTTGGTTACCAACGTGCACAAGGAAGAAGAAGTGACAACCCAACAGCTGCTGAATTTGGCTACAATGATCTGAGGATTGCCATTCTGCGAGATGTTGCTCTGCGAGATGTTGCTGCGACAGCTGAAGGGAAGGTTTCTGGACAAGGGAAGAGAAGCAAGTGGTTTCATGTAAGTGAACAGCCTTTGCCAAAAAATCAACAGAAAAATAACCCTGTGATTGGCTGCATTTTGAATTTTGTTTCTCATGGCACACAAGCAAAGTGTCAGTTGACACCATGACTTCTTCATCCAAGAGAGCTTGTTTGTATGATCATGATGATGTTTTGGCCATTATCTGAGAACATGAATGCGATAACGATGTTGGAGGGATATCAAAAGTTAATAATCTTTGTTGGACCACGAAGAAAAAATAATAAAAAGATGCCAAATGGTGATTGGATTGAGGTAAATGTATCACACTGCAGCCAAAAGCAATCAATAGGACAGGTATACTAGTTATATGAATACTGTTGATCGTTTGGATTACACATTAATAATAATAATAGACTTTATTTACCGAGGGTAACACTAAACAGTGATAAAAACTGATAAACTCGTGGCCCTCTAAAAACATTGGATAATTACAAAATATTCTAATAACTATTATAAATAATTAAATAGATAATTACAAAAAAATTACAAAAACAAAAAAATTACAAAAACACAGAAATTACAAAAATATTATGTAATCATAAGTAAAAAATTAAAAATGATTAAGCTGAGACTGATTCTCCAAGGCTATTTTAAAAAGAGACGATTTAAAAAATTTAACAGATGATGAATTCCTAATTTCTGCTGGCAGGGAGTTCCATTCCTTAACACTACGTACAGTAAAACTTCTGCCAGCTTCGGTTTCAAGACTGTAATGAGAACATACAAAATTAAGTTCGCTATGTCGAGTAGAGCGTTTATGGATATCACAGTTTCTGATTAATATATCATTCATATATTCAGGTAAGTCACCATGCACTCTCTTGAATAAAATACAATGTCTGTTGATCTTAATCTCCTCATAGAATGGCAGCCATTTTAGTTTATTAAATAGAGGAACGGAATGTGCACGATTGTCGCATTCAAAATCAACCTTGCTGCACGTTTTTGGAATTTAAAAATGAAATCTAAATTAGATTTACTACATGAGGACCATATAGAGCTTCCATAATTAAAACTGATTTAATAATTGCATTGTAAAAATGTATTCTTTCTTCGTGTGGAAGGAAGTTCTTGATTCTTTTTAAAAGCCGCATCCGCTTCGAGAGCTTCTTCCCCAAGCTTTCAACATGTTCATCAAAGGTCAAATCATCATCAAGAGTGACTCCAAGTACCTTTTGTGACTTAACCTGGGTAACATAAGTGCCTGACCCAGGTATCATCAGCGTAAATGTCAGTACTTGCATCTCCGGTTTGGAAAGGCAAGTCATTAACTCTTTCCCTACGGGCGCAGTTAAAATGGGTCGTTGATGACCCGCAAAGTCGTCAATCGAAAAACACGGCACACGGTAACGCAAGATTAAAAATTGAAATTCGACAAGCGCCATGAACATGAAATCCACGCACACGCCAAGTTTGATTTGATTTCATAAACAACTCTGCGATTGGTGGCATTTTGAGTTTTCAAGATGCTATGCGGGCGTGCAAGATGGCCTTTTCTGGAAAAATGTAAATTTTTCAACCTGATTTATGATAATTAATGCTAATTTATATTAACATAATGTGTTTTGTTCGGGAAATTTAAAAGAACAAGTAAAAGCCGGTTTATTGGGCTTCCAGAAAATGTATAGCTTTCGCAACAGTTATGGTTATTTCAAGAGATATCAATAGAACAACGTGGTCGTTCAATTTTTGATGTTTTTCAGCCGTAGGGAAAGAGTTAATAAACACGAGAAATAACAGCGGTCCAAGCACAGACCCTTGCGGAACCCCGGCGACTAAAGGTAGCATAGGAGAGGAATAACCTTTCATACAAACATGTTGTTTTCTTCCTTCAAGATAGGAGGTAAACCAGGACAGGGATTCGGCACTAAAATCATAGGCTTCCAGTTTACTTGTAAAACACTATGGCTGACTGTTTCAAAAGCATTCCGATAGTCAATAAAGACTGCAGAGGTAATCATGTTTTTGTCAACGTTAAACAGCAGTTGGTCCACCAATGGGAGCTGTTAATGAGAGCTGTTTCAGTGGAATGATGCTGCCTGAATCCAGATTGGTGCTTATACAGCAGGTTGTTAGTAGACAAATAGTTGTACAAAGATGCGTGTACATGCTTTTCAATGACTTTAGAAAGCACTGGCAGAATAGAAATGGGTCTATAGTTGTCCATCTCTGAAGTCTCATCTCCCTTGTACAATGGCAGAACCCAAGCAGTCTTCCAAACACTTGGAACCGATTTCATAGTTATAGAGCAGTTTATTAAACGGCATAATGGACGAACTACTGCTGTACCAGCCAATTTTAGCATCTTAGCCGAGATGTTATCAGCGCCAGTAGCTTTATTCGTAGGGATGGCTAGTAAAATTTCCGCTACATCTTTCACAGAAGCCAGCGGGATGGAAAAAGATTCCATATTAATCTTTTTTGATTGGACAAAAAATCGTAATTTGTGTAGCCTTATGTTGGTATAATCTCCAGTGATCGAGAATTTTTTGGCAATGTGTTTGTAAAATGAATATTAAATGCTTCAACAATCTTGTCTAGACAGGTAATACACTTATCATTAACCTTGATTAAATTTACCACTCCTGCTTCAGCACTTTGACCAGTTAATTCTTTGATGTGTTTCCACAAACGCCTGGGATTATTTCGATTTTCTTTTAAAGCTGATTGATGAAATTTTCTTTTCGCCTCACGAATCTTACTCGTCGAGATGTTTCTGGCTAGTATATATTGACACCAGTCAGACTTATTGTTAGTCATGCGTGCTTGCTTTAATAAACTATCATGCTCTTTTAAGAGACACAAGACCTCAGGTGACATCCAACCTGGTTGCCTTTTTCTACGTACACGTTTGGATTTCATGGGTGCTTGCTCATTAACTGCAGACAAAAACAGCTTCTGCCACATGTCTAAAATATCGTCCATATTGTCAAAGGCAAAAGGTATATTCCATGGTGGTGGTTCAACCATTATGACAAAAGCCTTTCTGTCAAAGTGTTTCATGTCTCGATATTGAATTAGATTATGCGATGATGGAGTGATTGTAGAACGGCATTTATTGTACAATCGAGCAGCAAAAACGGGTAAATGGTCTGATAGACCTATATTCCTCATGTCAACGTTAACTATTCTTTCTGGATGGCTTGTGAATAACAAATCTAGGCATGTGCCACTAATTGGACGTGTGATGGCAGTCACAAGTTGTTTCAATTTCATCGATTTTAAACCCTTAATTAAACAATGCTTTGCATAATTATCATTATGCAAATAATTAATATTGAAGTCACCAACCATGACGGTTTCAATGCCGATAAACACCCCCAAACAGAATGGGTCTCTTCAACTTAAAAGGACACACATCCAGCCAAAGCACTTCAATTTCGCCGTCCTCAAGATCAGTTCGGTGTTTAACTTTAAGATCTTCACTTACAAATACCAACACACCACCACCTCCCTTAGTAATCCTATCTTTTCTAAAGAGTCGAACACATGGCTTGAGAAAAGTCTCCGTAATAAATAAAATATCGACTTGTCTCTTCTCAAAACCACTAAGAAGTAGTTTTAGCTGTTCAAATTTACTATCTGTTAAACAGTTAATGTTCCAGTGGCCAAAGCGAATACCTTTATCATCTAGGTTCAGGAGAAATTCATCGGGTAAACTGCAAGATGGTTGACTCTCTTCGCCTTCAGACTCAGACGTATTTGAAATATTTATGGGTGCCAAAAGCTCCTCACTCAATGAATCATCCAAACTAGACTCATTAGAAGATGTGATATCGTAGAATTCCATACAGTCTGAACAGATAAATCCACCATCTTCACCAACAAATTCGGATGTTACACAACCTTGGTGCCACACCATATCACAGGAACAACAAGAGGTTATCGCCATATTGAAATCTAGTTGCTCTCGACAGATCGGACAAATTCCCGTTAAAATGTAATCTTTCGTGACTTGTTCAGGATAACGGACTGGTCCTGGGTTTAAACTTACATCTCCTGCTAAAATTACCAAACACGAAGCTGTCATAGCGATATTCAGCAGCTGTAATCCAGCCTTTAACTTTTGTGCAGTCGGGAGAGAGACAAAGTCTCTCAATCGCCTCCGCATACCAGGATAATTTCTGCTAGGATAATGCTTCAGATCCAACCCCATTGCCATCATTACAGAAGAAGCATCTTTACACATCATTTCAGATTGTTTAGGAGACTCATTAAGCATTAAAAAGATCAGATAGACAATTAAAAGCACAGAGGCGATTTAGTATACTCGCCGCCATGATTTAAATTTGTATATTGAAGTCACTATGATAGAGAGTTTAAGAGCAATATTTCCAAACGACACTGAAGAAAGCTTGCAGGTTGTTGTAATTACAAGTGATAGGATTAAGAAATTGAGCACTAATTATTTACTGACTCTCTAAATATACCCATACTATATGAATTATATAGTATAAATTAGGGAATAAGCTAGCTAATTAGATGTGGCACATCAAATGCCCAAGACCAAAAGTGCAAGAACCATATTTGTAGAATGGCCCTCATTCCATGTATACAGTTGTGTTCCTGCGTACATACCATTGTTGGTCCATTTTAGTTTTAATGAACTACGTTCCACAATAACTCCTCGCCTGCCTTTTCCACTCCCTCCCCCTAGAGTTATTTTCCCTATCCGTTGGTCCCCAGGGCCCAGACCCCACATGCCGTGTTTCAGAGTCGTACAATTATAAACATAAAATTGTTTTATTTTATTCAATTTCATTTATATTTGGTGGAGATGTTGCCAATATAGCAAGTGCTGAAGTACCATATGAGTGGCAGTGTGTTAATAGCACATAGTAACTCACCCCAAAACTGATTTAACTTACAGTTGTCAGCTGTTCATCCAACTCATCCATAAAATTAATTTAAATTATCTAACTGTTGTCACAGAAACTTTTTTTTCAGCAATTGAACCTAATGCAACTTGTGGTTGGAAGATAAAGTCAAGTAAAAATTTGAAATGTAAATTGAATGATATTGATGAAAATTATGTACAGTATTATATAAAGTATACACATAAGTACAGTAATAAAATAAAGTTTGAAATAAATTTGGTGCATCATTGAAGTGTTAACTTGATCATCCAGGTTGTTGCAGTCACCAACAATAGACCTTATTCATAAATGGCTGCTGGTTTAGTTATTCTTTAAAATGCATTTAAATCAGACTCCATAGCCTAGGCTATGGGGAATAATTTAAATGTATATAAAGAATTTACAGCCATTTATGAATAAGGTCTATTGTCTTTCTCAAGACTACAACGGGCCCGCAGTAATTGGCAATTGCTGTTGCGGTGTCCCTGCCAACGTTTGTCACTTTGTAATATTATGTATGTATTTTGTATTTGGCGAAGTTAATAAATTCAAATAAATTCAAATTCAAACAACAATATATACAGTAAATGAATAATAATAAATAAATACATTATTTACATATTTTTTACTGTTCTTTTTCAACTGTTTCCGTAAGGCTTTCTTCCCTTGACTGCCCTGATCCAGTTTGTACTTATTTACAATATCTTTAGCAAAAGAAAAACACCTTACAGTTACATACAATTTGACAATATTTTCTAAACACAAAGACTGACATTCCTTACTAATTTCTACATCATAATTTTCAATAATATTGCACCACAAGCTTTTTACAAGGAGAGAAGTCAGCACTTCACTCACTATTTTATTACTGGTAGACAAGTGACCCTGTCTTCATTTGTGTTCTGTTTAAATACTAACTCGGTTGCCTCAGCAATACTAACAACCCAGAAATGGGGTGACCAGAGTCCACCTGTCGATAAAGAGGCAATATATTGATTAGCCTCCGTTGGAATCCGCATTGATCAAGCCCTGTATTTCCTTGTTCCTGGTTGAATTGCATGCCTTGGAGTTTTTGCTCTTTTGGTAGAGGGATCTAATCACATAGCCAGCCAAATATGACAAAGGCCCAAATTCTTGGGTAGAAAGACATTTTTTCTAAAAATAATATAACAAATAGTTCAGAAGAAAGTTGAACAGTTGAATTGCATTGAATATTCAGAATAATTATTCACTTTCCTGGTAACCCCATATTTTTAGGATAAAATGTGTTGTGCTGTAGGCAGTGTACAAATCAAATATATAAAAATATCCAAGCAATTTCTGAGGGGCTCACTGCATGGCATCGTTTGATCTTGAATACTTTTTGAGGGGGTTGACAAAAATATGGCTTGTTTTCTGAGAGGTGGATAGGAAAATGTGTTAATTTCCAAGGGGTTTAATTCTGTTGACACTTTGATCTTTTCTTAGGGTGTGGAGTGAGGTTATTTGACTGTAGGATTTTATAATTTATATTAAATGAGATGTGTAAGGAAGCATCACATTAGCATCGTATTATATTATTACACATACACAAGAAATTTATAAAATTATAATAAAATAATACATGTACCTCAGGTTGAGAGATTTCTTTATCAGCTTGTTCAAGAAATCTTATCAATCTCTCAGGCAGATGGATCAGCATCAGAAATACCACTTTTGGATCAATACAGGGATGAAAGTATTCTTCCCAATTGGCGTTTGTCAAGCTATAGAATTCCTGCAGCAATTTATCTTGGTTTTTCTTTAATTTAAATGTTGACAATAGTTTGTTCATTGCTGTTAGGAATGAATCACATGGTTGCAAGTTAATAAGGATTTGCTCCTTGTAAATATTTTCATCAGACAAGACTGGACTTGAAGATGACCCCTCTGCCATCTCATTCCGGACAGTTTAAACTGTAGGTTGCAGAGTAAAGTTGTTTAAGATTAGATATTTCTCATTTCTATTTTATTATCATGCATGTTTTCAATATTCCAGTACGTTCACCGGGACATTTGCTTACGTGGTTCGAAATAGCTTTGTAATTCTCCATTTTTTTCCTATATCGCCACACTTAGTTTTACAAGCCACTGTTGTTATGACAGCATGTTTTTGACATTTATTTCCCCCAATTATTACTTATGTGAGCGCGTTTTGTTGACGCTAAGCATTTAATATGATTAAATTTTGTTCTCTGATCTCGTTTTAATGACTTATTTACCGGCGTTGTGGCAACGATATTCTTATACAAATATATAAAGACAACAAGCTCCAGCAAAGGGAATATACTGTCAATACATGCAATATTTAAAGAGCATTTGTGGAAAATCTGGCCTCAAGATTCTCTTGGCTTACACCGAAAATTCACTTTTCTGTACAATTATACCGTGTCCACGCCTAGAATAATATATTACTCAACAAAATCTATGTTTACACAAAAAGGTCTAATCTAATTTGTTCCTGTCAACAGTTCCCACGCTACGTAAATGTTCGCCACCCTTAACCTGTCAATCAAAGTACCAAACCTAAATTTAAACATGCAACATTTTTATGTTCATCGCAGAATCACCACACATTGTCACTATTGTTTGTGCATCTTTTCTGAGCATTTGTTGAAATTCAAGAAAAAAAGAAAATCGGTTAAAAAATGGAAGTTGAATTTGGCTTAATCTTGTTGAGCAATTTCCGACATTTTTCGAAGTTATTTCTATGTGTGCGGAAAATATGCGCAAATGGTGACACTGCTCCTTTAATGCAGCACTTGTAACCTGCACCTGCAACTTGCAACCTGCAACCTGCAACCTGCACCTGCAGTTTAAACCGACCTTTCGATTTGCAGATTTTAGGGCAATAATCGCATGGGAACTGCTTTTTACCTTCAACCTAGAAACATAGAAGCAAGGAAGATAAGCGGTAGGGAAACGTTCCATCAAAATATCAATTATTTACTTACTTCTTCAAGTGAGCGTTCGATTTCAATGTGAACTTCCTCTGCGTCCATTTCGAGCAACGCGATGGTTTGCGAAAAATCGTATTTAGCGGCCGAATCTGATGCATCCAAGCGCCCGAACTCATGCTCCTCATCTTCCATGTACGCCGCACTCGTAGACGCAATGTATTCTACAAAATTAGCTTAAAACGCGATTTATTCGAAGAACTCTGATTTCCTGATAGGCGATAACACTACGAAATTTGGTTTTGATGCACCTTCGTTGTCACGTGACGCGTGTTTCTTTGAAGTTCGCCGGCCTTCCAAACCCTGTGGGTCATCACCTACCTATACTATCAAGTTTTGTGATTGGTTGATTAAAACAATAAAACAATAGAATCAACCACAAAGAAACCAATGTCCTAACCTAAGCACTTTTGTTCCATATAGCCAATCGCAAAACCTGTTCATTTTAGGTACGTATTTACTGAACCCTGTGGGTTATATTAATTATGTCTGTGCCAACAACTGTTTCTAAGTCTGATGTTTCTGAGTCTAATGCTATGCCAACAAGTCCTTTCATACCTATACGTCCTTCAAAACCAACTAGGAAAAGAAAACATCCCAATTGCCAGTGCATACATATATTTAAGGTCCAGGGGCCGGTTGTATAAACCTTTTAACTAGTATTTAACACCCGTTGGGTCGTTAAATCCTAGGTAACTTTAACTATCAAGTTAAACCGGTTGTATAAAAGTGTAGTTAGCGATAACTATAGTCTCGGGGTATTGTTAACTTTCTAAAATCTAGTTAAAAATGGCGGATTTGCGTAGAGATATTATTTACGATGTAGAGATATTATTTACGACGTAGAAAATGTTCAAAGGTGAAACCAATGACAAAAAGAAATCAAGCCATTTCCACTGAAGAGCAAGTCTTGATTGCTCTTCGTTTTCTTGCCTCCAGAAGTTTTCTCCAGGTAATAGGAGATACGTTTGGATGCGATAAAGGAACAGTTTCCAGAATTGTGAGAAGAGTGTCCCTTGCACTGGCAGCAAAACACGAAACCTTGATTCCCAACAACAAACGAAGAGAAACAGCACGTACGCTCTGGCATGTACGAACTTGCGGGCTTTCCCTGCATCATTGGATGTATTGACGGTACGCATGTTCGGATCAGTCCCCCAGCAACAACGAACCGAACTACGTTAACCGGAAAGGGGACCACAGCGTAAATGTACAAATATTAGGTTAGTTGAAAATTAATGGTTGAATATCAACTTTTGAATGGCCATATGCATGTCGTCAACTATATCTGCTTTATCCATTTTTCGGGTGTCTACAGGGGTTATAGGTATTTATAGTCGGGCATTTCCCTCCCACCCAACACTGTCATGTAAACAACTCCATTGCATAGGAAATTTCAAATCAATATTGTATAATTGTAAATAGTATTTCTATATATTATTTCAAATTTATTTTGTTTTCACTAGAAACTAAAAGAGAAACTATCCTAGATAGTAGAAACCTAACCTAAGAGGGCGTGACAAGAGCCCTGTTGACAAAATCATAATCATTTTAGTTAATTAGTATAAATAAATTTAAATATTTGTTTTGTTTGGAAAATTGAAGGTAAATTAACAAATGTCATGATTCGTTTATTTTCCGTACTTCGGCACTTGGGAGAAGTCTGGAAGAAGGCCATCACTCTTTTGATGACGGAATTTTGTTGGGTGACAGTGGCAATGCACTCCGTCCATTCCTCATGACACCCTACCTTAATCCTGTCGGTCGAAGTCAAAGGCGGTTCAACAATGCACACAGGGATATGGAAAAGAAAATTTCCATATCCTACATTCAGAGATAAGGTATAATAGTGTAAATTATTGCTTGTGAAACCTATTATTTCAAACATTTATTGAAAAACTGATACAATGCTTCATTACGTGCACAGTGAAGCAGAACAAAAATAATTAATATAATAATATAATAAAAAGCTCTCAATACAGTATAGGCATGTAAAACTGGAGACTATTAATACAGTATATAACAATCTATATAATTACTCAATTAACCCAGTACTGCTATGCAGAAAAAATGGCCAGACTAGGCAGTGGGTTACCGTACTGGGGAAACGTTGCCCTTACTATTGCCCTGGCTATTATCTCTATCTGCAGTATAGTCTAGATTTGAGCAACTTTTCCCAGTATGGACCGACTATGTTTGGTAAATAACATATAATATGTAACACATTTACATTTAGGATGAGCGCAGAACGGGTCTGTGCTATAATAATGGCCAGTAGCGTCGAGAGAGGGGGGTAGGCGGGGTAATTACCCCGGGGCCCGGGCCAAAAAGGGGCCCGCAAAAAATTCGGTCCATGAAGATATCATATATTATATTATTAATTAACAAAAACTTGCTGCTGGGGCCCAGCAAAACCTTGGTAAGTTGATCATTGCTGGGAAACTTTCTGGTCCTGGCTAAGGCTTAGTATTCGTAATAATAATATAGTATTTTGTCAAAACTAACGGAGTTACAGGCCCCAGTCCCAGCATTGCAAACTTTTCGGGGTCATAAAATTTATGTCAACGGAAATATTTTGTAGCTGTTCATTTCTACAGGCCAAAACATACAGTCGATACAGACCCTGCTGCTTTCAGCTTTCTGATAAGCTTACTTTTAGTTGGACTTAACGTTGAATCATACAACTCACTGGATTAGCGTTAAGCTAAGCTTCTCAAAGGTTCAAATTTCAAGATTGCCGCATTCACGCGTCGATACAGACAAACAACTGAAACAAGGGAGCCATAAATAATTCCATCACTAGGTTGTTCTTTGAATTTAAGATACGTTTTAAGTTTTTGAGATTCAACTTTTCAAAATTAAAAAAACAACTAGGGAAAACCGGCTGTGTTGTCAGTAGTCTACGTCATTTATTTACTTACACGTAATTCCAAGATAACGCTGTTGAAACTAAAAATATCGGATGGGGCCCGCGCGCAAATTATGACCCGGGGCCCGTTCTGGCTCTCGACGGCCCTGATAATGGCATGTGGTGTTTTGCACAACATCGCCATTGAAAGGCACGAACCAGAGCTACCACCTGTACTGGAAGAAGAGCAAGAGGAAGAATATGGTGAAGTGGAAGGTGGAGCTGTGAGAGACTACATGGCCCAAACATGCATAGATCTTCATTTATTTAATGTGATACACAACCAACACAAGAGAAAGCACAAACTATAAATAAACATATCGAAACTTAAAATGAGCTAAAACAAGACAAAAAGTGAAACAGTGATATTTCAACTTTATTACAACAAAGTCATCATCTGACTCATGATGACCATTTTAGCTCATATTTTGAGTTTCAAGGTATGGTTTCAAGATGTTTATGCTTGGTTTAGATATGCTTTCTCTTACATTTCTTTAAGAATTGTCGTCAATGTTTCCGGTTGTGTAGTACTCCACAAGTACCTATATTTTAAACTTAACTCACCTAAGGGACTGGTCATAAATTACCAGGGGGGAGGGAGGTGGAGAAAGTGGGAGGGTCATAACTTTTCCAGCCCCTCAAAAGGGAGGGTGTTATAGAAAGTTGAACTATCAAAAGGGAAGGTCATCAATTTAAGCTCACACTCTGATAGTTTCACATTACTCAAAATTCCAAACAGATCACAGTGATTATTGTAAAATAGTGTAATAAAATAGTAACAATGTATAATATAAAAAGTATAAAATAGTATAATAGTGACATGAATTTATTCATAAAATACATGTTTTATATATCCCAAAGTCAAATGTCATTTTACATACATTTTAAATATTTTTGAGCAAAATTAACCAGTATGTATTTTTGACAGATATGCTTCAGTATGAACGTTTATTTTAGAAGCTATTTTGTGAAGCTATTTTATTGCCAAGGGAGGGTCGTGCTATTCCATACTCATCGTCACAGGTCACATTTTTTTAAACCTTACCCCCTCGTAATTTATGACCAGTCCCTAATTAAGATTTTTTATAAACATATAAATAATAATAATAACATTTATTAATGTTCCCACTGGGCTTTTCACGCTAATTTACAAAATCGAGTTAACTAGCTTATTATATCAAGTCTAATACTAAAAAACCTAAGTGCATAAAAATTGCTCTAACAAATAATTCCTAAAATCTTTCTTAAAAATGACAATGCTTGTGCTCTAGGTAAGATCGCATGGCAATGAATTCCACAACGATACGGCCCGATACAAAAAAGAAAGACCGCTGACCAGCAGCTGACTTATATGCAGGAATATTCAACTTATCCTTATTTCGTGTATTTCTTGTATGAACCATAGAACGTGTTGTAAATCTATCAGAAAGATAGCTTGGGCTTAGCCCCTTCACGCATTTAAAAGCTAAAACGCCATCTCTGAACAGCAACATCTGGCTGACAGGCAGCTATACTTAGTTATACTTCCATCCGTAACCTACGGACTAATCATTTGGAGCTCGTGTGGCAAGACCCTCATGGATGAAATAGAAAGAATTCATGTTCGAGCTGCAAAGGTCATCTACAAACTGGACTTGAGTACTCCCAGCAACCAAGTGCTGGTGAAGGCTAATTGTAACACTATCAGAGACATGAACTCAAAACGTTTGCTATGCTTTGCATATAAGTGTTACTATGGTCATGTTCCAGAACAATTACAATCTATTGTTCGAAAAAGTAATTACACATATGATTTTAGAAGGAAGTTAAGTTTAGCCTTACCTGTGCCTAAATCTAATTATGTTAGGAATTCAATATCTTATAAAGCAGCTAGTCTGTGGAACTCTTTAACGAATGAGCAAAGGGCTTCAAATAATATGGCTAATTTTAAAAAGATTTTAAAGACAGATAAATTTAAATTTAGGTAATTATTGATTGGACTGGGTAATACGTTTTTATTATAATATAGCTTAAATTATTCTTGTAAATACACGACTACATCAGTTCAGCTGTAATCTTATCGTGTTAAAATAAATGTTTTAGTAGTAGTAGTAGCCAATTTAGCTCCTTAAGGACTGGTGTTACATGATCAAATTTTCTAGTGCCGCTTACAATTCTTGCTGCGAAATTTTGCACATTTTGGAGCTTACGAACATTCTTCTTGGATGTGTTTGACCAGACTGAGGAGCAATAGTACAATTTGCTAAACACCAAAGCGTTAATGATATTCAACAAAGTCCTAGTGTCGAAAACGTACTTCACTCTACTGATCTGACTTAAACTAGCTATACATGCAGAAACCGTGTTCGTGATGTGTTCATCATAACTTAATGTCGCGTCCACTTGTATCCCAAGATCTCTGACTGAAGGAACAGGCAACAACTCTTTCCCCAATAGAGTTACAAGAAATCCTGTAGGAACCCTCTGCAGCATCTGACGTGTCCCTAATAGTAACAACTTGGTCTTATCAGGATTTATCAACAGGCTATTGTGGCAACACCATGCGGCAATCCTCTTCAAATCATCGGTAATCTGTAGGGCGACAGCAGCAGCATCATTGACTGGGAATGACAAATACAACTTCGAGTCATCAACGTAAGACTCTAAGAAGCCAGCTTCTGGGACCGCGGGTAAATCGTTAATATACGCATTAAATAAGGCAGGACCCAAAATGGAGCCCTGTGGAACTCCATGTGCTGACATTCGTGTAGTGCTTGAGACTTCACAGCCAATTCGAACGTACTGCTTGCGCTCGGAGAGATAACTCCTAAACCATTCCAACGCCGTTCTAGAGACTCCCAGCGCTTGTAATTTAACAAGCAGCCGACGATGGTCAATACTGTCGAAAGCCTTAGACAAGTCTAAGAGAACCATAAGCTTTCTAGAGTCCATAGCTTCCAGAATCTTATCCAACATCATGATGTTCAGCGTCTCTGTTGAATGTGATTGTCTATTCCCGCTTTGGTGCTCAGTAAGACGCTTGTTTTTCTTCATATATGAAGTATACTGATTTAAGGCTATGCGCTCGCATATCTTTGATGCAACGGGAAGCAACGAGACGGGGAGGTTGTTGTTCGCCACTTCGTGGTCTCCGTCTTTCAATAACGGAATGACTTCAAATGTCTTCCAGGCAGTCGGAAACACGGACGACATTAACCACCGGTTCACCATGTCCGTAAGAGTAAAGAGAATACATGGCAAAGCATCCTTGATTACAGATATGGATATCTTGTCGTACCCAGGAGCTTTGTTTGATGGAAAGGACATCACGGTCTTTCGAATCTCTTCACAAGATACAGAATGGAATTGAAACTTGTCGGACTCCAGGATTACTTGTGCTACAGGGGGAGTCGATGACGTCGGCAGATTATATTCAGCAGCCAAGGACGAAGACGCTAAATTGCTAAATTGGTGTCATTGACAGTTCGTTCAGTCAATTATTCCTCTGCTCAACATGTAATTTCATAAATATTTCTAGTCTTGTTTTTAGCTGAACCATCTGTGTTGTTTTTCATAGGAAGTATATTATTGCAAGATATGTCATGGTTCTTGAAGTTCTCGATGGAGCCATGCCATATTAAGTACCCTTCGCTTGGAGACGAGGCGGTTTTCTGCAGGCATTACAATTTTGTCATTTTGTTTACGCGTTTTACTTCCATTCACATGATTATTTGCAAAACACGATGCAGCACTATAAAACTTGAGCCGCGGCACACGAGACAAGTTGTTTCGTTATGGCGCGAAAATTTGACTCCGTACGTACAGCCGTGGTACAGCTGAGCTGTACATGTACTTCCATAGCACAGCTATTCAAAGTATATATCGTGTTGCTGAATAAATTTTTCCTTCATGAAAATTTAATTAAAAATTTACTTAGGTCATGCATGTTCAATTATAAAACACTGGTTAAATAAAGCATTTTAATAACTTACCAACTGTCACTCCCGTTTCAAAGCCTCGATCCCGGAATGACCGAAAACGAAGGTTCATCTCGTAAAAGATTTATTATTTTCGCCGTCGTGGCATCTAGTGGCTTGTCTGAAAGGCCTCCGCCTGTCTTACCTCTAGATTTGACGACGCACCGCATATTCCAAACTATTTACTTTTGACGTAATTTCTTTCCAAAGTTTTTGTTTTCGTGAGTTTGTACAACGTTTGAATGTTTCCCCCTCAACACTTCCAAGTCTTTTTCAACCAGTTCCACGATAAGGGAACACTTTTTATTTTTTTGCTTGAAATAATCTCTACCTCAGATATTTTGCACTTAGTCAATGAGTTATCAGTGGGATGGGTAAAATAAATTTTTATACTTTGTTTATATGCAGTGGTGTCCAACTCGGAGACAGACACTTTTGCGGACGTAATTTAATGTTGTTACACTTAAAGGAGAAAGTATATGTCATGATAGCAAGTACAGAATTATTTAATATATATGTACAATACATGACTACATAACTTCAGTATGTTTCATGGTTTACAACCTTTCTTTATCTTCATTGTTAATGATACAGAACATACACATCCTGCAAATGTTTATCAAACAAAGCCTAATCAGGGGTGCCAGAACCACGGGGGCAGTTGCCCACGGGGGCAGTTTACCCCGCTGCACTTTGCTTACGGGGGCAGCTGTGTGCCCTTTGGTACCATTACAATATCTCATACTTCGTTTTGAATTTATTTTATCACTCTAAGTTAAAATTTATACTGGCCAAATTCGGAAAGCAAAAACATTTAAATTTACGAGCGAGATGTGTAATGAGGAAGTGAGGAGGAACGAGCCTGAACTAATCGTCTCTAGTCGTCGACGATTTACGAAATATAGGTTGTGTAATTTTGTTACACAGCTGAGGCACGCAACTGACGCAAGAATTTTCTGTCACCGTTGTCGAAAACATTGAGGATATAATGTCTCATTGAATTAAGATGCTGTCGTTAACGTTTACGTTTGTAAATATTTCTGAATTGAACGACTTATCTGGCGGTCGAGCAGTCATATTGAACAAATCAAACAAACGAACGGGAATACCCTTCTAATATACCCACTGCTCCTGTGTTATGTATGTTACGAGGCGGCATTTCACTTCTGATAAGAACTCCTAGTTATTAAATATTAAAATATATTATTATGCTACATATATCCACTTAGCATTAATTATGCAAACGTTTACTGTGAGTCCAGTAACAGATATTGAATAAAAAAGATTAGTTTGACGGCTTCTGCTACTAAGGATAAGAGCTACAAGTAACGTGAAAGTGCCCTTTTTCAAGACTCTCCCCCCCCCCCTGGGGCGAGGGTGATAATCTTGACGGGGTGGTACAATGTCCAGTCATTTGAGCAGGGCAAAGTAGTTCTGTAAAAAGTTTGTGCCGTGTATATATAAATATAGGTATCCATCAACGGACCGACATTGGTTGTCTTGGTTATGATGACGTAACCTCACAGGGAAAAAGTAGGTCAACAAGGATATTTATGATCTACAAGGATATTTATCTAAGGTCGTGAGCGGGAACATTTTGTGTTATTTTGCTCGAAAAAACGTGAAATGTACGTGAAATGAGTAATTTAAATAACGAATGGCAGGCAGAAGCTGCACGAGCAGAAGAGAACGAGAGGGGACAGTCGTTATTAAAAAGAAATCCTCAATACTTATTCTGTGACAAAACAAACACAGCAAGAAGGATTGTGACAGAAACAAGTCAAAGCGACTCGAAGACGATATCCAGTAATTTGTGCTTTATAATACCACAAAATAGTAAGTGTTAGTTCATATTTTGAAATTGCATGTACGGTATGTTTATTCTGTGCTTGATAATGAGTATATATAACTATATAATAACGAATGGCAGGCAGAAACTGCACGAGCAGAAGAGAACGAGAGGGGACAGTCGTTATTAAAAAGAAATCCTCAATACTTATTCTGTGACAAAACAAACACAGCAAGAAGGATTGTGACAGAAACAAGTCAAAGCGACTCGAAGACGATATCCAGTAATTTGTGCTTTATAATACCACAAAATAGTAAGTGTTAGTTCATATTTTGAAATTGCATGTACGGTATGTTTATTCTGTGCTTGATAATGAGCCTATATAGTAGACTACAGCTGTGTTTCAGCTGTTTATACGACCTGAGCCTGGCCTACAATTTTGTAGTATATAAACAAGCATTACTCATGTATACAGTGAACCACTGGTCAGTGTTAATATATACACTGCTGTAGTGAATTATAAGGGAAAGATTGGAGTAGACAGATAATACATGGATGATTGTCAAGCTCATATCCTCAGAAAATGATTCTGAGTCCTGGAGAGGAATGGAACCTGTAACTTTTGATTGCTTCTAACCATTGAGCTACTGAGACTCAGATGGAGAGTGAAGGTATAGGTATACAGTACTGCCTATGCAGCTTGCATTCACAACAGCAGTGTATATATTAACACATCCAAGCATTACTGATATAATATAGTGACTGCCATATAGGCAGTACATATACCAATTGAACCAGTACATCATTGTATTCATTCTCTCTCCATTGGAGTCTTGATGGCTCAATGGTTAGAGTCACCGGCAATCAGAAGGTTATAATTTTTTTCAACTGGGAATAATTTTTCTGAGGAGGTTGACGACCGTGCATGTATTGTATACTGGTCTACAGTGTATATTCCATAAACAATCTGTGTTTAATCCATGCATCCATTATGGAACATGTTAGGCTTACAGTAGCTGGCCTAGTGGCCATATACATAACTTATAATTGTGTCTGTGAATAGGCTTGGACAATGCTGGTCCTAGGCTTGCAATGTAAAATACAGCTTATATAGGATTATATTGACATTGGGTATGTTGACATTCATTGTCAGCAGAAATTAGATCAATGTCAACAAGCGAGCTAGGAATGTCATCTTGAACATTGATTATATATGCACATGGTGATGTAATTTAGATACTATAGTACACAATGCCATGTCTTGTTGCAGATACATGGCTTTTGTATTAATAACCATCAAAATATGGTATCTGCACTAGGCATTTATTATTATATATTATTATTATTATTAATAATACAATTATATTTATGGTAGCCCCTTCAATGCTAAGATTGGTATCAATGGGCATCTTGTTTCCTAACAAATTACAGTCAAATATAAACACATATTTATATGTACTGTACAATGTTACAAAAACTAATTTTAACTCAAACGTTGTATAAATCCTGTACATTAACTGATCGGTTGCAAGTCCCCACTTAGAAAAGATCAGTTTTCCTGCCCGCATTGAGACCTACCAAGAACATCAATATTATATAAGTTATCCACATCCCTGCCAGCTCCACATCGCAGCAGTCTAATGTGGGTAGAATAATCAACTTACTTTATATAATCATCCACACCAACAATCAGGGTAGAATCCCTAATACATGTTAAACCCAATTTGAATAGATAAAGATGCACTTTCTTCCTTCAACAGCCTTTGGTGTCTGTTTATACTAACTACTGAGTTGATTATTTCATGTGGAATTATCAATAGTGTGAAACAAGTAATTTTTTTCTTAGTGATTGAGCGTAGAAACAGCAGTAGACTTCCCCACCATTCTGTTACTGCACCCAAAAATTAAAAAGTTTGGGTTATATAGTTATTTAGTTTGATGTTCTATGAAACAATTAAATTCAGAAAAAACAAAGCTCTCAGAGATATTGACAAATTGTCCAAGTTTGGCAAATTAATGGGCTATTACACCTAATGGCGTAGCGTCTGGCTGCTATTAATAGCTCAAAATTCAGACAAACAAACCAAATTTAACTCACAAATTATTGCAAATGAGCGGCTGGACAAAATGCAGGTTGCAGGTTGGGAATTTGCATGTTGGGAATTTGCAGGTTGGAATACAAGTTGTTTTCTAGACAATCTTTTTTTAGTTCAGCACGGTCTCTTCCTTAAATTAACCATTATCCTTAAGTTACAAATCGCTCTGAAATAAGGATAATGGTTAATCTAATGGTATTGTAGGGTTAGAACCCAACCCCATCACAACATCAATCCTAAACCCCCGCCTTTGCGAGTTTTCTAAGCCAAACCCCTGTCTAGCAAGTTTTACGACACAACCATACCTACCCTAAACCCTTGGTCTCCCATACTTAGTGTCTGTAGACTAATAAGAGAGACTTAGTAATTGACTGTTAAACGCATGCGTGATTCTTATGATCCATTAGATTAACCATTATCCTTAATTCACAGCAATTTGTAACTTAAGGATAACAGGTTTATTTAAGGGAGAGACCATGTTTCATTTAGTTAGGGTTAGGATTGTGGTTATTTAACCCTAATACTAACCCCAATCTTTACCCTAACGAAAAAGATCGTCCAGAAAACGACTATATATTCTTAACCTGCAACCTGCGTTTTATACCAGCCCTGCAAACGAGCTATTTTCTTTTGTTATGGCCGCACGAATTAGGGGTAAAAGCGGACAAACATGGATATTGACGTCATTTCGACGGCTGCTATTCAAGTAAAAGAACGAAAATAAAACTTAAACGTTTCAAACAGTAAACGTTTCAAACAGTAAGTTAACTACGTTTTAACAATGGTTAGTTAACTAGTGGTTAGTTAACTACCCGACTAAATACGTTTTAAACAACGCAAGTTAACCACCTAGTTAACTAAGTGGTTAACGCAAACTATAGTTAAAGTAAACTAGCTTTTTATACAACTGGCCCCAGAGGATTATCTCAGATAGCATTCCCCATGAAGTAAAAGGAGACGTGTAGCAGCAGCAAAAATATATTTGAAACATTAGCCACAATGCTCTACCATCCGATGTTTGTGTGAAGAAGCTGGAGTTTGATGTCAAGACAACAAAAGCCAATGATGAGTCAGTCAGTGTTGTCATGGGCTTGACAACCCCCTACACCAAGAAATACCGGAAGCTGCTGAGAATAGAGTTGAGACAGCTGCAGACTGTACAACTTTACCACCAGCTATAGCCTGCCATGATGCTGCGGTGCAAGTTGCTGTTATGGACCAGAAACTTGTGTCCAATACACAGTATCATGAGCTTGCTATGAGCAATTCTGATATGGTCAGATCTTACAAAGTGCAGTCTGCCAAAAAAGATATGTGATCCTGTATTCCAATCAGAGAAATTTTGGTGTTGGAGATAACAGTAAGGTTAGCTTGGATGGATCATACAGGGATGTTAAGGATATTCTTGACTATCTGTTCACGATTCCCCAGTTTTACCGACCATTGCAAAACATAAATTCTCCAACCCTTCATCTTCGGTTTGCTGCACAAGAAAGTATTCAGTGCGCCTCTGATGGTGATGGGCCTAAGACATCACGAAACAAAAATACCATTGTGTTGTGCTTTAATATTATTGATGATGGTATGTTTTGTAATTGCTCATGACATGTGTGAATGGAATGTTCTGAATGTGCTATTAATGTTTTGGGTAGTATTTCTCTATATACATGTGTATATAGATTCAAGCTTGTGTTTCTATTAATACCTGTACATACCTGTATTCTTAATTGAACATATAATTACATTGTTAATGTCTGTCTGTATTAATTCATTATTAATATATCTACTCAAATATTTTTTAGAGTTAAATATTAAGTTCTACATTGAATATCCTGAAAAAAGCATTGTCTAAATCATTTTTACTTAAATTCTATAACAGAAAATGCTGCATCATGAATATAATTATCCAATAGCAATTTGCAATGGACATGAAGACTATGCATTTGTGAAATGTTATTTGGAAGCGATAATTGAGAGTATGAAGATTCTTCAAGAGCATGGGTAAGTTCATCTTTTGTAATATATATAATTATATGTGTGTGCGTGTGTATGTATATAATATACAATGTCATGTATATGTGTATAATTATATATATATTATTAATTTACATTTATAAAGTGCTAAAAACTATAAATATTCTAAAGCGCTAATATCTCCAACTCACTCCAAATAAATATAAATATAAAGAATGTATATTAAAAAAGTTAAAACAAACCAACTAGAAGTCAATTAAAAAGTCAATTAAACACTTCATTAAATAAAAATGTCTTTAACCGGTTCTTAAAAGAAACTACGGAAAGTGACTGTCGAATATCAATGGGGAGGCCATTCCAGAGTGTTGGACCAGCCTTAGCGAACGATCTGTCTCCCAGGGTCTTGCGGGTAGTCGAAGGAACTGTCAACAGATCTTGATCGTTCGAGCGCAGACCATAACGACCAATAGGTTTAGCCTTCAGGAGCAGGCAGAGGTAACTTGGTGCTTTGCCATGTAGAGACTTGTAAACCAACAGCAGAATCTTGAAGGTGACACGGTACTGAACGGGAAGCCAATGGAGCCTTCTAACCAAGCATACTATGCGTGCTGCAGCATTCAGTACTCTCTGTAGGCGCTCATACTGGTACTTGGGGAGACCATACAAAAGTGAATTGCAATAATCGACATGAGATGTAACGAACGCGTGTACCAGAGTTTTCGTTGATTTCTCCGTTAGGAATTTTCTGATTTGTCTGATGTTGTAGAGACTAAAGAACACCTTACTACAAACTTTGCCAACATGAATATTCATGTCCATGTTAGAGTCGAACCAAGCACCAAGGTTGCATACAGCTTTAACAGGTTTAATGGCCGACTCGCCAACCATGACTTTGTCGATCTGTACTTTAGACAATTGCTGCCGGGAGCCGATGATCAAGAACTCAGTCTTGGTGTCGTTAATCATGAGAAGATGAGAGAACATCCAGCTCCGAACCTCAGAGATGCAATCCTCAATTATCTTTACTGCAGTATGCTGGGACTCAATAGGATGTGGTTTAAAGGAGAGATACAATTGAGTATCATCATCATATCCGTGTGCATCAGGAAGATGTTTACTGACGATATTAAACATTACGACCTTCTGTTTTCGTTTCGATAGAAAAGACGAAAGCCATTTCTGAGCATTGCCAATAACACCAAAGTCCTTATCAAGGACATCTAAAAGAATATTGTGATCAATGGTGTCAAAGGCAGCGCTCAAATCAAGGAGAATGAGCAGGGTAACTTCTTGCTTGTCCATGTTTAGAAGAATGTCATTTTGCACTTTAAGAAGAGCAGTTTCTGTTGAATGAAATTCACGGTATGAGGACTGATTTTCGGGAAGGGGAGCATTGGCAGCACAATGAGTGAACAGCTGGGGAATTACTGCTTTTTCCGCAAATTTAGCGATAAAAGGCAGATTGCTCACGGGTCTAAAATTCTTGAAAATCAGATACAAACCAAGTTTCTTTAACAATGGAAGAACAAGAGCAATCTTTCAATGTTCAGGAACATGACCTTCATCAAGCGATAGATTCACCATGCATGTGATAATAGGAACCAGTACATCACAGCAAAGTTTAAGTAGCCATGTACGAATAGGGTCTAATTGACAGTATGCATTCGAAGAAGCCATTATTATCTTGTGCATTTCCTCCTCAGACAATGGCGTGAAATTCTCAAGTTTCCCTTTCGGCAATGGAGAGTCGACCACCGGAGGACTAAGATCAATACTGCCGATCTCAGATCTGATTAGCTCGATCTTCTTGCAGAAGAATTCACCGAATTCGTTTGCTAGAAGCGAGGATCTTCATGCGGTCGTAACAAAGGATTCTGACGCTCCTTACTCAAAGAGTTGACAACACGGAAAAGTTTCTTTGAATCACCCGCACATTGGTCGATAAGGTCCGTGTAGTAAGCTTTCCTAGATTCATTGAGGACAGCGGAGTAGTCATCACGTACTTTACGATATGCATCCTTATCGTTCTGAAGGCCAGATTTAACCATTTTCCGTTCCAATTTCCTGCGCTTAGCCTTGAGTCTCCTGAGGTTATTGGTAAACCAAGGTAACCTTGGTCTAACTACCATGACCTTTCTTCATCGGTGCATGTTTGTCAAGAATATCAGACAAGGTTTCATCGTAGCATTTTGCCAACTCATCAACTGTAGTCCAGGTTTCACTGTACAGCTTGACGAGGAAATGTCAGCCTTAAAAGCATCGACATTAATCTGTCTAAGCTTGCGAAACTGGACTTCACTCACAGACAGATTGGGACGAGGAATATCCAAATTGAAATATCCAAATTGAACTCTATAAACAAATGGTCGGACAGAAGGAGAGTAGTTTGTAACCCTGTGACTGCAATGTCATTAATTGATCTTGTAATAATGAGATCGAGGGTATGACCTGATGAATGCGTAGGTACGAAAACATGCTGGATAAGTCCAAAAGTCTCCAAGAGATCCACAAAACGCTTTGCATCGTTATCAGTAAGACAGTCAAGGTGAAAGTTAAAGTCACCCATAATCAATAACCTCTCCGAAGACATCACAATATTTTCCAAGTACGTGAAAAATTGAATTTCCAAGTATGTATCATATGGATAAGTCACAGTGTCCAAGTTTCCTTCCCCAATTTATATTTAATTTTGCTTGACAGAAAACATTCACTCAGCAGTCTGGAACAACAAGTTTCATATCTCTCAGGTTGAACCATGCAACCAAACTACTGAATATGATGTTGCAGACCACTCATGAAATTAGTCATATTTTACACTGTACTGTATACTGTATTAACTGTATCATGATGTACTGTATTACTGCCATGTACTGTATTGTCTATAAGATTGTGTATATATTTTTAAATTCTCATAGTGATACTGTACAGTATATCACCAACAGTCACAGATAAAAGCTTTATGACATCAACATATTTTTAAAAAAACCTTTGACATATGGGAATGTGTTAAGATTACTGGTACATTGGCTGTTACAATCATTGGTTTAACTGTCATTAATATGTTGTAATTTTGTTGTTTAGGTACATGCCAGCAAATGATCTCTTCCATCAAAAATTGAATATTGAGCAGTTCCTGTGTGCAGACTGGAAATTCTTGGCCCGAATATTAGGAATTAATCCAGGTATATACTATATATTGTCAATTAACAAAATATTTTATTAATAATTTAAGTCTTATTTCATTAACATATTACTAATGGTATCTTTATCATTTATTTAATCTATTGTAGCTAACAACAAGTATTTCTGCATCTGGTGTGATTGTGACAAAGGGAAGATCCACCACTCTCATCTTCGCAGTAGTTTAGGTTTGACTCCAGATCGTTTCCAGAAAGATGCAATGGCATTTGCCAATGAGTTCATGGCCATTTTTAAAGATATGGCGATCACACCCTACATTCATACTTTGGTATGGTTATTTTCTTAAATTTGTATTGGAAATACTGTAACTAATATTATATGTTGAAACAGCAACATATATTAACACACTAGTGTAATACAAAATTAATATTTTAGGTGTATCATGTTTATGAATATTTACTGCTGTATGGTTCACTGGTACCATTTAATATGGAGGTAAACATTGGTACCATTGTTGTTACTGTTGCACATGTACTGTAAATTACAGGTAGTAGAAAGGGTAAACTACATGACCAAGCAAGTCTTCTTTAAAAAATTGAACAAGAAGGAATATTGTACTGGATTGCGTCAATTTTTTTTTAACAGGTACTGTAGTATGACTAGTGGTATTTTATTATAATTTTTGTAGTTTCTAATGCTCTAGGCAGATTTCATTTTTTATGAAATATTCCATCAGTCTTCTTGAATGCACGAGTGGATGTATTGTAACTAACCACTGCTTCTAAGCTCAAAGCATTTAACCACTAGCAGTTAACAGATATATAACAGCAATTTGTACTCCTTCATTTTGTTTAATTATATTTTACATGATTTTATTTGCCAGAAAGCATAAGCTGCTGAGAAACCAAGACTCAGGAACGGACGGAAAATGCACTTCCACGATCTGTTGTTGCTCAGAAAGCTAGAGATGCTAAGTTGGCAAAATCTGGTCGACCTAGTGTGCCAGCTTAATGGCAACAAACAAACGGTTCTTTTAAGAACCACCAAATCAGAAAAGTTTACAACGAAAATTGCTCAAATCATGAATACACCAAACAATTGCAACATATACGTTTAGAATGCAGTTAATCTGGTGTGCACAGATATTATATCATAGTATTCAGTTGAAAAACAGTCATTTGGTTTCCCTACAGTGGATTGTAATCATGTTGAAGAATATCGTCTGGTTTCTGAAGTAATCTCGAAGTTTGTGTAGTTATGGTTATTCTTGAGTATCTGGGCATCAAAATGAAGATCCAGATTAATTTGATGGGAACTATTTAATTGATCAATTAAAGAAAATCAATTGAAAAAAATCAGTTCAAGTTCTGTTTGTCTTTGTTGTTGTTTATGTAAGAAATCAACCCCATAGCCAGGAAAAAGATAATAATAATATGAATAATAATAATCCTTTAGCTATTTAGTGGATGCCTTACCTTCTGAAATATGAGAAAAACAAAAAGAAAGGTAGAAACTGGGTTCTGCTGGATGGGACAATGGAGAGCAGCGTGGGTGAATTATGGGAGGGGTCGGTAAAGAGTGATCGGTTCTGGCAAGTTATGGTGATGTTTTTATCTAGATGTACACAATGTATGTATGTCGTTTGGAAATGGATTTTGTCCCATTCAGCAGGAAGAATTTGACAGAGTTGATCATGTGACACTTGGAAGCGTAAAAAAAACGAGAGTTAGAGATGAGTGAAGAGATGGCAATGAACAGGATCGATGAAACAAAACAAAAAACGCTTCATGCAAACAAAAAATCTTTACATTTTCCTCCCGACTTCTGCGGCTTTATCCTTTTGTCCTCGTCTTGTGTATAACGCTCCCCTGATTTCATTACCAATGTCAACTGCCAGATAGACTCCAGTGCGACTCCGAAGAGACCACAACCAGGAGTACTGATCAGGCAATGTACCGACATAGATAAGCGGAGAACAGGAGAGGGTTACAGCCACATGGTTCGTTTGGTTTGTTTGTAGTTCGTTTGTCACTCGTCGATATGCATTGGGATCATTGGGATTCACTCCCTCCCCCAATCTTCTGCACAAGATCATTTCTTTTCCAGCAGGTATTGGCCAAAAATACTCTCTTACAGATGTTGTGAATTCAACCCATACCACTCCTGCTGTATTGAAGTTTCCCCGCGTACGTATTCTGAATAGATCTGCCGGAGATTAAAAAATCATAAAATATTAATTTAAGAAATTGTTCAAGATCAAAAACCCGTCTTTAGACGAGGATACAAAACGAATATACACCATACTTACATACTTACTCTCTCGTTTGAAAATAAAAACTTCCATGGTTTTCAACCAAAAAGAAACGTAGACAATAAAACAGGAGTCCATCTTCGAAAAGTTGTACTTGCAAAATTGTATAACATTGATCAACGCGCCGAACGCGGGTATTTGAGCCAGCACTAAAAGTGGACAGCAAACATCATCACGCATGGGGTTAATCTCGGACCCGTACGTGGCCGATATTCTGTACCATTCTCGATCGTGTTTGGGGGAGGCGTTACATTCGGGGAGCCTGGGAGGGTTATATATATGTATGTATGTATGTATGTATGTTTGTTTGGTTGGTTGGTTGGTTGGTTGGTTGGTTGGTTGGTTGGTTGGTTGGTTGGTTGGTAGGTAGGTAGGTAGGTAGGTAGGTAGGTAGGTAGGTAGGTAGGTAGGTAGGTAGGTAGGTAGGTAGGTAGGTAGGTAGGTAGGTAGGTAGGTAGGTAGGTAGGTAGGTAGGTATCCATCAACCGTGGACCGTACGTTGTTTTGGTTTGATGACGAGGATCTCACTGGGAAGAAAATAGCTAAACAAGGATATTTATGGATTTACAAGGATATTTATCTAGGTCGTGAGCAGGAACATTTTGACTTACTGTTTGTGAATTTTAAACAGTATTGGAAACTCGAAAAAACGTGAAATGAGTAATTTAAATGACGAATGGCAGGCTGAAGCTGCACGAGCAGAGGAGAACGAGAGGGGACAGTCGTTAAAACAAAACGTCAATGCTTATTCTGTGACAAAACCAACACAGCAAGAAGGATTGCGACTTGAGAAACATTAAGTCAACATCATGCAAAGCGACTCGAAGACGAAGTGTTAAACTAGCAAAATGTCTATTGTCAACAACGAGCAAAGCCACTGGAACTGCGGTGTTGTAATGAGAAAAGTATACAGGAAAAAGCGGCTGCAGATATCCAGTATTATTCTCGTAATTTGTGCTTTATAATACTACAGAATAGTAAGTGTTTACTACATATATTATTTTAAAATTGCATGTACACAGTACAGACTAGAGTATGTTTATCCTATGCTTGATAACAAGCCTATATACTCTACAGTACTGGTAGTTAATAGGGTGCAAAAACGTGTAGACTATATAGCTGTGTTTATACGATCTGGGCCTGGCCTACAATAGTGTAGTATATAATTATCAATGTTGTTCAGCATTGTTTCAACAATGTTGACATATACCCAATGTCAATATAGTCCTATATACCTGTAGTCTCCATCTGAGTCTCGGTAGCTCAATGGTAGAGCGTCACAGAGGTAATCAGGTTACAGGTTTTATTCCTGTCTGCATGGGACTCAGAATCATGCATTTTCTGAGGATATGAGCTTGACAATCATCCATATATCATCTGTCTACTCCAATCTTCCCTTATTCACTACAGCAGTGCATATATAGTATTAACACTGACCAGTATACAGTAATGCTCGTTCAATTGTTCAACTGATATTGTTCATGCAGCCATGATAACCAAATTGTTACAGTATTGTTCAGTCAATATGCTGTAATAACTTTTTCTATCGATAGCTGTGTACCTGTAACCTGATTGCCTACAGTACTGCTCAGAAATAACCTAACAGTGCGTCTGTGTCTCGGTTGCGTTCGTCTGGCGTCTCGGTTGCGTCAGGGGCGGTCCTTACTCAACCGGACGCAAGAGTCCGCATAACCGAAGTTGTTCCGAGTGTATACGTCGGAAACGCTGATACCTATACTGTTTGTTGATATCAAATTTTGACAGATTTTATGTGTGCGTTTATTAAAGCGGAATAAATAGATCCTAGTCAAATTCCTAATCCTAGGCTTCTCTTAGGCTTTTGAGGACTCTGTAACATATTAAGTTTTTGGGAAAACGGGCTGTTTGCTTTGCGAGGTCTTGTTTCTCCGCAATTAAAGTTTTTTAGACGGTTTGGACGTACACTAGTGTTATCAAACGGGAAGCCTATCCGCGCGAATATTCACCCGGATAAAAAAAATTCAACCAGCACCATGTAAACGGGACCGGAGACTTGACTCGTAATTAGAACACGGTTCTCATTCGGAAACTTTGTGACATCAATGACAATGTCTGAAACAGTCAAACTTTGTTGACACACGTGGAGTGACATTTTTTGTCGGAGATCTTGTTGTGTGTTATCACTGTGTGTTACCATAGTGTTATCTACCGTTATAGCAGTGTCAGAATTTTTAAAAAGTATAAAATAAAACAATTCCGAAAAATGCCATCCTTAACAACGCAATATAGGAGTTAAAACAAGAGACAGTTTGGCAACTCACACATGCCCTGCTGCACTGCAAGCGTTTCTTCGTTGCTGAACAATCTCTCTCGCTCGTTGCCATTCATTGCATGTGGCTTCTAGTCTCTGTGGGGAATCAGATTCGAAGAGGTGCTGTTGGTGGAGGTGCTGTTGGTGGAGGTGGTAGGGGAAGAGGGAGTGTCGGTGATGGAGGTGGTAGGGGAAGAGGGATGGGTGGTGGAGGTGCACGTGGCAAAGGTAACCTTCTCAGGCGTGGCAAGAGGTGTGTCTGTCGAGTAGTGTAATAGCAGCTCCTCCTGCGATTCCTCGTTATCTGTGCATCTGGAACAAGTTACAAAAAATTTTTTTGACGTCAAACGACGAACAAACTTGGTTAGATTTAGAAAAGGTTTTTAGCGATATTCATCGACAGTTTAATTTTTACTACATTAATGAGTCCGCCAAGTCAATGTCATGTACCATCTCATGCCCAACTGTTGCTTCAACTAGGCCAGGACGACCACGATTATATTCCCTTGGAGGAACTGCGATCGCTACATTTTACATGGAATAAAATCGCTAAAATGTTCGGTGTCTCGTGATGGACATTGCTTCGCCATGTCAGGGAATACGGGTTGGAAAATTTCAGCAGATTTTCAATAATTTCTGACGCTGAGATTGATAATCTTGTGAAGGACTTCATGTTAAGACATGGCCATGCCACAGGTGAGCCATACCTAAGTGGTCATCTAAGAGCAATGGGATACCACATTCCTAGAAGAAGAATACGAGCAAGCATCAACCGAGTTGATCCAGTTAATACCGCTTTATGCTGGGGTGCTTTGGTTTCAAGAAGAACTTACCATGTCTCTTGGCCAAATTCGTTATGGCACATAGATGGGCATCATTCCCTCATCCGTTGGTTGTTTGTAATCCATGGTGCATTGATGGCAAATCCCGAAAAATTATGTACCTGTCCTGCAATACAAATAATAAAGCAGAAACAGTTCTAGGACTTTTTAAAAAGGCTATTGATGAACACGATGGTCTCTGGCCATCTCAGATACGTGTGGACTATGGTGTAGAGAATGTCCTGATTTGTGATGCCATGGTTAACCATAGTGGAGAAGGCCGAGGTAGTTTTATAGCTGGATCTTCTACAAGAAACCAAAGAATTGAAAGGCTTTGGCGAGATGTGTTCCGATGTGTGTGTCTGGTATATTATTATAATTTCTATGCTATGGAACAGACAGGAATTATTGATCTTGACAATCCAATTCATATGTTTGCTCTTCACCTGGTGTACCAGCCAAGAATAAATCTTTCATTGCAAGAACTCATGCATGCATTCAATAACCATCGCCTGTCAACTGAACATGGATGGACACCAAGTCAGATTTGGATAAATGGTATGATGGATCAGAGAAATCCATTGATTGTAGACGATTGCCTGGATGATAGTTTGAATGACTATCAGTATTATGGTGAAGATCCCCATGGCCCTATTTCTGTTGGAAACAGGGACAACAACGTGGTAGTATCACCTGTAGAAATGCCACACGCTTCAGAAATAGCGAGGTGCGTTTATCAAAATTTTGACCCAAACAAATCATCAACATATTTTGGCATTGAAATGTACACCCAAGTTTTAGCATTTGTTGTAAACAAACTTGAACTGACCTAAAAGTATTTGAAGAAACTAGTGCTCTGCACTCAGTAGATGATGTACTGTGATGTCAAAATGTCTGTTAAAGCTTTTGATTTAAAACTAAGGATGTTTAATAGTTAACAATAACAACTACAATAGCAGGGTTCTTACAGCTTAATAGTATCCAGTGGCTCAAAATAAAGATACAAATTGATTGTTAAAATACAAACTAAGAATATTTTTGGGATTCTATAAACTTTATTGAACCAATGGAGAAAGTAAACTGTTAACACAGTTAAGATAAACTGTAATCAACAACTATTAACACAAAAATAAACAAATGTACGATCTTGGTTGCATTGTCTGACTGAAGTAGTCCAGCTGTAAGCTGTTTCTTGTTAAATTTTATGTTTTACACAAGTAAAAGCAAAGTCATACATGTAGAATGTTTCAAACAAATGTGTGTCAAAAGTACTAGCATGTTGGCAGGGGGTATGACCCCCTTGTGAAGACATTTAGAGGGGCAACCCAAAAAGTTTGAAGAGTGCCAAAAATTGTGCACAAAGAACTGACACAAAAAGGTTTGTCAAAATTTGGCAAGTCTGCAGTCATAGAAGAAACAAGTTAAAATTATGTTTTTGGGTTGACTGGAAAATTGTTGATGGTCTTTGTCCCAATATCATGTGCGCTCGCTTGCATGGAGACTGGGTACAATGGCACACATGCTTTAACATATTTTGCTAAAACCTCAGTGTATTTTGGGCTACATTTGCTTGCATTAGGTCATCCCAGAAAATATCCACGCTCCACCCCAATATATTTTCTGGAATGACCCATTTGTGCATTATACTGTATATGAATGATTCCAAGCTTGTATCTGCACTTAAGTTTGCAAGTATTTGCATGACTTTATGTGTACTTCCAAAAAAAATTTGTAAAAAAATAAAATAATAATAAAAATATTCAGTAACATCTTAGATCTACTTGTATACGTTACATGTACAGTCAAATCAGATGTTCTCTTGTACTGCTACTTTGCAATATTGTTACACCAAATTGCAAGGTTGATTGTCAATTTGGCTCAAGCAATTTGCAAATGCCTAGTGAAGATTCATTTATTAACCCTTTCACTACTGTTGGGGCTTTTAGTATTTTAAACTGGCTAATGCCAGACGATTTTACTTGTCAAGAGAAGTAGTCTAGTAGTAAAAGGGTTAAGTTAATACAAATTTCTGTTTAAAATATTACTGCAAGTTACTCATATAATTTTTCAACCAACACTGCAATGTTGGGTGAGAATATGGCAATGCAATAACTGATTATGACATTAATTATTAAAGTTATACAGCTCCAAAATATAGACTTGTGAAGGCAAGGTCATATATGTTGAAGAGCTGTTCTTCTTCAGGTACAATTTCTACCAATGGACCACGTGGAAGAACCAATGTATTTGAACATGTATGTGCTTACAGGGAGATAGGATACCATACTGTTATTGTTGTCTCCACCCTTAAAAAAATTTAAACACTGGTGAACTGTAATCAGGGTTTTCCCCAGACCCCTTGAAAAGGGTTATAAAAACTGGCAAAGTGGCACACCTTTCCTCAATTAATTAATTATTCAAATAATCCAAGGATTTTAGAAATCACTGTACAGTTCCAAGTATAATAAAAGTGAACTTTCAAATTTTTGATCTGCAGTCAGAATGGTGTTTTGACACTTGGAATAATGAAAAGCAAGTCATTTTTATATGCTCAAAAAATTATGATATGCTTTTTCTCAATCAAGGCTATATATTCCCCTATATAATTTGTAACAACCCTTTTGCAAGAACCTATGTAAAACCCTGGCAATATTTAAAATATACTGCTGGGTAACATAGTTATTTCATAAACAGCAGATGCAAATTTTTGATTTAAAAATAATAAATTTAAATAATCTTTTTACATACAGTCACACCATAAGTTATTCTAGCAAGCAAAATTAGTATTTTTTCATGTAGCTTAACCACTTACCAGTAACCCTCATCTCTCTCCCACCTCACGCCCTCCTCTGAGGAGAATGGGTCAACCCTTTGTCTGACACCATATCAATGTAAGTAGTAACTTTAACACATAGTTTGGTCCTTTACCTGACAATATTCACCAGATGTGAAAGTTATACTAGGGTGCATGGCAAATGCAAGAACTGGCTCTTCAGATGCACCTGTTACAAACACCAAAATGGAATTCAATGAAACAGGGTTCCTCCTGCCACTTGCTACTTGTCGTACATAATGTACAAAAATAGCATACACTTGCTTCTCTTTAGTGATGGCTGTTGATCCATCCGGTGAAAACTGTGGTGTCAAAAGGTTTAAAAGTAACTTTGGAGTGAGTTTCTCATTGCTTGGTTGTAACAAATGGAGCAGGGTTGGAAATGCTTGAAAAAGTTGGATAAACCCAAACATCTGGAGACCATTTTGTAGTTGTTCCATGCAAGGATTGGTACTTGGCAATACCAGTTTGGCAATAACTTCTTCTAGTAGAAATTTGGGTAACTGACCATTCTGAAGGAGGGCAACTCCCATCATCACTCCAACATAGAAGTAATCATTGGAGCAGAAGTCAAGAAGTCCTTGGTCAAAATATTTCTCTTTTATAGCACAGTTCACACAACGAATCCACTCTTTTCTAGGACCACCTATATCACGTGCCATTTCACCCATGAAGTCAACCTCGAATGTCATACAAAAGTCTGTTACACTTTCAAGTTCCATAAAAGTAGTCTTTAAAATATCCTCTCTGTTAACACAGATATAGTTGGTTTCTCCTTCACAGGTTGATTCACGATCAGTCAAATCCAGTTTTCTACCATGCACCAGCTCCTTCTGTATTCTTGACAGAATCTGTACTGGATTATGTAAGGAATTCTGATATCCTTCTGATATAATTTGTTGTATTACTGCATCGTTTACAGAACGAGGATCAGCACTTGCTGATGCTGTTATAACAGGATCAGGCACACCACTTGTTGTTTGAACTGGTACACTACCACTAGTTGGTTGAACACTGGAAGATATTTCAATAGCTATTTGATCAGTGGAAGGTCCACCACTTTCTTGTTGTATGGCAGAAGGTGTAACAGCAGCTGGTTGAACTGTGCTGGCAAAGGTACCAGGAGTTGACAGTACTGTAGTACTGGTTGGAGTCGCAGTTGCTGCTTGAACTGCAGTTGGTGTACCACAACTGGATGGATCACTGGGATTGGGACCAACAATTATGCAATCTTTGTCTTCTTCATAACTACATTTAGAGTTGTATACAAAATCATAGCCTTGCTTTATTTTGATATACAGTAGGCCCTGACCAGCCATCTTTTTCACCACTGGATACCCATATTCTGTTTGTGGACCAAGATCTAGGACAGTTATTTTTTTCTGTCTTACTTTTACAAATTCAAAATCATTTTCTCCAATGCTTTGAAACTTTTTGACCAGGGATTCCTTTAGCTTGTTTCGGATGTTTGTTTCTTTGTCATCCTCTTCGGCCATGATCATTCCATTTGCGATAACTGAATCCAATTTTAAATTGTGTTCATCATTCTCGTCATCATCACCATCATCATCATCATCATCATCATAGCACTTCAAAAGTGCAAATTCTATAGGTTTCTTCTGCCTTCTTTTGGCTGCTGTATTTGTTTTGGCTTCACTCTTACCTTGCTGTTTTTGGTCGTACGGGGCAGCAGAGCGCAGACGTTCTCTTTTATCCATTCGCCGATTCCCACCGCTCGACAAACTCTCACTTATCATATTTCTTGCTCTGAGCAGAGTTTGGCATAGAGTGTTCCGCGATTCTTCATCAGTTTGACTTCTATTTCGTCGATCAGTTGGTCTTGTACCTGCGTTGGCAGACACGGAAGAAGTTGAATTTCCACTAGGATCAGAAGATTGATCCTGAGCAGCCTTCTGCAGCATCTCGGAAGCTTCTTTGAGAATATCAGCAACATCAGATATTGTTTTATTAGCCATTATTTATATTCAAATCCAACAACGAAGAGCATTTGAGCCATTATTCTCGCGCGCGGATTTGAGGAGAGCAAGCAGAAATACCCGGTAAAATGTACGTACCGCTGGTCTCATCTGAGTCGGCACACTGGTACGACCACGCTCGCCCCAGGAAGATTGAATGAATATTTTGTGGATTGGATTGAATGAATATTTTGTCGATTGGATTGAATAAATATTTTGTCGATTGGATTGAATGAATATTTTTTTGAATTGAATGAATATTTTTTTGGATTGGATTGAATAAAATATGTGTTGTTTACATTAAACTATAAATTATTGTTTGCATTGCATAGTAAAATTGACGTGTGATTGAGTTAAACAACATTTGTGGATTAGATTGAATGCATATTTTATCGGATTGAATATTGCTACAAACGGGCAGGCATACTCGATCGAACTGACTAACGTTTTCAGTTTTCATTCAAATATTTTGAAAGAAAAGTGTTCTCTGTAATTTATATATCGATATTCGCCTTTATATAGTTTGAGACAATTTTAGTTGCCTTTCATATAGAATTTAATAACACTTAAACATTTCAGTTACAAAAAAAAACAAAACTTAGAGAATTAATACGGTCATGGCCGCAAAGATTACCGCGATACACGCCCAAGAAACTGGCGAGTAATGAATTGAATACTAAACAAATGACCTGGGAAACATACTACCGATTTTATAGCAGTAAACACCCACAGAAAATCTTTATAAATTAAAATAGCCTGCATGGTGCATTAGGGGAAAGGCGAAGTGGGAGGGGGGAGGTAACGCCTGCACGAAAGACCCATGTTTTTGGATTTCCGCCCATGTCAAGAACTGTCAAAAGCAACCAATCAGCGACTAGCGGGGTTTCCTCTATGATTAAAACATTTCACTTTGGTCAGAATAGTGAAATATCCATGTCTGAAACTCCATAAAACTGCATCTGGTGAAGCAAGATTTATTTTGAGTAGACATGAAAGCACAGAGTTGATTCTGGCTGAGGCTTGTGAATCAATCTGCTTGCATTACTACGCAGTGAAACTTTCTCGGAGCGGGATTGTAGGTATTGCGGCAGAAAAAATAAGAAATGCTTTTGAACTTTAACTTTATTAAATCAGTATTAATACATGCGAAAGAAGGAGACATCAATGTTCCACCAACCAATAACATTAATAACATTAATAGCCCTGCTAGAATGAAGCGACATTTGTCCTCAGATTTTCCCATGTACCATATTAAAATATTTCTTTTGAGCTAAAATCCAGTGGTCTTTTGCCGTACTTTGATCCAACTTTGAAAGGTTTTTAAAACGACCGGTAGCTGTTAGCTTGTCAAAATTGTTAAACAACTCCAACTATCGTAAGGCCACCTTGGGAGAATTTAGTTTTGCCTTGCATTTTGCAACAATTCCTGGCTAAATTATGAAACTAACCAAAATTTACTTAATTGTTATCAATTTGTTTTGGTATATGCTAAAACAGTGATGTTTTACCACTATTCACTTTCACTTCGGCGAATAATTGTTAATTATTTCTGTTAGGTAAGTTCTTAAAAAAGGACATTGTTTAAAACATGATGGAGAGTTGATCAAAGGGACAAGGAGAACTAGAGGCTTTCATTCTACATATTACATTAGTAACTTGTTGATAAGTTGGAGGGTCAAGGTTGAATTGAACTTCAGGATCTGATAACCTTGGAATCCAGCTTGGAATTTGAAATAGTTTATTTGCAGGGTTCCAAATGACATTTTTTGTGCCTGGGGTTCAGAAATCGAAAAGAACGATAGCCTAATATTCTGATTTTTATAAGTGCTTTCAAGTACTGCCTAAAGGCATTTCTGTGGGGGTGGTATTGTGTATGCACTAGAGTGCGAAAATACTATAGATAACGGATACCTGCAAAGCACTGACATACAATGGGCCAATGGCATTGTATAGTAGTTGTATTTAAATCAGTGAAAAACGACACGATGCAAATGGTCTATTATTATTTAGTATTAACACAATTCTTTTGACAGTTTTCTACCAGTACCACCATTGGAATAGTTTATAGTGTGCTATATAGTTAATTATAAACATGAATAATGAATATAATGATTGCAAAGTTTGTTGTTAATGTTAGCACTAGCAGAAGCAGGCAAACAAGTTACTGTGCTGTACTTGCAGTGTGTCATTAATGTTATTTTATTTATACCATTAGTATTACTCATTCAGTGATTAACATTTACAATTACATTACAATTATTGAAACCAAAACTTAACTTTTGGTTCCTTGTTTCGAAGAGTTCTTAATGTTGAACTTTCTTTTCCTGGATTTGTTGCCAAAATAGCAGGTAAATGTTTGTTTGCCCATTCTTTCCGAAGTTCTTGAAGTGGCAACGAATGAAGAGGAACAGAATTGCCATAAATGAAGGATTCTTCATTCACTCTGTCTCTTTTTTCTTTCTTATAATGGGTTTCGTTACATTTCCCACCAGAACGCTTATCCGAAACATCCTTCATCAACTTACCAAATCGTTTGTTATTTGACTGAGATCTGGAAGGCATATCTCGATTATTTCTACCAGCTTCATTCACAACGAACCAGGCCTCCCTGAATCTGTCCTTGTTGTCCCGAACTTGTTCTTTAAAAGTTCTGTATTGGTCTACAAGGCAACAGTATTTACTCTGCCAAAGCTGACCCATGTTGAGATGGCTGGCAAAAAAATACAAAGTCTTTGTTAAACTGTTGCCTTAGACGCTCGGGGTTATGGTAGTCTAAAGACTTGACATCAAACATCTTGACAACATGTTGTTCTTGTTTACCCTGTGCTAGGAACGTTGAAAGCTTCTCAATATGGCTGACGTCAACTGCTTCAGTCTATATTGGACAGTTTTGATAATTCCATCTGGGGTTAATGGCTGCTGCTCACCTCTTAGTCATGGTTGAAAACGCACCTGCACCTCATTTTGAAGAATGCTTACTTGCTGGTCTGGTTTACTTATATATGGCATAAAAATTCCTTTGGCGATGCTTGGATGATGAACTTGAAGCCATTTATTCAGTGGGTTTTCTAAAATGGGTAGTTCATTCATTCTTCTGATGTTCTCAAGAAATGTTTCCATGTTGGCTTTGTCATCCCAGAGTGGGTATATGTCATGCTGAGCTGTCTCACTGGCGAATGCGGATTGACTAAAGACGTCGGCTAATATCACCAGAAAGACTGGATTCACCAAATTCTTTAGATGACCTCGAACTTCGTTGTCACCATTGGCAGATTGCTCTTGCCACGGTAGCTCCAGGACATAGGCATTGGTAAGAACTGCGTCCATTGAGCCAACGAGATAGCGGATAAATCTCGTTTCAACCAATCTCTTCATACTCTTTACGACCGAATCACTAAGGGTTGCAGCATATCTAAGGTTTTTGTGTTGCTTAGGAGACTGGCATATTTTCGAAATCATACTGTCCAGACTCGAAAGAACATCATCTAGCCATTTGAAATCGGGTTGCTTTTGAATCTTGTTCACCAGCGACTCCAGCTTGTGTGCTCCATCAGCGAAATGCAGATGAGCACAATTAAACTTTTCTTTCCAGACGTTGCAAACCCTGAATGTCGCCAGTGTAAATTGCTTTGCAATCTGAAGACGATGATGTTCGCTCTTACCAATGGCTTTCTCAGACATCTTTAAATCTTTTTTAAGACAGTCGATCACGTGACTGAATACACCTCTAGCATCACTGGCATGGTCTGGGACTGGCATATCACCAAGGCTTCTAGTATACTCGGGAAGAGGATCCTTGTGCTGGGAAATGACACTCTGGTTTCCATTGATGCAAATAGGATCTCCGTTGTTGTCCAGTATCCTGAGGTTAACTACTTGACGTGTGACATGTTCAGCTGTTACTTTGTCGAAGGGTAACTGAACGAATGTACTTGACTAACGAGCATAACTGGACATCGTAAATACAATCAGTTGCACTGGCCATTGCTATGTCAGTCAGGTGCTGGTTTCCAACTTCCGCTCCTTGTAGGTGATGCAAATAAGACATGAACATGGATACCTATTGTATGGTACAACGTTGTATCGACGTCACACACGAACGTTATATATTCAGGTGCTGACAACACGTTCTAAGAACGTTTATAAGAATGTCGTACCAGTTATCTGCGTATATACAAGGCAGCTAACTGAACACATAATTAACCTTGTCACAACATTTCTTTACACAACATATATCACCACCAAACTGAACGTAGAATCGAAGTACGAATTGTCGTCGCTTTATTGACGT
This sequence comes from Chrysogorgia sp. JL179-B06, assembly GCA_035772405.1. Lineage (NCBI taxonomy): Eukaryota > Metazoa > Cnidaria > Anthozoa > Scleralcyonacea > Chrysogorgiidae > Chrysogorgia > Chrysogorgia sp. JL179-B06. Next base: position 422,523 of record JAYKKM010000249.1, read on the forward strand.
TGAATTAACGTCAGGAATAGACTTCAATTCGGCGTTAAATTTTGGTCGTATTTACCGTTATATACTTTTCGACCAAACCGCAACATCGAATCGACATCGCTTTATCAACGTTATACCATTGTCAGAAATATATGTCGATTCGACGTTGAATTTTGATTGCATATAGCGTCTTCATCTTTCACGATAATGCCAATATGTAGCTTTATCCACCGCGGTGTTTTAAACGTAAGAAATAGATGTTGATTCAGCGTCGAATTATGCTTGCAAATTAGCGTCACAACAATTTCAGCAAAAGATCTTATGCATGGCTAAGAAGTATGTTATTTAAAATGTGGTAACAACTAGCAATTATTTGTTACCGCGATAAATTCTCATTTCATAAATTTCACACTGTCGAAGGATCAATTTTATGAATTTTTAACCAATCAGGCGAGGCTGACGCTGATCTTAATTTAACTCCAAACAAGCAGGACTGTCTTCGCAGAGGTCCGTGTCTGCTTAAGCCAATCAGGAAACGCCAAATTTTGATCCAGTACAACTTTAAGCTATGGCTTAATCACACATATCGAGCGATCGAAGGCAAGTGTCAACAACTATAGGGGACAACTAAAGCTTTTTCTGATGGTTGTAACAATAGATTTCACAAAGGATGACCACTATACTTCTTGGGTTAATAAGGATATTACTGTATTGGCCTGTATTATATATTCAATGATGAAAATGGATACAACTTGTTCCAGCTAAACACAAATATGCTACGGAGACTTGGCCTGAGGAACAATAATTCTGTTGATCTGTTCTTCAAATAAATACCACGACTACTAGTGATAAATCTTATGATTACTGATCAAGAAACAAGGACTATTTCGTATTACCTTATATATAATATGCGAATGCCGAGACGCTTGGAACAGTGATCGAGTCACTTAAACATATATATATATATTATATATTGATCCAGTTTATATATTATATATTGATCTATATATATAGAGAGAGAGAGCATATATAGCATATATACTTCTATACATAATTATATTTTCAATGGTTAAATTAGACTGTAGGATTCAATCGTTTTGTGAATAATAAAGTACTTCGAGAAATTTGTCTGATCGTAGTGCTTATTGGTACATGTATAAATAAAGCAAATCCGGCATGCGAGAAATATATGTTATTACGTCGCATACTGCGTTTTCGACGTCGTATGGTGAATCGCTAGCAAATATATTATAATATTAAAACGTATTTTAACGTTGAGAACATTGACACAACCTCATTACAACGTTAACACACAAATTTAATAAAACGTTGTCACAATGTTGTGACAACGTTAAAATAACTTTCCCGGGACGTTGTGACAACGTTCTCAGGTGTCTACAAATCGGCGTTCTCAGGACGTTTTCGTACGTCGTTGTCACAACGTAAGTCCAACATTGTGACAACGTTATATTAGCTGGGATGGCAATGAATGAGTCCTTCAGCTTCTTTTTGCTGGTTGACATGAAACGAAGATTGTATTGCATTTCTTTTCCTTTGTTCTTCAGCAGACACACAGATCTTATGACATTCACTTTGTTCATGGCTCTTTATTTTTTCTGCCCTGTGATCATAATCCAGCCAATTCTGCATGCTTGAGTAACCACGATGACAGCGTATTTGCAGAGAATTATGCCGACATAGACTACAGGCCCCTGTAGGAGGATGTGGTGGCTCATAACTTCACTTGAATCCAGGGATATATGTCGTCTGTAGTTGAAATAATGTCGTCTGTAGTTGAAATAGTGATTGGGAGGTATTGTTCACATTGACCACAAATATTGGCAGCTCTTTCCAATCGTTGGTCCATTTCAGACAGCTTGTTTTGCAGAAGAGCCTTTGTTTATTGTAGTACGGGTTTGATGTCTCTTTCGTTGATGTTCTGAATGGCAGCATTTAAGGATGTTATAACCTCTGGTAGGATGTGCATTTGTTCGTTTGGTATGGTTATCACTTTTGGTTGTGCAGCTGAAGATGCTCCTGTACATTGGTATTGTTTATTAGATTCAGAGAGTGGTGTTGAGGTACTTGCAACCACATTTGCCTCCTGGCCTTGAGCAAATGGCATCATAGACGTAGTTTTTTGTCACTCTGAATACAGTGGAACTTGAACAACATCTCCATCGCGAACAGAAAGGAGGTGATCTACCAGCTGTGAATTGCTTCGAACAAATGCATATATTTTATCGACATTAGAGATTTTATGTCTTCTTGATTTGAGGTGAATTTTCAAGTTATCCAGGCGAAAATTTCGGTAGGAACAATTCAAGAGAGAGGCCATCGACTGATGGAAGATTTGGTTTTTGCTCTTAACATGGTGTCACTCTTCCTCTTTGCTCAATGCTCGCATATAGTCATAGAACTTCTGAGACTCTATCATTGTCATCTTTTATAAAGCTAGAACATGTTGTCGTTATTACTTTTCAAGACAATGACATCACACCTTAAAAATGGAAACTCCCTGTTTACTCTTGCTTCCCTGTTTACTCTTGCTTACTCTTGCTTACTCATTGCATAATACGTCAGACTTCAATGACGTGTGAATCCACTTGACATTCACAACAAAAAACGTGCCCTAATGATACCTATCTGAAATTAATAACACTCTTCTAAATTTCTTTTTTTATATTGATTATAAAAATATTAATTTCCTTTTTTTATGATTAAATAATGATTCATCGTACCTCAGTCAGGTAAAACATATAGAAAATAGTTTTGCATAATGCACAATTGAAACTACGGACCCCTAGGACTATGCGGGGATTTTAACATTTTTACAGTGTTTAAATATTGGTCAATTAATTGACTCCGTAACCTTCACAATTTGCTTCAGCCATTGGGAAATTTTAAAGTACCGGGGCCATAGGGGTGGGAACTTTAACAGCCAATATTACACCGGTAGCGCGGAAAATACCAATATTTAACACTGTAAAAATGTTAAAATCCCCGCATAGTCCCGGGGGTCAGGGGTCCATAGTTTAAATTGACAAGTGCATAAAATACACAGAAAAAAAACTTTTATCGCTAAACCCACGCCATAAGGGCCATTCATAAAATACTAACTAGCCAAAGGGACTTTATTTTGTGTTATTCCATTATTCGTCTACCCCAGTATAGTAAAATGTATTTGGTTGCCGCATCTTTTCCACGTACACTGCGCCAAGCATCGATATGTAACATACAATCCACAGATAGCTACGTACATGTATATGAAATTATAATAGACAAAGCGATAACAACAATGCCTGTCTGGCTGTCAAGATTTGTAAAATGACTCCAACAACTACAATGTATTGCATTTAAGTGCTCTTATAAAACTCTTTATTTATTGTGATCAAATCCAGAATTCTGTTGCCTCAAAACACTCGCTATCTTGAACCCGAAATCCAATTCACTAGCATGTTAAAACATGCACTTCAATATAAACAGTAGATACTGCACTCGCTATATATAATTCCCGCTATTTTTGTTCCGTTGAGGATTTGAGATAGCTACAATCACGTGCATAAATGTTGAAACACTTCAAATATTTACAGTATGGAATACGACACCCATTCATTGGAAAGCAGATAGAAAATACAACTTCATTTTATATTATCCCTTCCCCCCATTTCAATGTTGCTATTAGTAATTGCCAAGCACATCAAATATTTACTCAGAATCAACATTGATAAGGGGAGGGGGGTTGAAATATCAAGTTCTACTTTCAGCTGAACCGTCAAGGCGTGGCTTCCGTTGGTTAAAGTGTCTCAAGACATTTTGCTCCTGATTGTAGATTCAGATTCTATGTTTCTATTATTATTAAATTGAAGTATAGAGGCAACAGCGCTAATGCGTGGATCGGTAGAATATAACATATTAGTTGCTCTGTCAAGTTATCAGCAGTCAGCAGTAGAGCTAGATTAATCATTCAAGAGGTTAATTATGTAGTTTAACTTCATCTACATACGATGTGCAAGCAATGTATTATAATATTGCATCAATTCTTCAGTACAAATTGTCAAAACGTACATTTCATTCCTTATTCAATAACCTCCAATCCTGAATTGATAAAATAAAACAGTCTTGCGAACCGGACTTTGACTCACTCAGTCACTCAGTATTTGATACGCAGTGGTCTATGTAGAGATCTGGGAAAGCCCTAGATTTCTAGGCGGAGAAGTTCAAGAAGTATGAGAACGGCCTAGAAATAGGAAAAACTAGGCCGTTTCCAGACTCCATGCAGATAGGCAATGACGTCTTCGACGCATAAGATGAGACGAGGGGCTTCGGGATTAATAAACAAATAGCTGTTCATAATTGCGCAATTAAGTATAGTATTAATTAAGTATAGTCTACACTGATCAAGAAACTGATCAAGAAATGACAAACAAATCATGGATTAGTTTGAACGGTTTTACACTCTATTACAATAAAACTAGAGAGCCTAATTTATGATTTTCACTTTGCCTAGTTTTCAATTTTTGCCAAATTGTGGCCTAAATTTGAGATACTTTGTGCCAGGGGTTCCCAGGCATAATTGAGCTCATTTGAAACACTGTTATTTGAATTAATTTTGCCTAGAGTTTTACTGAAATAAGATAGGCATTCTCTCATGTTAAATGAAGGAAACATGGCATCTTTTCGTTTTAGGACGTTTTTGACATAACCCCAGAAATTTCTACCAATGAATAGATCATGACTGATGTCGTTGTTTTGGAGTTGACTGGTTGCAGTTGTTGTTATTACGGCGGAGCTTATCACACAAGGTGTGACACACATTGAATTTCTTTAGAGTCACTGTTTGCAAATTTTAAATTTAACAATTTCTTTAAGTCCTTGACTGAATGATCATTGTATTTATTCACTAGGTTTTTGTCGGGCACTGTTTTAACATGACCAAAATTATCTGCGAAAAGTTGTAGATAACGTCTTTTAAAAGCTTTATGTTTGGATTTAAATTGTGTGATCTGATTGGACAATTTCGCTTTTGGGAAGATTTGCCATTTTTCAAAATTTCTTCGCCGTCCACAACAACACTTATGTTAGATTGATCATCAGTACGCCTCTGTATGTGTGGTTGGTTATGCAGACCAGCGGTCTCGCGTAGTTGTTACACTCTAGCGCACAATATTTGCCACCTTGACTTTGTTGATCAGAGAAGAACATTCGAAAGACCATGCATGCCTTTGCATATTTTAGCACAGCAGCACTTGACTGGCATTTGCCTTAGTGTATTATCTGCATAACTACCCCGCTCATCTGGATTAACTCACTGTTTACATCGCCATGAAATCTTTACCACAAAACGAACAAACAATGAAAATCAATAACAGTTATAACAGACAATACGTGGACGATCGTCAAGCTCATATCCTCAGAAAAATGATTCTGAGTCCCGTACAGGAATCGAGATTGCCGGTGAGACGCTCTAACCATTGAGCTAAAAATAATTTTTCTGAGGATATGAGCTTGACGATCGTCCACGTATCGTCTGTCTACTCCGTGCTCTCGCACATTCCTAGAACATTGTGTATATTAACGCATCCAAACATTACCGATATATATCAATGAGAACCAGTACATCATTGTAACCTTCGCTCTCCATCCGAGTCTCGTTAGCTCAATGGTTAGAGCGTCTCAGCGGCAATTCGGTTACAGGTTGGATTCCTGTATGGGACTCAGAATCATTTTTCTGAGGATATGAGCTTCACAATCGTCCACGTATCGTCTGTCTACTCCGAGCTCTCCCACATTCACTACAACATTGTGTATATTAACGCATAGTTATAACACTAGAACGAATCGTGATTAAATCCTTCCTACCACTTATTGGGTGTGATTGAATCCTTCCTACCACTTATTGGGTGTAGATGTTGCAAAACCAGCAACAAAACTACAGACATGTACAGAGCACGTATGAACGGCTATGCTCAATTCCTAATAATATTGTAGAAATTTCTAATAACAAATTTTTAAAATAATAATAGTAATAATAATATTTTAAAAATATTTTAATAATTGTAATTTTATCAAAATATTTTACATGCAAGGTACTAATGATAGAAATTTGTTCAATATAGAATAGTTATTATTAGTTAAAATTTGCTGTCCATGTATTCAAACTGTATTATATGTCTTTAATGTTGGAATGTACTCTTCTAAGTGTTCGAGCCTTTTAGACACAACAAGGCAGATCTAAGAATGGAAAATGAGATCTTTGCTTTTATCCATGCTATTGCACATGTGTGAGCATACTTCTCCTTTCTTGTTTGCTATCAACTCTGCAAGTTGGCTATGATATCTTAGGCATTCTTCTCCCATTCCTCCGATTGTATTAAAAACGAGGTTTGAAAGTTCCTTGCTCAATCTCCATCACTGTTTTGCCATACATGCGTTTCTTCTCATTCTTGTGCCTTTGGTAAATTTGTTGGGGAGTGACATCTTCATAATAATAATGGAGCTATGAATTGTAGGGTGATACCGGCAGCAGATATGCAATTAATATATGCAGATTCAGTTAGGGAAGCTTGATATGGTTGTGAAAAGGAAACTCAGGAAGGACAATAATCCATGGGAGACAGGCTGGTGATGAAAGATTGTACCTTCCCCATAGTAAAGTTGGAAGAGGATTAAAGAGTATGAGGGAAGTAGTGTATAAAGAAACAAAAATACAAGTAGCATGCTACATGGCAATGTCAGGGAGAAGGTAGATAGAAGTGGCATGGCTAAGAGAACATGGGAACGAATACTGTTCAATAAAGAGAGAAGAGGAGGATGCAATGTTTGAGGCTTTGAGGAAGTTAACTTCGCATGTGGAAAGATTGAATTGAATGGTGAACAGTTACAGGGGATATGGAAATGTTCGGAAAAAACTGAAAATGTTGTTCAAATCAAAAACTGAAGAAATGCGTATCGAGGAGTATCAAGAAAAAATTTAACGAATTTAATGTTGGCAGGACGAAAGATGTAACCAGTAGTTAGAGTGTAACTTAGATTCAAGAAAGACATTGGCGGTTACAAGAACAAATGGTGGAGACTAGAGTCAGGAAAGCATTGAGGAGTAGATGTCGAGTCAGAGAATTACAAGTTATGCTCATCAAGCAGAGAAACATTACACCATTGGTTATCTGGTTGTACAGTACTCACTTCTGTTCTGTCCTTTTATGGTGTCCAGTCAAAACGTCCTCAAGTCAAAACGTCCTCGTGCTCAAAACCATAATGTTCATAAACCTTACCATATTTACTAAAGCTAATCGACTTGCACTAAAGCTAATCAAAATTAATGCATTTTTATTTTGATGACTTAGAGTTATCAAAATCCGATCGAATCCCGAAACGCGTCAAAATTGCATTTTCTATTAAAAAAGCAAATATATTCGCTCCTGATATAAACACTTTTAAAAATCCATAACAACAATACACCTTGACTCATCCGGTCTGCATGGCTTTCAAAATTGCCT